>JAHWGI010000537.1:0-204543 GCA_029379305.1 Frankliniella fusca
CTCTTCTAGCCGACCATCAGCTCGACCTACCGTTTATGCACCTGCCGCCAAATTCCCCTCCTATGCCTCTAGGAAGCCCGCCCATCGCCCATCGTCCTCCTATAGGACAGAGGGGCTCGGAAGAAGCGGGGGGGAAACTCCTTTTTTGATCGAGCCCACCTATATTAGTTAGGGATCCATTTTGCGTGTTTACTCAGTCCACCTGGAGCCAGCGCCTCGCACTGACCCCCTTGCTCTGCCCTGCCACCTCGCCGGCACTCGCCCCCTCGCGCCCGCGCTCCGCTGCCCGTGTGCCCTGCTGCCCACTGTGACATCGCCCGCTTCCCGGTCGCGCCATCCTCGCATCTTCTGCACCGCCCCGCGCCGCGCCGTGTGTGACTCTGCCCGCCGCCGTCACACCGCCGCACCACCGCCGCACCACCGCCGCACCACCGCCGCACCACCGCCGCACCACCGCCGCACCACCGCCGCACCACCGCCGCACCACCGCGCTCTCTGCGCTTCGCGGGAAGTTGCCGCCGGCCCTTGGCGATACTTTTACACCGTGCTCATAGTGAGTTCCTCGCTTTCGTCGTCAACATGCTCTCCACTCTGTGCTTCTACTTACAGTGTCGCATTTTCGAATACCTGACTGACGCGGACATTTACGCCCTCTCGCGAGTCAATCGTGATTTGCGCCTCGTATCCCGACGCTACTTCCAACTCTATGAACCCGCCTTAGACTTTGCATCTTTTCCCGACTTACTGACATCTGACACTCGGCACTGCGCGCGCGCGCGACACGCGTTAGAGACAGCAATCGGGCTAGTGACATTTACTGACTCGCTGCGATACGCGGGGCACTCGGCGCTGCGGGCGAGCACGCGATTACATCCTGATATCGCTCTTACTCTCGAGCCGCGACTTAACATTTTAACCCAACGACTGCAACACACTAGGGTGAGACACCTTGACGCCATCACTGTCTCACACGCGCTGGCCTGGCATCCCGCCGACATGTCTTCTTTTGTCCGCGGGCACGCCCCCCCACCTCGAATACCTAACTGTGCATTACGCCGTTTTCGATACAGCAGACCGTCTACTGTTTCCGGAATTAATCTCTCTTCATGTTGATTTTGTGGGATGTCCGCGCTACTCAGACTACCGTTATTATTTTCTGACCTTCTTCGAAGGGCGCATGAAGCGGTCCTTACCAAAATTAAAACATATCTACTTTCGGCTGACCTCTGACATTGACCCCTCCTACAGCCCACTGACAGGCTGGCGTTTCACGCGCAAAGACGTATCGCTACTTAACGGGACACACCGCTTCATTTTATATTTTCAAAAATCTCCACTTTAACGGTGACTCACGCCGGGGCGGGACGGGCCGGGCAAGGCCGGGCAAGGCCGGGCAGGGCCGGGCAGGGCCGGGCAGGGCCGGGCAGGGCCGGGTCGGGCCGGGCCGGGCCGGGCCGGGCCGGGGCCAAGCCAGGGCCAAGCCGGGCCAGGCCGGGCCGGGCTGGGGCACACCCCAAGCTGATCCTTTATTTTTTATTTATTTATTTATTTATTTATTTATTTATTTATTTATTTATTTCTCGCTTACCAGGTTCCATACACAGCCGACATACACGATGTTGCCCCACTTCGACTTCAATCTGAGCTGCCACGTCTTCCAGTACCTATCGGACATGGACGTGTATTCCGTGAGTTTGACAAACAGAAATAGTCGCGCCATGGCCCGCGAGTATTTCAGACGAATACGGACACCATCCTTGGACGTTGGTCAGCTCCGACACCAATATTACGAACTTTGCTCGTCTTGCTATTATGACCAACAGCTGAGCTGCATAAAGAAACGATTCGGTCGCTTAATCGGGCTGGCCATGTTTGCCGAAAAGTTTCATTACGTAGGCTCTGCTTGTGTCGACGCGACAATCCTACAAAGAATACCGGACGAATGGACACACCTTCTCATCCCTCGTATCACCGCCTTTATCAATGCCCTATCTGATAAACAAATTCACACCATTTATTATGTTTCACTCGGTTTTATGTTTCGAATGCGATTTGATCGCGAAATCCTGCCCCGCATTGTATATGACCACGCGGCCACTGTAGTTTCACTTCCTCAGATGATGCCGAACTTTATATTTGAAGAGAATCACCTGATGTATCCAAATTTAGAGGTTTTGTCTTTTGGCTTGGACAGTGTATGGGACACATGGCATGAGATAAACGCACACCACCTTTTTTACGAACAATACCTCAGACACAGGACCCCTCGACTCATTTCTATGACGTTCTGTGTCGACAGCTTCCATCTCTGCCTCTGTGACGTATCAATACCCCTCGACGCTGACCCGGACGATGTCATGGACCAGATCGGACACCCAGAGGGCTGGGAACTTGTACACCAGGACCACCAAGTGTGGTTCTTTTTTACTAGCGAGCGCCTCTACACCTTCGCGCGGCAACTTAACTAAACGCATGACGACTTGACTTGACTTGACTTGACTGGACTGGACTGGACTGGACTTGACTTGACTCGTCTCGACAGAACAAGACCACTGAAAATGCGCTGTGACTATCTCTTCTCTGGACATGAGCCCAAGTAAGTAAAAGTGGCGCTATCACATGTACTTTAAGGAACCTTAGGCTCCACTATATTATTTTATGCTGGATTGATAAATCACCTCTAATTTCCTTAGCCGCCGCCGCCGCCACCACCACGATGCCAGTGCCCACGATCATCACCCGAGGAGCCCATTTGGACTCCATTGACGAGCAGGAAGGTAAACACTCTCCTCTCTCTCCCTCTCTCTCTCTCTCTCTCTCTCTCTCCTCCTCTCCTCTCTCTCTCTCTCTCTCTCTCTCTCTCTCTCTCTCTCTCATGATGCGATTCTGCTCTTTTCCAGTCCTCGATATATTACGGGATGTTCTCCGGCTGGCAACTTTATTACGCCGGAGGCGGGCGCATCAGAACCAATTACGAGCAGCACACATCCGACATCAAGAGCTGGCGCGGAGACGGCTTTACGAGCCACCCAAACGCTGGTAAGCATTGCACCAGCCTTTCATCTATTGTGGTGTCACACTATTCTCACTAACCTTTCTCTCCCTCTCTCTTTCTTTTAAGGAGCAAGAGAATCGCCCGGCGTCAAAAAAGGACCACCATTCTGAGGAACGGGAAAATAATTAACAAGTAACCTACGAAGAACTGATTTTAATTAGGATTAGAATAATAATTGTAATAATAAGTGTAAATATATACATTTGCTCATTGTATCCATTCTATTACCTTTCCGCGATTTGCTCTCATCACGTTGACGCATTATTTATACTCATTGGCTTGCATAATTACAAGGCGCCATGCCGCGGGCCGGGATGACCACTACCCCCCCCGCCGACTCAAAATACACCTGCTCACTCCATCCGCTCGGGACACGCGCGCGCCGCTCATCTCCCCCCTTCTCCCCTTCCCCCTCTCCATACGAGCCTCCGACAGGGCGACCTCCTCCACTATACTGAGCGCCGCATACATCCTTTCCGCCGCCGCCACATTTTAGGGCCTAACTCACTCAAACATAATCACGTGACCGCGAGGCGATACCGCCCCACCATCAAGGGGTTCATTAACCTCATACCAGCTCCACCAGGACGACCTCCTACACTGCTGAGCGCCGATTACATCACGGCCGCAAGTTAGATCCTATCTCTCTCACACACGAGCGTAAGGCGATACCGTCCAGCCAGCACCGGACCACGATGGGTTGCCTACCCACCAGGCGCTACCGTACATCCCACCCCTTCCTGACTGCCCACGGGGTGAGCACTGCCCTGGGGCGTGTCCGACGGAGCATGCCCCCTTTCATCTACACACAAGGTGGACATGAAGATGCATAGCGTCTGTAGTTACTACAGCGCTTGCTCTAGCCACCCGGAAATAGTAGTCAATGCGATCTGGGGTAGGGAGAACCGGGAGTTGGATTCCAGGGGGAAGCTGCTCGCTAAGCTGCGTAAGCAACTTAGAGAACGCCTCCGCATCGACAAACGCGGGGCTCAACATGTTGTTTAACTCTGCAAAATGAAAGGCAGTTAAGAACGTTTTAACTTCAGATCTTACCTGCGCGATCAGGGCATGCATCCTACGCATTTTCAAGGCATATTCCATGTATTGATTTTGCTGATCAATCGTAATTTGGAAACTTTCTTTCTCCAGCTGCTTTAGCGCCTCAATCATGCGGTCTTGAGCCAAAAATCGGGCCAGAGTGACATTGGCCAAGCCTGTCTGAGCGTCCTGGAGTACTCGTAGACCATCGATTTTCAGCTTCATTTCATCGAAGCGGGACTGGAGATTTTCCCGATCGGCGCTGTCCATGATGCCAAACCAGGACTTGAAAACTCCTCGGCGGCTTCGGTGGTGAGGGACTGGCTGCGGAATAGCTGTAAGATTGATATCCCGCAGGAAGTCTGCTGGAAGAAAGAGTCCATACGGGAGAGAAGCTAAGGTGTGGTCTGGAAGAGAGGAAATGGGAGTGTCTAAAGGATGCGTTGAGTCAGGGAAGTCTGGAAAATCTTCAGGACGGGGTCCATTAGCAGATTGTCCGGTGGGAAATGCGAAAGTATCCGGAAGATCCGGAAAAGCTGAATCTGAAGTCGGATTTTTGCCAACAGGGGATAAAACAGGGATAGACAATGCTGGGTCCGCTGTTGCCTCACCCACCGCTCGCCCGAAAAGATCCCAATGCTTACGTGGCCTAGGAGTAGTGGGTTTAGGGCGCGCGAAAGGATCCGAAAAGGGTGATGCGGGGCGTGGAGATTTGGAAGGCAAAACCAGTTGAAAAGAAGAAAGATCAGGTGAAATGCTGCGAGGGCGCAGAGTAGTCTGGGAAGGATCAGTAGAAGGAATTGGTGTGGGAGCCGTAGTCGAAGTTGTAGGTGGAGAAGTGCTAGAAAGGGAGAGACCCACTTTCCAGTCTCTGAACTCCTTAAGGAGGCGACGTTCGGTGTCGCCGTCAGGTAGGTCGTCTACCACAGTTTGTACAGTAGGCGGGACGACTGTTGTGGGAAGCGGCGCCTTGGCGGCCTTGGCCAGCTGATCCCGAAGGCGCTTGTAGGCCTGTATGTCAGCAGGGGAGGGAGGTGTATACGTAGGGATGCTTGATGCCAAGACGGGGACTACGGACGACGGGACTCGGCTGGGGGCAACGGCCACAAGAGGAGGGGGACGCCGAGGGCGGGGTGAAGGGGTTGTAGTGGAAGTCGAGAAAACCGCGAGGCGAGCTGTAGTTGTGGACGTAGCGGCAGTAGCAGTCGGAGGGGGAAGGGAAGGGGACGAGGTCGTAGTAGAGGTAGTGGAAGTGGAAGGGGGACGGGGAGAGGTGGTAGTGGAGGTAGTGGTGGTGGTCGTCGAGGAGGTAGTGGAGGTGAGAGGAGGGGCAGGGGAGAACATCTTGGGAGTTGTGGGGGGAGAAGCCGGCCGCGATGGCCGCGTGGTAGTGGTTGACGTAGGGCGGGCAGAAATAACTGCGGGGCGCGACACAGGCGAGTGAATGGCCGGACGACGAGAGGGGGGAAGGGGGGTGGTAGAGGACTGCGGCTGCGTTGTTGTTGACATGATGGGAACGGTAGTGGTGGGTACCATATGAGTAGTGGTGGGAGGGGTGATTGTAGAAGGCTTGGGCGTAGTTGTGCTTGTAGATGACTGATTGGCTGATAAAGCAGAGAGGACGGCAGCCGTGTGAGGCCAAACAGGCGGACGAGTGGGGCTGATGTATTTGTGTTTTAGAGGCCGAAGTAAAATGTTAGGAAGCGACATGGGGCTGTACCGTTGTTGATTTAGTTCAACATCGCGGCGGATGCGACGAGAAATTCGTCGGTAAAACACACTTAAATAATGGGACAAATCAGCAGCCTTAGGTGAGCTAGCGGAAGGGACCCACAGAGGCAAAAACACATTAGCGGGGTGACACAAATTAGCAGGGTCCGTCATAGAGCAGTTTGACACGATGCCAGCTGGGATCGGGACCTGACGCTTGCTTCTACTGGGGGCCGCTGTAGTGTTAGTCTGAGTCGCGTTGCCAACGGCGACGGGCGGAGTCACAGTGGCGTTGACTGTGGCGTCGGGAAGCTCCGTATTGTTTACATACGCGCGGAAAACGGACAAGTCACGTTTAATCTGCGTGAGTTCCATCAGCATACCACCAATTTCGTCTCGGATTACAGTGTTATGAAGCGTAGAAGTAGACTCAACATATTGGTCATGCAAAGCAGCAAACTTATTTATCAAGGCATTGACTACTGTCATATAAGTGTCGACGCGCTGGACTTTTAACACTAAGAGCCAATCCGATACACTGAAGTAAAGGTCCCCGCGCTGGGTGAAAATGCATCCCGCATTTAGGCCATCCGGTTGCTCTACGGACACGTCCGCGAGCATGGTGTTGTTTGGCATTTTGGCGACGGGGCGACCGCGGGTGGCCGTGGGCTCCTTGCCCCACGCAGCCACCGCGAGAAGAAGCAAGACCAGCGCTAAAACAAAGCAAGCACGGAGAAAACGAAACTCGTGAGCATCGGTAAGCAACAAACACGCTAACTTAAGTAATAGGGCCGTGGGACCGTAGCTGCCTGTCCGAGGGCTCAACTTGGCGTCGCGCCCGGCGGCGCGCGCCGAAAGTAGAAGGGAGCTGGGGACGGGGCGCATCTGTCGGTACGGCAGGGCCGGGCCTGGCGGGCTCCGCTATGGCGGGCGGCAGGTCCGCGTGGGGCTCGGCTGACGCCGCTGGGGCCGGGAGGGTTGGGCTGGGCTCAGCCGCGACGGACGGCGGGGCCGCGTGGGGCTCGACCGAATCCGTGGCAGGGCCGCGGGCCGGCAGCGGTGCTTGAGTATCGACAAAATCCGTTATATCCAGGGGCTGCCCAAGAGGATCCAAGTCAGGTGCAAATCGTAATTTATTAACGTGCACTATGCGTGGTTCAACGTCTCGGGCCCGAGGTGGATAAATCCACTGAATGCGTGCGGTCACAGGACCGGGCATAGATAACACCCTAAACGGTCCCTTATAAAATGGAAGCAATTTACGCGACATATGACGCGGAGGCAAATCATCCCACAGGAAGACTTTGTCTCCTGGTTTTATGTTGTGGGGACGCGACTTTTTATTGAAAGCGCGTGCGCGGCGTTCAGCACTTGCTGCAAGATGCTGTACTGCTAACTTGGTGACAACATCAATCTTATGCAATGTATTTTGAATATAGTCGTCACCAGTGTCATAAAATACCCTATGTGGTTGCAGAAGATCTGCAGAAACATTAGCATCACGAAGGTGCACTAAATAAAATGGCGTCTCCTGAGTAGAGGAATGAATCATATTATTATAGATGAAATTGGCAACAGGCAACCAATCCGACCAAGTGTATGGGTCCTGTTGTACGAGAATCGCCAATAATCTGTTTAAAGTTTTGTGCGACCGTTCGTTGACGCTGTTTCCCTGGGGATAAAAGGGAGTGGTGTGGAGTTGCTTAATTTGCATCAAATCACACACTCTTTTAAGTGTTGATCCGATCAGGGACGGATCACAATCACTTAGGAGCACCCGGGGAAAACCGAAAGGGCCAAAAGCCGTCTTAACGAGGGCTGCCGCTATGCGGGTACTTGTCTTATCCTCCAGAGGAGAAATAATTGCGAATTTAGAAAAATCACACATGTAGACCAACATATACACCATGTTATTGTGGTCCTTTATGTACGGGCCACACAGGTCTACAGAGACTCTCTCAAAGGGTCTCGACGCAATCGGAAACTGATGCAGGGGTGCTGGACGAGGCAAACCTCTGTTAAATTTTAGACACGTTTCGCAACTGCGAATATACTCACACGCATACTGACGCATGTTAGGGAAAAAGAAGTGTCGTCGGATCAAATCCAACGTGCGGTCTATTTGGTAGTGACCTGAGAGGTCATGACCAAAATAAAGTACACGTGACCGGAGAGCATAGGGCACCACTATTTTGGGCGTCGGGGAACCACATTTTACAAGCAGACCACGAGACGTGATGGAATAATTACGTAGCGACGCGGAGGTTGGCGCCGGGCCAGTGAGGTCCGCGAAGATTTCGGAGCAAAACGCATCTTTGTGTTGCGCTTCACTCAGCATGTGGTGGTCATAAAAATATGGCACCCATTCTGGCTTAAGCCCCTTGTCTTGATAAGTCAAAGACATAATAACACGACTAAGGAAGTCAGCGGGATTGGTGCGCCCAGGAATATGATGAACGCGAAAATTAAGAGTGCTTAGGTACGCGGCATAACGAAATAATTTAGGGGATGGGTTCTTTAGCGAATGCAAGAACAAAAGACTTTTGTGGTCTGTATACAGGTCGAAACCTCCGGGGCTTGACAAAAGATAATGTGAAAAGTGCTTTATTCCCCAAACGACCGCTGTTAGTTCCATTTCAATCGCGCTATAATTCCTTTGTGCTGTATAAAATGCTTTACTCCAGTACGCGACTACCCTTTCTTTTTCTTCTTTGTCTAATTGAGACAAAATTGCTGCAGCGCCAGTCGCCGAAGCATCGCATGTGAGTCGGAAAGGTTTAGAGAAATCCGGATAATGCAACATGATGGGACTTTCTGTAAGGACACGAATAATATAATGCAGGGCTGCTTCCTGCTGATCTCCCCATTCCCAGGGAGCGTCTTTTCGTAAATTCCGCTGTAAAGGATAAGCCGCCTGCCACAGGCCAGGAACATGCGCTGAATAAAACTGGACAAGTCCTAAGAATGATCTGAGTTCTTTAACTGTCCGAATCGTCTTTATGCGACGGAGTGCGCTTGTTTTCTCTGGGTCTGGCAAAATTCCATCTGCTGACAGGATAAAGCCAAGGTAACGAAGAGAAGATTTGGCAATTTCACACTTGTGGGCTGATAAGCGCATATTGTCGTCATGCAAGCGCTTGAGAACTGATTCTAAATGTTTGTAGTGTGACTTTATGTCTGGACTATATATAAGAATGTCGTCCAAATACACTTGACAAAAAGTACCTAACAAACCAAACAACAGCCTTTGCAAGTGTAAAACCAGGTGGAACGAACTAGTCAACAGTCCCATTGGACATGCCGTGTATTGGACACGAGGAATATCAGGGCAGGGCGGGGTGAAAGCGAGGTATTTGCGGTCATCCGGATGTACGCGCAGTAGATGGAAACTTGAGCGTAAATCGAGAGACGAAAAGACTGTCGCGCCTTGTAGCGAATCCAGGATTTCATCTATTCTTGGAATGGCAGCGTACATAGTTCCCACTAAAGTTTTATTCAATTTTCGGAAATCAACCACCATCCTGTAATCATGTTCGTGTTCAGGACGGGGTTTTTTAACAGCCAAAACTGGGGAATTATATACACTCTCTGTGTATTCCAAGAGATTTTGCTTAATGAGCTTCGGTATTTCCTTGCATAAAAAATCTCGTTGTGGCACAGGTAGCCTGAATTGGGCCGTGAATATGGGTTCGGACGTTTGTGGTCGAATACGCGCCACAAATGATGGGCTTCCGCCCATTGATTCGATATCGAATACTTTAGAATACCTCTTTAAGAGGGCAAAGAACGTCTCGCGTTCCGCCCGAGGTAAATGAGTTAGCTGGACTTTGGCTAACTCTTGCCTGATTGTGTCCGCGGCCAGTGACCCCTTCGTCCGCGCCGGGGCGCGCGACGAGGCTGTACACTGACGGGGGGAGGGAGGAGTATGGCGGCCGCCACGAGGGGAAGAGACGCTTGGGTCGGCTCTTAAACTGGGCTGTACACTCCCAGGAGCCGGAGGTACGGAAGATGCATCGCCCTCGGGGCTTAAACAGGACACCCTCTGAAGCATCGCCACTACAGTGCCTGATCGAAAAGTCCAATCATCATCTGTGAGATTGATAGCGTGCACCGGAACCAAATTGTCCTCGGTCACGCGCACTAGGGCGTTTGCCAGAAAACAAGGCGACATGGACTGTTCATATGCAGCGAAGCAGCCAAAATCTTTGCCTTGGGGTGCGTCTGTGTAGGCCCAAAAATTGCGCTCTGTTCGGCCTTGCACTACCTCGTCTTGATTGACCATGACGGGGTATTCCCTATAAAATTCCCTGAAAGGGACATCTCCTCTGTCGCAGTCCATGCGAGTCCATAAGATCTCCCCATAACCCATTGTTGGTACTCGCGTAATACGCGTAGTACGATTCACCAATGCAGCTAAAGAGCTGGGCCAACTGACACCATAAAGAGAGTAACTGGCACACTTAAGAGGTACCAGTTTGGCGTCGAGTCCTAAAATGGACGATTTTAGTCTACGGTTTCCGGCGTCAATAACACAACCATATTTGTCCAAGAACTCTAGCCCCAATACAGCTTCGCATGGTAAACTGAAGTCGGATTTTGCTATAAGAAATTCGACTTCTACGGATTTATTAGTTCCGTACTGTAATTCGAGGAGAGTGCGTCCTAAGACGGGGACAGGTGTGTCGTTAATCGCCTTTAGATTCGTCACGGTTTCAGCGACGTAGGTCACAGCGGAGCTGGCCTGCATAATGTTTACGTCACTTCCTGTGTCAATCATACAGTAAAACGGACGACCATCTAAACGAAACCGGACTAAATTGCCTGGCCTATGCCCACAACCTATGCAAGGTTCTTCGGGTCGAGACAAGTGAGCTACTGAGAGTCCCCACCCATCTCGGGGTTCGGCGGCATATTGGACGTGGCGTGACAGTTACATGTGCACGCACACGCCGCAACATAATTCAACCGTCCCTGTGACAGGTTTCCCTGGCCGCGCGGCTGCCAAGAGCCACGCTGGCCTCCCTGCCCTCGCGGCTGCCATGAGCCGCGCCCCTCCCCTTGCCCGCGCGTATTTTGAGCGCCCCCGCGACCCTGAGAGGACGCGGTGCTCGCTTGGGACGAGGAGGGGGAGGAGGACTGAGAAGGGGAATTTTGAAAATTATTCTGAAAGGGGGGGCGATTATTTCGACGCCTATTACCGGCGCCTCTGCTCCTGCCCGCTGTATTGGCTGCACGCCGCTTTGGGCAGTCTGCGTACCAATGGTCCTTGGCTCCGCAGTAAAAGCATGTACTACCGCCGGGTGCTGCTCCTTGCACCGCCGCCACAAAAGCGTCCAAACGTGCGCTTTCGCTGGCAGCGGCGGCGGGAGCGGTAGTAGTGGCTGTGGGCTGTGGATCGGGCGGGCGGACTGAGAGAGCGGCTAAACGCCTCTCGTTGCTGTCCTGTTGGAGGGCTGCCAACGTCTCATCCTCTGCCGCGGTAATGGCTTCGGAGAGGGACGTTGGTTTTCTCGCACCTACGAATCTGCCGATGGATGGCAGAAGGCCAGTTAAAAACTGAGCGAGGGTGTCATGTTCGAGCATTGCCCTCCGTATTTTCTTCTCCGCCTCGTCAGCGGCGGCGGGCCGCGCCCGGGCCACCTCCTGTCCTGCCAAGCGAAGGCGGGTTGCATACGCAGTAGGCGACTCGCCATGCCGTTGGAGACAGTTTTTGAAAGCGTTTTGCAGTGCGACCAATGAGACGTTGGTGCGGAACCGATTACGCAGGCGCTGCGTGAGGTCCGCCCAATCTGCTAACACGGGGAGCTCCGAGTCACTCCGAAGCCAGGCCCGAGCCTCTCCTCGCAACTTGAGGCGCAATGAACTACACTTGAATTTGTCGTCCAGGCGCACCGGGGTGCCACCCGGGACGGGGTTGCTCTCGATAAGGTCGAACGCCCCCTCCAGGGCGTCGATAAAATCATCAACGTCGAACTTCGGAGAGGTGCCAGAGAAAGTCTCCACGTTCGCGATATAAGTGGCCTGAGCCATGGTCGTTTGATCCTTTAACTCGTTCTTTGCTAGAAGTTCGGCCTTCACCTTCTGGTAGGCCGCCTCGAATAACCCCCTAGCGTTAGAAGGGACAGTACCGGAGGCCTGAACCTTTTGAAAGAAACGACGCACGGACAGGTGCACCGAATCGGGTGGTGGTGGCGCCGCATAGATGAAGGCGAGCGTACACTTTCCTTCCTCCTCCGGAAACTTGGCGTTAAGCAGCTGCCCTACCTTCCTCAAGGCAGACAGAAAAGGTTCTTTCTCCCAACTGACTTCAAGGTGGTCATGGAGTTCCTGCCATAAAAACCAAAACGCCTGGAGGACGGAAGCACCGGACTCCTCAGTCAACGAGAGATATCGCGCGAGATAAAAGCGTGGATACGGGCGGCGACTGTCGGCCTGAAAATTCTCAGCGACCCAACGCACGGCCGAAACGGCTGACATTGCCGGTCATGCCGACTAACTACGAGGCGCGGGCGCTGCAGGGCGATGGGCAAGGATCAGGGCATACATGCCCATGTAACCCATCGGGTTACATTTCTTATTGTAACCACTCCCTCCAAGTATGTCGCGAGGGCCCATAGACTTAAGCCGGCCTTAAGGCGTGGACCCGACGCTCCATATTTGGGAGCGAGTAATATTAGCACAGTTTTCGTACACACCCTCGAAGCGTACGTAGCCCCCCTGCCAGGTTATATATACTACCCGCACTCACTTTCGAGCTCAGTCCGAGTCACCCCGCCTGTGTATGATCATGAGAATTACTTGTAAGTAAAGGCACCACCATGAGTTCCACTGAGTTTATCCTTTGAACAGAACTGACCTAACGCCTCTGAGAAAACCCTAGCTTGGACTAGGAAGCATTCCCAACAATGGGATAAGTATAACCTTAAATGGTTACATTTGGTGGCAGCGTTCAGCGGTTTCTTGGTCTTTCTGTTCGGGATGGCCCTGGTGAGCTCCGGTGGAGGAGCCCTCCTTGTTCTTGTGTAGTGCAGTGAACAGTGAACGGTGAATAGTGTTCCGTGATTTTGCGCTCTAATGGCGCGTGTCCTTGTGCTCTCAGTGGGCTCGGAGTCCCTGCGTTTTCGCTTGGATCTCCATAGTGCTGATAGTTACATGGCTTATCGCCACTGTGGACACTTGGACAGGTACGCCCAGCTGGCGCCGCGCCGTGTGCCCGGTGGCCCCCTTGTGGTTGTTGGTGCCGTGTGCATCACTGCGGCCTGGTGTTTACACTCTCCGCCGACCCCCCCTCCTCATGCGTTTGATCATGATTTTCTGGTGGTGACGGATGAGTCCCTGCCGGCCGATATCGATGGTGTCCTTGGTCTGGGCATGTATGCCCTAATCCTTGCCCATCGCCCTGCGGCGCCCGCGCCTCGTTGTTAGTCGGCATGACCGGCGGTGTCAGCCGTCTCGGCCGTGCGTTGGGTCGCTGAGAATTTTCAGGCCGACAGTCGCCGCCCGTATCCACGCTTTTATCTCGCGCGATATCTCTCGTTGACTGAGGAGTCCGGTGCTTCCGTCCTCCAGGCGTTTTGGTTTTTATGGCAGGAACTCCATGACCACCTTGAGGTCAGTTGGGAGAAGGAGCCTTTTCTGTCTGCCTTGAGGAAGGTAGGGCAGCTGCTTAACGCCAAGTTTCCGGAGGAGGAAGGAAAGTGTACGCTCGCCTTCATCTATGCGGCGCCACCACCACCCGATTCGGTGCACCTGTCCGTGCGTCGTTTCTTTCAAAAGGTTCAGGCCTATGGTACTGTCCCTTCTAACGCTAAGGGGTTATTCGAGGCGGCCTACCAGAAGGTGAAGGCCGAACTTCTAGCGAAAAACGAGTTAAAGGATCAAACGACCATGGCTCAGGCCACTTATATCGCGAACGTGGAGACTTTCTCTGGCACCTCTCCGAAGTTCGACGTTGATGATTTTATCGACGCCCTGGAGGGGGCGTTCGACCTTATCGAGAGCAACCCCGTCCCGGGTGGCACCCCGGTGCGCCTGGACGACAAATTCAAGTGTAGTTCATTGCGCCTCAAGTTGCGAGGAGAGGCTCGGGCCTGGCTTCGGAGTGACTCGGAGCTCCCCGTGTTAGCAGATTGGGCGGACCTCACGCAGCGCCTGCGTAATCGGTTCCGCACCAACGTCTCATTGGTCGCACTGCAAAACGCTTTCAAAAACTGTCTCCAACGGCATGGCGAGTCGCCTACTGCGTATGCAACCCGCCTTCGCTTGGCAGGACAGGAGGTGGCCCGGGCGCGGCCCGCCGCCGCTGACGAGGCGGAGAAGAAAATACGGAGGGCAATGCTCGAACATGACACCCTCGCTCAGTTTTTAACTGGCCTTCTGCCATCCATCGGCAGATTCGTAGGTGCGAGAAAACCAACGTCCCTCTCCGAAGCCATTACCGCGGCAGAGGATGAGACGTTGGCAGCCCTCCAACAGGACAGCAACGAGAGGCGTTTAGCCGCTCTCTCAGTCCGCCCGCCCGATCCACAGCCCACAGCCACTCCTACCGCCCCCGCCGCCGCTGCCAGCGAAAGCGCACGTTTGGACGCTTTTGTGGCGGCGGTGCAAGGAGCAGCACCCGGCGGTAGTACATGCTTTTACTGCGGAGCCAAGGACCATTGGTACGCAGACTGCCCAAAGCGGCGTGCAGCCAATACAGCGGGCAGGAGCAGAGGCGCCGGTAATAGGCGTCGAAATAATCGCCCCCCCTTTCAGAATAATTTTCAAAATTCCCCTTCTCAGTCCTCCTCCCCCTCCTCGTCCCAAGCGAGCACCGCGTCCTCTCAGGGTCGCGGGGGCGCTCAAAATACGCGCGGGCAAGGGAGGGGCGCGGCTCATGGCAGCCGCGAGGGCAGGGAGGCCAGCGTGGCTCTTGGCAGCCGCGCGGCCAGGGAAACCAGACACAGGGCCGGTTGAATTATGTTGCGGCGTGTGCGTGCACATGTAACTGTCACGCCACGTCCAATATGCCGCCGAACCCCGAGATGGGTCGGGACTCTCAGTAGCTCACTTGTCTCGACCCGAAGAACCTTGCATAGGTTGTGGGCATAGGCCAGGCAATTTAGTCCGGTTTCGTTTAGATGGTCGTCCGTTTTACTGTATGATTGACACAGGAAGTGACGTAAACATTATGCAGGCCAGCTCCGCTGTGACCTACGTCGCTGAAACCGTGACGAATCTAAAGGCGATTAACGACACACCTGTCCCCGTCTTAGGACGCACTCTCCTCGAATTACAGTACGGGAACTAATAAATCCGTAGAAGTCGAATTTCTTATAGCAAAATCCGACTTCAGTTTACCATGCGAAGCTGTATTGGGGCTAGAGTTCTTGGACAAATATGGTTGTGTTATTGACGCCGGAAACCGTAGACTAAAATCGTCCATTTTAGGACTCGACGCCAAACTGGTACCTCTTAAGTGTGCCAGTTACTCTCTTTATGGTGTCAGTTGGCCCAGCTCTTTAGCTGCATTGGTGAATCGTACTACGCGTATTACGCGAGTACCAACAATGGGTTATGGGGAGATCTTATGGACTCGCATGGACTGCGACAGAGGAGATGTCCCTTTCAGGGAATTTTATAGGGAATACCCCGTCATGGTCAATCAAGACGAGGTAGTGCAAGGCCGAACAGAGCGCAATTTTTGGGCCTACACAGACGCACCCCAAGGCAAAGATTTTGGCTGCTTCGCTGCATATGAACAGTCCATGTCGCCTTGTTTTCTGGCAAACGCCCTAGTGCGCGTGACCGAGGACAATTTGGTTCCGGTGCACGCTATCAATCTCACAGATGATGATTGGACTTTTCGATCAGGCACTGTAGTGGCGATGCTTCAGAGGGTGTCCTGTTTAAGCCCCGAGGGCGATGCATCTTCCGTACCTCCGGCTCCTGGGAGTGTACAGCCCAGTTTAAGAGCCGACCCAAGCGTCTCTTCCCCTCGTGGCGGCCGCCATACTCCTCCCTCCCCCCGTCAGTGTACAGCCTCGTCGCGCGCCCCGGCGCGGACGAAGGGGTCACTGGCCGCGGACACAATCAGGCAAGAGTTAGCCAAAGTCCAGCTAACTCATTTACCTCGGGCGGAACGCGAGACGTTCTTTGCCCTCTTAAAGAGGTATTCTAAAGTATTCGATATCGAATCAATGGGCGGAAGCCCATCATTTGTGGCGCGTATTCGACCACAAACGTCCGAACCCATATTCACGGCCCAATTTAGGCTACCTGTGCCACAACGAGATTTTTTATGCAAGGAAATACCGAAGTTAATTAAGCAAAATCTCTTGGAATATACAGAGAGTGTATATAATTCCCCAGTTTTGGCTGTTAAAAAACCCCGTCCTGAACACGAACATGATTACAGGATGGTGGTTGATTTCCGAAAATTGAATAAAACTTTAGTGGGAACTATGTACGCTGCCATTCCAAGAATAGATGAAATCCTGGATTCGCTACAAGGCGCGACAGTCTTTTCGTCTCTCGATTTACGCTCAAGTTTCCATCTACTGCGCGTACATCCGGATGACCGCAAATACCTCGCTTTCACCCCGCCCTGCCCTAGTTCGTTCCACCTGGTTTTACACTTGCAAAGGCTGTTGTTTGGTTTGTTAGGTACTTTTTGTCAAGTGTATTTGGACGACATTCTTATATATAGTCCAGACATAAAGTCACACTACAAACATTTAGAATCAGTTCTCAAGCGCTTGCATGACGACAATATGCGCTTATCAGCCCACAAGTGTGAAATTGCCAAATCTTCTCTTCGCTACCTTGGCTTTATCCTGTCAGCAGATGGAATTTTGCCGGACCCAGAGAAAACAAGCGCACTCCGTCGCATAAAGACGATTCGGACAGTTAAAGAACTCAGATCATTCTTAGGACTTGTCCAGTTTTATTCAGCGCATGTTCCTGGCCTGTGGCAGGCGGCTTATCCTTTACAGCGGAATTTACGAAAAGACGCTCCCTGGGAATGGGGAGATCAGCAGGAAGCAGCCCTGCATTATATTATTCGTGTCCTTACAGAAAGTCCCATCATGTTGCATTATCCGGATTTCTCTAAACCTTTCCGACTCACATGCGATGCTTCGGCAACTGGCGCTGCAGCAAATTTGTCTCAATTAGACAAAGAAGAAAAAGAACGGGTAGTCGCGTACTGGAGTAAAGCATTTAATACAGCACAAAGGAATTATAGCGCGATTGAAATGGAACTAACAGCGGTCGTTTGGGGAATAAAGCACTTTTCACATTATCTTTTGTCAAGCCCCGGAGGTTTCGACCTGTATACAGACCACAAAAGTCTTTTGTTCTTGCATTCGCTAAAGAACCCATCCCCTAAATTATTTCGTTATGCCGCGTACCTAAGCACTCTTAATTTTCGCGTTCATCATATTCCTGGGCGCACCAATCCCGCTGACTTCCTAAGTCGTGTTATTATGTCTTTGACTTATCAAGACAAGGGGCTTAAGCCAGAATGGGTGCCATATTTTTATGACCACCACATGCTGAGTGAAGCGCAACACAAAGATGCGTTTTGCTCCGAAATCTTCGCGGACCTCACTGGCCCGGCGCCAACCTCCGCGTCGCTACGTAATTATTCCATCACGTGTCGTGGTCTGCTTGTAAAATGTGGTTCCCCGACGCCCAAAATAGTGGTGCCCTATGCTCTCCGGTCACGTGTACTTTATTTTGGTCATGACCTCTCAGGTTACTACCAAATAGACCGCACGTTAGATTTGATCCGACGACACTTCTTTTTCCCTAACATGCGTCAGTATGCGTGTGAGTATATTCGCAGTTGCGAAACATGTCTAAAGTTTAACAGGGGTTTGCCTCGTCCAGCACCCCTGCATCAGTTTCCAATTGCGTCGAGACCCTTTGAGAGAGTCTCTGTAGACCTGTGTGGCCCGTACATAAAGGACCACAATAACATGGTATATATGTTGGTCTACATGTGTGATTTTTCTAAATTCGCAATTATTTCTCCTCTGGAGGATAAGACAAGTACCCGCATAGCGGCAGCCCTCGTTAGGACGGCTTTTGGCCCTTTCGGTTTTCCCCGGGTGCTCCGAAGTGATTGTGATCCGTCCCTGATCGGATCAACACTTAAAAGAGTGTGTGATTTGATGCAAATTAAGCAACTCCACACCACTTCCTTTTATCCCCAGGGAAACAGCGTCAACGAACGGTCGCACAAAACTTTAAACAGATTTTTGGCGATTCTCGTACAACAGGACCCATACACTTGGTCGGATTGGTTGCCTGTTGCTAATTTCATCTATAATAATATGATTCATTCTTCTACTCAGGAGACGCCATTTTATTTAGTGCACCTTCGTGATGCTAATGTTTCTGCAGATCTTCTGCAACCACATAGGGTATTTTATGACACTGGTGACGACTATATTCAAAATACATTACGTAAGATTGATGTTGTCACCAAGTTAGCAGTACAGCATCTTGCAGCAAGTGCTGAACGCCGCGCACGCGCTTTCAATAAAAAGTCGCGTCCCCACAACATAAAACCAGGAGACAAAGTCTTCCTGTGGGATGATTTGCCTCCGCGTCATATGTCGCGTAAATTGCTTCCATTTTATAAGGGACCGTTTAGGGTGTTATCTATGCCCGGTCCTGTGACCGCACGCATTCAGTGGATTTATCCACCTCGGGCCCGGGACGTTAAACCACGCATAGTGCACGTAAATAAATTACGGTTTGCACCTGACTTGGATCCTCTTAGGCAGCCCCTGGATATAACGGATTTTGTCGATACGCTAGCACCGCTGCCGGCCCGCGGTGAGCGCGGCCCTGCCACGGATTCGGTCGAGCCCCACGCGGCCCCGCCGTCCGTCGCGGCTGAGCCCAGCCCGACCCTCCCGGCCCCAGCGGCGTCAGCCGAGCCCCACGCGGACCTGCCGCCCGCCATAGCGGAGCCCGCCAGGCCCGGCCCTGCCGTACCGACAGATGCGCCCCGTCCCCAGCTCCCTTCTACTTTCGGCGCGCGCCGCCGGGCGCGACGCCAAGTTGAGCCCTCGGACAGGCAGCTACGGTCCCACGGCCCTATTACTTAAGTTTGCGTGTTTGTTGCTTACCGATGCTCATGAGTTTCGTTTTCTCCGTGCTTGCTTTGTTTTAGCGCTGGTCTTGCTTCTTCTCGCGGTGGCTGCGTGGGGCAAGGAGCCCACGGCCACCCGCGGTCGCCCCGTCGCCAAAATGCCAAACAACACCATGCTCGCGGACGTGTCCGTAGAGCAACCGGATGGCCTAAATGCGGGATGCATTTTCACCCAGCGCGGGGACCTTTACTTCAGTGTATCGGATTGGCTCTTAGTGTTAAAAGTCCAGCGCGTCGACACTTATATGACAGTAGTCGACGCCTTGATAAATAAGTTTGCTGCTTTGCACGATCAATATGTTGAGTCCACTTCTACGCTTCATAACACTGTAATCCGAGACGAAATTGGTGGTATGCTGATGGAACTCACGCAGATTAAACGTGACTTGTCCGTTTTCCGCGCGTATGTAAACAATACGGAGCTTCCCGACGCCACAGTGAACGCCACTGTGACTCCGCCCGTCGCCGTTGGCAACGCGACTCAGACTAACACTACAGCGGCCCCCAGTAGAGGCAAGCGTCAGGTCCCGATCCCAGCTGGCATCGTGTCAAACTGCTCTATGACGGACCCTGCTAATTTGTGTCACCCCGCCTGTGTATGAACATGAGAATTACTTGTAAGTAAAGGCACCACCATGAGTTCCACTGAGTTTATCCTTTGAACAGAACTGACCTAACGCCTCTGAGAAAACCCTAGCTTGGACTAGGCAGCATTCCCAACAATGGGATAAGTATAACCTTAAATGGTTACATTTGGTATGACCAATGACACCATCGATATCGGCCGGCAGGGACTCGTCCGTCACCACCAGAAAATCATGATCAAACGCATGAGGAGGGGGGGTCGGCGGAGAGTCTAAACACCAGGCCGCAGTGATGCACACGGCACCAACAACCACAAGGGGGCCACCGGGCACACGGCGCGGCGCTAGCTGGGCGTACTTGTCCAAGTGTCCACAGTGGCGATAAGCCATGCAACTATCAGCACTATGGAGATCCAAGCGAAAACGCAGGGACTCCGAGCCCACTGAGAGCACAAGGACACGCGCCATTAGAGCGCAAAATCACGGAACACTATTCACTGTTCACTGCACTACACAAGAACAAGGAGGACTCCTCCACCGGAGCTCACCGGGGCCATCCCGAACAGAAAGACCAAGAAACCGCTGAACGCTGCCACCAAATGTAACCATTTAAGGTTATACTTATCCCATTGTTGGGAATGCTGCCTAGTCCAAGCTAGGGTTTTCTCAGAGGCGTTAGGTCAGTTCTGTTCAAAGGATAAACTCAGTGGAACTCATGGTGGTGCCTTTACTTACAAGTAATTCTCATGATCATACACAGGCGGGGTGACTCGGACTGAGCTCGAAAGTGAGTGCGGGTAGTATATATAACCTGGCAGGGGGGCTACGTACGCTTCGAGGGTGTGTACGAAAACTTTGCTAATATTACTCGCTCCCAAATATGGAGCGTCGGGTCCACGCCTTAAGGCCGGCTTAAGTCTGTGGGCCCTCGCGACATACTTGGAGGGAGTGCTTACAATAAGAAATGCAACCCGATGGGTTACATTTTACATTTCAAAGTGGAGATCCTTCCACCCGGGTACTTAGCTCCAGTCCTCGTGCTGTTGAGCTGTACTTTAGTTCCAGTCCTCGTTTTGTATTTTAGCTCCAGCCCTCGTCGCGCAAACGGATCGGACCTTGTTGAGCGTCGCGCATACAGATCGGACTTTGTTCTTAGGACACGTCGATATGCTTATTGTGCGAGGGGTCCAACACTCCCAATTTTCTTGTACACAGTTTTCGGGATTACCAAAATTACCAAGATTTCTAGGATTACACACATTGCGATTCGGTGTATGAGAAAAAGAAAGAGAAGAGCCTGCAGGCGAGTCCGGCGAGAAATTCAACTGAAAATAATATTCGTCCCCAGGGAAATGATGATGCAATCGAATAAATTAACAGAACAAATCAAGTCGCGGTTGATTTCCGTTGGTAACTTAAAAGAAGATATGCGATCCACTTTTTTCCGAAAGCGTATTTCCTAGAATAAATATACATTGTATATTCGAAGATACACATACGACGGCCAAGCTTCAAAAATGAAATATCTATGGTACCTTGTATTTCTCGAAACAGATGTACAAGGGCAGAAAAAAAATAATCCACCATCTTTTAAACGTTGCAACCAGATATACAACCCATTAAATGGAATATTCACTGCACTTTATGAAATATGCAGCCCGCTCCCGATTATCGAGATAGCAGTCAAACAACATAACAACGACCCATTGTATATTTTTTAATTATATTCAGGGGGGTATCTCCGCACAGGGGTACCTCCGCACGTCACCCGCTAATTGAACTGAGGTCGAGAACATAAATTTCATTGCTAGATTCATCTAGTGGCAAATTGACAGCTATGCGACAAATTGGTAAGTCGAATTTTGATACAATGTACAATTCCATTAAATCAAAAAATACATTCAGATTATTTACATCTGCATCAAAATTCACCTGGAAAATGAAATGGATTTAAAATAGGTATTAGTGATATACATTTTTGAAATTAAAATCTCTTTTCAAAGAACCTCGATGATCTGTGTCTTCACTGTTGCATGGGTCAGTGAAGCAACATTACTGAAGATGTCTACGCCACTTTCTGTTTCATCAAAAATTGGAACTTGTTCCAATTTTCCATTGCAGAAGACAAAAATGTCGACGTCATTATATTTAGTAGTATTTTATAATAAATATGTAAAATATCCTCCTAAATCAAAAATAAATAAACAAAGCATGATTAAAATAATATTTTACATAGACTCAAGTAGAACAGGTTTGTCACTTTGAAATCATTGTAATATCATTGACGGTCAAGATTACGTCCCTCGAGCCAAAATAGTGACTATTGAGTGACTATTCGACATCATTTCGACGTACATATGACTTCCCTCTTCTCCTTGGGGAGTAATTGAATTAGTGATATGATTTACCTGCAACAGTCCACATATTGTGATTCCCTGTGCAATTCGAGCAGCTTTCATCAAGCATATACAGGGCATATTTCACTGCACTTTTCACATTTTCACTTATATCTTGATGCAAATATCTTCCAACACGTATACTGAAATGTTGAAATTTATTGTACTTCAATAATTCAGTGCAAATATTTTGGTTTGGTTTTGGATAAAGCTCATTGGATGGTGACATTTTAACTCTAGTATTTCAAATTCTATCTGACTGAACTATGGAGGAGCTTTGGCTTTCCCCAACAATGAGGTCTGACGAATCTGTTTCAGAGGCGTTTAAAAACCGGCGGTCATTCATGTTTACCAACTTTGATATGAGAAATCAATAATGAGTTGAACCACCTGTTGTTCTAGTCTCTCGGCTGCTGTCGTCCCTTTTTGAACGTGCGATATTTTGGGTTAAATCTTATAAAACTTCTGTGATTGGATATTCTGGGACATGGTAGGAGCTTTTGGATATGCTGATGGTAAATTCTATATGATTGTCAAAGGAAAGAAAAGTCTTTGACGCCTTAATAGGACTAAAAACTTTCGTCTCTTTAGAGTCAGGTTAACAAGTCAGAGTTTATTTACAAATATGTATTAATATATTATAATAATACGGTACATTACAGGACAACGTAGTAAAGACAAGTAGATGTATCCAAAGTTTATCAATCATATTGTAACGATAGAGTCAAGTAAAGTCCTTTCAATGCAGCTACGCTGACATTCTCATAAGTTGGTCGCTAGCCTCGCGCCAACTAGCCTCGCACACGGGTCTCCGCGGGATTGTTTAAAAGCAGTGAGCGAACGCGTCGCGGTCCCAACAAAGCCAAGCGCTCAGTCGTCTAGCAGCTTTGGTCGAGTGTGGTTGGTTTATCCTTGCTGTACCGTTCCCTGCTAGCCTTAATAAATCACTGATCCAGAACTCCTGCGTTTCCTTTACTCAGCCTACCCTTTACGCTACAATTGGCGCAGTCGGTAGGACTGAGGAAGAGGAGACCAGGTTTTCGGTTCTTGGTTTATTAAGCCCTTACACTTGCAGTTCATCGTCGCTGAGTCCGCGCGTGGCGTCCCTCGACCGAGTTGTTCGACGGCGTCCCCTGAGTCCGGCCTTTGGCGACCCTCCCTTACGGCGTCCCTCGCGGCCCCACCCAGCGCTTCGTGACCCGTCCCAACTCATTGGCGACCCCCGCTGCGACCCTCGTGAGACCCTTGGCATTCCCTGAGTGAGTCCCTCTACCCCAGTCCTCTGACATTTTTTCCGCTGTTCGCTTGTCCGTTGTGTGAATTGCCTGTTGACCCCTGACCCGTCCTGCGATGGAGCGTGGCTTCGGCTTCGGCCCGCATGGACGTGGTGCAGGCCGAGGGCAAGAAGGCAACGACGGCGTGCCCTACGGCGTACCCCCAGCCGGTGCGCCGTTCGGGCTAGACATTGTCGAGCCGCGGCAGGCCGGGCGTGGCGGCGCGCTGCGCCCCAACCCCCTCCACCTCGACAATGCGGACGCGGACCCGCCGATTGTCGGTGGCGCTGCGGACCCGCTGGCCCCGCTGGCGCCCCAGCTGGCCCAGCCGGCGCCCGCGCGCGAGCTTGATTTCGAGCGTGACGTCATAGAGGACGATTACGCCGAGGAGGAGCCCGTTCAGGGTGCGGCCCAGGCCGCCGTGCCTGACATCCAGGCCCTCCTGCGGGAGCTGGCGGCACTTCGTGCTGCCGTAGAGGCTCGGCCCGGTGGTGCAACCGCCGTGGCCTACGGTGTGGCCCCCGCGGCCCCCGTCGCTGCTCCAGCCGCTCCCCTCGCGTTAGTCCCGAGAGTAGTGTCAGCCAGCGAGATGCTGACCCTCCGGAAGGCCGTTCCGAAATTCGACGGCAAGATTTCGTATGAGGCGTACCGCGCTTCATTCGATGATCTTGTAATCATGTATCCGGACTTGACTGAGGACCAGCGCTTTCAGCTGCTGTCCTCTGGTCTCTTCGGCGCCCCGCTGTCCCCCCTAGAGGACCTGGCCTCAAACAGAACGTTTGCTGGCCTAGACGAGGCGCTCAGGCTTTCTTACAGTAAGCCGATACATGCTTGGACAGAGATGAATAATCTCTCGTCAATGAGGCAGGACCCGACCCCTCGGAATCTCTCGAGGAGTGGTCCATTCGGGTGAGCCGCACTGCTCGGCGCGCTTATCCCGACATGTCTCTGGCGCGCGTGGAGGAGTTCGCGGTCCAGTATTTCTTTACCGGACTCAGCTCCGCCCAAATTAAAAGTGGCGTGTCTGGCCTCGCTTGCACTTCTATGCAGGCAGCCTTAGACGCGTGTCGCTTGGTGCGGTCCCGGCTTGCGCCGTCTGGACCCGCGGCCAAGAGGGTGTGCCTGGCCAGTGTGGCCGAGGCCACCGTTGAGGTCGCGTCACCCGGACCGTCGTCCGCCCCCGCGCCGCCGGTGTCGGCAGCCTCGGCAGCGCCCGCCGCGCCAGCTCCTGGCCCGTCTTGGCAGGACCAACTCTCTGCTATCACCAAGCAGGTGGAGCAGGTGGTCCGCCAGGCCATGGTCCAGCAGGCAGCGGATGCTGGCACCAACACTGGTGGTAGAGGGCGTGGTCGCGGTCGTGGACGTGGACGCGGGCGTGGAGGCCGAGGCCGAGGAGCTAGTGGCAACTCCGACAGGAGTTGTTACAACTGCGGGCAGTTTGGCCATTTTGCCATTAATTGCCCCAGGGCTCCTCAGCCGCAACCCCAGCAAGCTAGGGCTGCTGCCCCAGCTGCTGCGGCCGCCCCCGCACCGGTACCCGTACCCGTTGCTTTCCCGGACGCGCGCGTGCAGTATGTGCATCCGCCGCACTACCAGGCCAACCTGACTTGGCCTATGCACGCCGCCCCGCTGCAGCTGCAGCCCCTGCCCGCGCCGCAGGTGCAGACCGCTGTGCTGGCGCTCCCCGCCGGCTACCAGCAGGTCACCCTGCAGCAGCCCCCGCAGGGCCCGCCTGCTTCGGGAAACGGGCAGTAGCCTCCCTGGTATCCCTGGCGACGCTTACGCCAGGCGAGGCTCTCGCGTCTTCAACCGAGGAGGTAGTAGTTGAGCCTGTTGGTTCTCCTACTCTTGCATTTCGTGTTGACGACAAACCGGTGACAGTGACTATTGACACGGGCGCTCAAATCACTGTCGTACGGCGAGGCCTATTTGCTGGCCCGCCTGTACCTCCTTCTAAATTTCGCTTGGGAGGCGTTAATGATGCTGTGTCCATACTCTATGGACCCGTCGCCCGCACTCTTGAGGTGGGGGGAAGGAAGTACCGGTTTGTTACGCTTGAGTCGGACATCCATGATGAGTGTATTTTGGGCATGGATTTCATGCGAATCTACAATGCTGTGGTGAGCATTGGCCATCTTACATTCACTCTGGACAGTCCCGACCACAAATCACAGGTGACCTGCCCATTCAAACTCCAAACATCTGCGGATGTGGGAAAATTTTGTGCAAATAGTGTCTTTGTGGTGGCGCGTTCGGCTGTAACTATCGAGTTACAACCCTTTCAGTCAACAATTTGCCCTGCCCAATTAACGGGTATTTCTTCTTTACCTGGTGATGGAATGGTGACCGCGCGGGTACTTCGAGCTCGGTGTGTTCTCGAGAGCGATGGCTCTATAAGGACCATGGACGGAGTCGACGCCGTGCCGATGGTGCCAGTAGTTAGTGTAGATAGTAAAGTAGTTAGCGAGAACACACCACCTGTGTGGAAGAGCTCTACCTGTGTGGACGAAGTGACTGGCAGTGCGGCAGCATTCCATACTGAGTCGGTCACTCCTGGTCACTGTGACGCGGACAGGACAAATTTCGGCGCCACCCCTCAAATTCTCCATGCTGGAGATTTTAATTTCCAAAGCCGAAATTCGTACTGTCCTAACGGCGCTTTGGATCGGGAAGTGGACTGTACTCTTAATTCATTTACTTTGGGCTTAGTACAACCGTCGCCACTCTTAGACAAAAGGCAGTGTTCCCTCGTGCCCGGCGTGGTGCCTTTTGCCCCCGGCACGCTAGAGCTTGAGCTGGAAAACCTGACAGAGATACACGTAGTGATACCCCGTGGCTCGGTGGTTGCACTCGTGCACCCTGTCGGTCTTGTTGACCTGCAGCTCTATGAGCCGCTAGACCCCGATGACGTCCCTGACGATGTCGTTGTGGAGTCTGCGACTATAGAGAGAGTCCCTCTGAGCGACCAGGCCGACATTCAGCTCGAGCCGCGCTTACCTCCTATCGGCCTAGATGAGGCCCTCCCTGAGGATTTGCAGGCCCTTGCAGATCGGTGTGAGGATTTAACTCCACAGCAAATAAGACGCGTTGCTGACGTCTTATGGCGCAATCATGACATTTTCGTCAAACATAATGACGATTTTGGTTGCTGCCCGTGGGTTAAATTCCGGATTGATACTGGGGATCATCCGCCGATTAAAATGCAAGCAAGGCCCATTCCTATTCATTTACGGGAGGAGGTAGCTGCTATGTACAGAAAGTACTTAGAGCAGGGTACTTGCCGGCCTAGTCAGTCTCCTTGGGCATTCCCTATTTTGGTTATCCCAAAGAAGACTCTAGACAAGAATGGCAAGCCGGAGTTACGTTGCTGTGTGGATTACCGTGCTCTAAACAAGATCACGCGTATCCCAGCATCTCCGATCCCCAGAACTCAGGAACTTTTAGAGCGCTTAGCAGGCCACAAATGGTATTCCCACGCCGACCTGGCTTCTGGGTACCATAATTTAGAGATAGCCGAAGAGGATATCCCTAAGACTACTATTGCGCTGCCGGACTCCCTTGGGCTGCCGTCCAGATTTCTGGAATACACGCGCATGCCCTTCGGACTGTCCGCCGCCCCTGGTGTCTTTCAAGGTGTTACTGACCGGCTGATACGGCCTTCGCTTCAGCCAACACCTGATTGTGACCTCGGTAAGGCCAATGGAGTGTATCTCGACGACATCTGCGTGGCAGGTGATGCGTTTGAAGTTATGCTCCAAATTCGGGCGTCTGGTTTTCTTTTGAAAGCCAAGAAGTGCTTTCTTTTTAAAAGAAAACTAAAGTTTCTGGGTTTCTGTTTGACCGAAAAAGGTATCGGCACGGATGAGGCTAAAGTGAACACAATTGTTCATTGGCCCACTCCTCGTAATGTGAGTGAGCTTTGGTCTTGGATAGGCCTAGTGGGATTTTATTCCCGCTTCATCCACCGATTGGCCGAAATTTAGGCCCCTCTCACTGATTTGTTGTGTGAGAAGGTTCCTTTTACATGGTCAAACGAGTGTCAGCACGCTTTTGACACGCTGAAGACAGCCTTGACGACGGCCCCCGTGCTCGGCGCGGCCGACCCGTCAAAAGGCGTCTTCTCAGCGCACTGTGACGCCTCTGCGAGAGCTGTCGCGTGCATTTTGTCACAGGAGCAAGATGGCCGCCCCGTGGTGTTACACTATCACTCTAAGAAAATGCCACGGTTAAAGCGCGCCTTGTGTGCCACCCACGCAGAGCTGTACGCCCTGGTGGAGGCCACTAGAGTTTTTAGACTCTACTTGCTCGGGCGTCCCTTTGTCTTTTACACAGACCATTCCGCCCTTCAGTGGCTTCGCTCCTTCAAGCAAGTGGAGGGGAAGTTAGCTCGGTGGATAATGCGTCTGGGGGAATTTCGATTTGAAATTCGTCACATAAAAGGCAAATAGCTGACAAATGCAGATGCATTGTCTCGTCGTCCTGATCGCCCTTGCGCGCCTGATTGCAAATCATGCAAGCGTTTAGAGGATCATGATGACAAGTTGGAAGACAGTGTAAATTTTATGGTGCGATCGTTTTAAATTGAGTGTACTGAGTGGGACGATACAAGTGTGTCAGCTGCTCAGCAAGCTGACCCGGACATCGGTCCTATTTATCAGGCAGTACGCAAAGGCGAGCGACCACATTTCCAGCAAATTGTTGGTTATGGTCCCGTCACAAGGAGTCTTTGGGTGCAATTCAATTCGTTACTTATTGAGCGTGGGGTGCTCAAACGTCGATTTGAACATGCCTCAGGTGACCCGCGATTCGATCGTTACCAAATTGTGGTTCCCACTGATCGTGCAACCAACTTGGTGTTACAATACCACGCTGGCCCTAGCTCTGGCTCACACTTCGGTGTAAGCAAATGTTATAAATTGCTAAGGGGCCGTTTTTATTGGCCTGGTATGTACACCAAAGTGTTGGACACGATTAACATGTGTTTACGATGTAAACAAGTGAAGGGACCACAGGAAAAGACTAGAACACCAATGAAAGTGTTTCGGGAAGGCACTTTGTTCGGTCGTTTCCACATTGACTTTCTAGGACCACTCGAGCCGTCAACCCGTTTTGGTTACCGGCACGTGATGGTCGTAGTTGAGGCATTTAGTGCGTGGCCAGAGGCGATCCCCCTGCGGACCCTTCAAGCCGAGGAGGTGGCCCAAGCACTAGTGACAGAGGTGTTCAGCCGTTTGGGTGCTCCCTACGAGCTGGTTACTGACCAAGGTACAACCTTTGAGTCAGCCCTCTTCAAGGAGGTCATGGCGATCTATAAGACGCGCAAGTGTCATATTTCCGCTGGCCGGCCCGCAAGCAATGGAAAGGTGGAGAACTACATTCGTAGTCTCACCCGACAAATTGCTGTGCTGGCTGCCGAACAGCCCGGAAATTGGCCTGACCTCTTGCCTCATGTGCTCCATGCGTATCGAGTATCAGTCAATGACACAACCGGGTTCTCTCCGTATGAAGTCCTGTTCGGGCGGCCCATGCGCGTGCCCCAGGACCTGCAGCATGGTCTGCCCCCACCAGGTTTACCAGCGGTTGCAATGAATCAGTACCCTGGAGTACTGCGTGACCGTCTGAGTAAAATTCATGTCCTGGTGAGAGAGAATACGGCGCGTGCCGCAGCACGCATGAAGGCCCACTATGACAAGTACTCCATGATCACGTACTTCCGCCCCGGTGACATTGTTCTGCTCTACAATCGTCGCCGTAGGCGTGGTCGCACGACCAAGTTGTACGCTGCGTGGCAAGGACCCTATAAAATTCTGAGCATGCTTAACGATTGCATTGCCAGAATAGAGTTAGTCCGCCCGGAGGACGATGTCTCTCGCCGGCCCCGCAAACGATTGATAGTGCACGTCGATCGATTGGCGGCCATTGGTTCCAGCTTAGTGGACCATAATGGCGAGTGGTTGACTTTCCATTAACCGTGTGGCCTTCGTCCCTTTTCCATTTCCCAGACGACCATGACGACCCCGGGGATCAAATCCCAGATCTTCGTGCCCTCCAAGGCCAAAGTGGCCATGGGGGACATCGACATCGACGTGGACTCGGAGGACGAGCATGCCTTGCTGGAGGGCATGGAAGGGATGACGATATCCCGCTCCAGATCCGCATCCCGATCCCGATCCCCTGCCAGGGCCAAGTCTCGCCGGCTCCGCACCCCTTCCAGATCTCGCTCTCCGGTGAAGCGCTCCCGATCCCCAGTGAAGCGCCCGGTGCATGAGCGCCTGGGACAGCGGCCGGCTGGGCCCGCCCAGCAAAAGAGGCGCCCAAACCCAAGGCAGCGTGCTAGGCTGCGTAATGCAGCTGCCGAGTCTGGAGCGTCGGGGTCTAAGGCCTCTGCCAAGGCCTCTGCCAAGGCCTCTGCCAAGGCCTCTGCCAAGGCCTCTGCCAAGGCCTCTGCCAAGGCCCCCGCCAAGGCCCCTGCCAAGGCCAAGCGGCCCCAGGTCAAGGCCCGCAATCAGCAGCGCCGCCCGGCTCAGCGTCCTGCGGTGCCACCACCCCCGCAGCCTGCCCCACCCCAGCAGGACGTAGTCAGCCAGCTGGTGACTGGCCTCAACCTGCTGCAGGGCCAAGTCCAGGCGCTGTCGCAGCCGAGGGTGCAGTTTCCTGTGGCACCCACGATGCCCTGGGCCATGGCACACCCTCCGCCGCCGCCTTATTATGGCTTCAACCCCGCCTACAATCCGTTTTATGGACATTTCTAATTTTTAATTTCTAATTTTTAAAGTTTTTTCAAAGTTGCATTTAATTTTTGGTGTAAAGTTATTTTGAATTTAATTTCATCTTTTCAAACAAATTTCATTTTTCTTCTTTTCAATTTAATTCGATTTAATTTTAATTTAATTATTGATTTCCATTTAATTTCACTTTTTAATTTTCAATTTCAAATAAATTAGTTTGTTAGTTTTTCCTACGCAAAACCCTTTCCTTCAAGCCCTTCCCTCATCCTGCCACATCTGCAACATCCACTGGTCCAGATGCAGTTCGCGAGGGAGGAGGAGGATAACGAGGAGAGTATTGTTTCAATTTCACTAAAATTACTTGGGTTAATTTAATTGCTGCGTTTTAGTTGTGTTGCAGTGAGATGCCTGACTCCAGGTGCTCTCATCTGTCTAGGCAGAGTGGTAACACTTCCGCCGCGCAGTTCCCAAAGAGAAGCGTGACGTGGATTCAACGTGGATTCCACGTGGATGCGTTGATCTATCGTGGACGTGGATGAATCCACCAAAATTCAACTACTTTCCCTTTTACAAAATATCATCATAAATTTATGTTTGCAAGAAACTGGGGTGCTTAAACATTGTAAGTAGTGAAAAAACTGCTTGGCAGCTGAACTTGCGACATCCCGTTGAAAAAACGTGGAATGGACGTTATTTTGTCCACCGTGGACTGATCCACCATGTTTCAACTATTTCATCTGGTTTTCCTGTGTTGTTGACTGTTCTCCATACGTTTCCATGATTCATGAGATAAAAGACGCTCTATGATTTCTTTATCAAGTTACTGAGAATACGTTGAAATAACGTGGAATCAACGTGTTTTTCCTCCACCGTGGATACATCCACCATATTTCAACTACTTACTAATCCCCTCGTTGTTTCTGTGTTAGCGACTTTCCTGTTCCTGATTCATGGAAAGGAGGGCGATTTATGAATTTTTTCCATGTTGAGTGGGACTTTGTGGAAAGAACGTTGAATCCACGTGGAATCCACGGTACAAAGTTCATAGTTCAACATTCAGAATTTAGTCACATCTTTATTTTTTATAGATGCCTGAAAACTGTCTTGTCCTTATAAAATATTATTTACAATTTGTCGCAAACAAAAGGAATCGAATTTCGACGTACTTAACGCACAAATCGCTAAGGTCAAGCGAAGGAGCTTTGTGGGTTGACCCTTACAGTGGGATCGGTTGCTGACGCTTCTTCCTCATCAGTGGCGCCGTAGGCTAACGGGTATAGTACGAGACTTCCAACTCTAAGATCCCGGGTTCAACTCCAGGTAAAGTAAATAAAATAAATGAGTAAGATTGTAAGTAAGAAAAACCGTGTCACACAAGGGAAAGTAATATCAGTCAAGGAATATTTTTATGATTTCTGACAACAATACCCAAAAGAAAGTGAAATTTGAGCATAGGCAAACACGTTGATTCCACGTTACATCAACGTTGAAAAGTGGTGGAACGAAGTGTCAAATTAACGTCGCTTCCACGTGGATCATCCACGTGGATTCCACGTGACAGTTCAACGTTGAATCAACGTTACGTCCACCAAAATTTCTCTTTGGGGTTAACCCTTTCTCTCTCCAGGCTCCCCTTCTTTTCCTGGCAAAATTTCTGTTCGTCTCCGATCGCTGTTCCAGTCCCTGTCCCGTTCCTGTCCCGCTCCTGTCCCAAGATCATCAGGCCTGGCCAGCCATCATCACATCACTGTGACGGGTAGCACTGCAAGAGGGAGTACCGGCCCTTAGTGGAGAGGAGTTCGCCTCCTCGTGCTATCGTCCTGGAGGCTGCACTTCAAGCCGGAGATAACGGCCCTTAGTGGAGAGGTGTCCGCCTCCCAGTGCCGCCGCCAGTCGAGCCATCTCAAGACGGCCTTTGATTGAAAAGATGAACGATTCTTAGTTAGTGTTGTCGAGCCCTCAGCTGTTTTCCTAACTACTAGCCAAATGGGGAATCGTTCCACTGGATTGGTACCTACGGAGATCCTTTTTTTTTAATTTTTGGGGTGGCCTCACGCCTCTCACTTTTAAGGAGAGGGGAATTTGTAACGATAGAGTCAAGTAAAGTCCTTTCAATGCAGCTACGCTGACATTCTCATAAGTTGGTCGCTAGCCTCGCGCCAACTAGCCTCGCACACGGGTCTCCGCGGGATTGTTTAAAAGCAGTGAGCGAACGCGTCGCGGTCCCAACAAAGCCAAGCGCTCAGTCGTCTAGCAGCTTTGGTCGAGTGTGGTTGGTTTATCCTCGCTGTACCGTTCCCTGCTAGCCTTAATAAATCACTGATCCAGAACTCCTGCGTTTCCTTTGCTCAGCCTACCCTTTACGCTACAATATTTTCTCTGAAAATTACAGTGTATGATTCAAGCGATTATTCATTATTTGTTGCAGTATTTTGTGATGTCAATACCTTATTTTCGTGATAAATTTTCAATAAATCTCTTTCTGAATTCCAATCTTTCAGTCAGTTGAGCACTACGCTTTGATAGTCTTGTTGGGAAGAAAGGTTCTATTATTAAATCTGAGAGTTTTCTTACTCGAGAAATGGCGACATATGTCAGTCCCAATGCCAAATTCTTTTCTCCAATATTTATAAAAGCCTATAATAATATAAGAGAAAATGGAGATATTTAGAAATATTAAAAGTATCTGAGTACTACACATTACTTCATATATCCATACCTTATATATTGTCATTCCTTGTGATTTGTGAATAGAGCAAGCATAACACAAAGCTATTGGAAACTGATATCTTGTTTATGTTTAGGGATGTACACGCCAGTAACGTTACCGGTAAGTAACGGTATTATACCGGTAAAATACGGTAATTTACCCGGCCTCTGTAAAATTGGTAATTTTGGTAAAATTCGATTTATTGACTTTTCACTATACTCATTTCATCATTTGCGCTGTCAGCAGTTGCGTTTCTTTGAATTTCGCGAGTCCCGCATCTGCCGAAGCAATTCAAACTGCTGGACGACCAAAGCGTCTTCGGAAAAAAATTGAATTTTTAAATGCTCTTTCACCCTTATCGTCCTCCTATCTCTGTTTGAATAAGTGACCTTGTACCTTGTTTTGTCCTAAAGCATTAAATTTGTCTCTGCAAATAACGATTAGTTATTATTTTCAATTCAGAAGTGTTTTATGTTGCGTTAAAATCAACGTAAAACGCCATAATTTTTTATGAAGAACACTAAATTTTATGAAAAACGGCCAAAATTGAATTTTACCAATTTTACCCAAAATTACCGTATTTAACCTATTATACCGTATTTTACCGCTAGCTTTTAATTTTACGGTAAAAATACATCCCTATTTATGTTTTTCCATTAGGTTCAGTCCAGGATTTTAGTAAAGGTTTGACTGGAACTACTTTTTTATCAGGGATAAGTGAAGGTCCAGTATACTCGGAAATTCACATAATATAACTGACGGGAAATCTGTTCCATTATATATTGTGTCAATAACTTTTCCTTGAGAACCATTCACTAACTTTTTATCAAACCACAAATTACTTTTTAGCATTATGCGGCAGTTTTTAGCAAGGTAGATTTCTTTATGGAGTCCTTCAGCTTCTTGTTTCTTCCCAGCTAGAGAACAGCTGTTCTTAGAATTGATTTTCAGAACAGGAGCATAATTTCCAGTGTTGTGATCAATTAACTCTGAAAGCTTTTTTATATTGTACATTTTCACTTCTTCTTGAGTTGAATACAAATGTAGAGCATTAGCAAATTTATTTTCTTCGTCTGGTGCAATTTCAATGATGAACCTCGAGCGAAGTAATTGAAAATTGTCATTACTGACGTTGTAATCACTTAACTTATTTAGAACTTGAAGGAAATCTATGTCACTTTGACGATGGCAAGTTGATAGTATAAATGTCTTGTGGAAATTCTCAATATGAGATCTACCTTCACGTGCTAAATTTGTTTTGCATAATCTTGCATAAAATGGATTATCTTTTACAGGTGGAAGTTGTTTGATATCACCAAGAAGAATAACATTCAAACATGCAAAGTCTTCTTCAGTATTGCCATTTGCATCTTTACATCTTCTGTTAATCATAGCCAAGGTTTTGCATCCAATCATTGAATATTCATCCAATATTAAGAACTTGATATCTGAAAGCATATCTGATAAATTCTTTGCTTTTTCACCAGTAAGAGTAGGGAACTGAAATACTGAATGAAGTGTTTTGCCATTAATTAGAACAGCAGATACACCAGTTGGAGCAGCAAGTATATATGAATTACTCCCAAGTTCTGTTGAAAGTAAAGTAGTTATATATTTAATAATTATGCTTTTTCCAGTTCCTGAAAATTGTAAAAGATAAAATCATCTATTTTTATTTTTTATCAACATTTTATTTAATGAAACGTATCAAATTTTTACCTGCTTTTCCCTGAACAATGATTGTTTTGCAAGTTTGTGGCTGTTTAGATTTAATTTCTTCAATTTGATTTGAAACCTGTTTAATTACAGCTGCTTGATCACTACTCCAGTTTACATAAGAAAATGGGAAACTGGAATCGACAGGTGATGAAGTATCATTACTTTTATGAAAATTTATAAAATTTTCAAAATCAGCTACAGTACCATATATATATATCATAAGTCTTAGAGCTTGCATCCCAATCATGATTTAGATCAACTTCTCTATTTCCAAGAGGAATAAGAATTTCATTAGTATAAGGTCCAGAACGGGCGAGAACCATAAATTCTTCATCAAGATTGTCTTCATCAATTAACTGTAGTGATTCATTATCTAAGTCATCTGAATTTTCATTAGGGGTATTGGTATTGGTGAAGTTACACAGCACATTTTCTTCTTCTGTGAGATTATGCATTTCGTAAAGATTTTCCCATGTTTGAGCGGAATTTTTAATCTTATCTTCAATACGCCAATTCACGTGAAGTAATACTTGATTGCGATAGTACTTTTCATTTAAATTTACATCAGTAGTTATTTTCCTACACTGAGGAAAAACTCTTACAATTGTTTCTAATGAAAGTGATTTCCATTTTATCATATCATATTATTTGGCACATTTCCATAAAGAAAGATTTTAAAATTCCTTAGGTCTTTCACAGTATCTTTAAACTGCACTTTTTCCATGAATTGTTTGGTCATTTTCAGTGTCATCAGATCTTAGACTTTCACTTATTTGGATCCATTTCTTTTCAGACAAGTTCAGATACACAAATTTACGACCACCAGCAGAGCAAAAAGGCAATCCGAGTAAGCCATGACACACTTCTTGAGCACCAATATCTCGTTCAGCACATGATTTCATGTATAGTTTATGAATAGCTTTTAAGCGCTTGTATCTTCATCAAGATTTTCTATAAAATTTTTAAAAAGTTCACCCAATGTAACAAAACTTACTTCTGATTTTGAAATGTATTTTACCAGGTAAGATATAAGAGCTTCTTTACATATCACAGGAGCAATATCTATATTTGCTCACCAAAGCTGAATAATAAATTTATTATATTTATTCATTCGTGGATCACAGTTTCGTTCAGGTTCAAAGACCCATTCTCCAGAATCATTTTTTTGAAGAGATGCATTGCAAGGAAAATCTTTTTGAAATCCAAAACGACACATACGACCACTTGTTCCTTTTTAAAGTCGAAAGCATGTTTCATTTCTACATTGAGTGTGACGTTGGACTTTTTGCAGAAGTTGTGCAAGATCTTCATCAAAAGTTTGAACAGCTGTATAAGATACACGACATGGGTGTGTATTAGGTGAGTCTGCATGAGGCATTGGATTAACAGCTGTGACTAATTTAGAGTAATAGCCAAGCACATATTGTCTATATTCTTCTGTTTCACTATCCAGATTGGAAACATCTGGAGCGCCTTCAATCCAAAATAATCCGTGAATGTAAGGACTCCCTCTATAACAATGTAAAATTAAAGATGATATTGATATTATACTTTACTACTAACTTTTTACTAAACCAATGAGAACAGGGAAGTCACATGTACGGCAAAATCTCAAATAGTCATCAAATAGTTCCTATTTTGGCTCAAGGGACGTCATTTTGACTGTCAATGACTTCAAATTGACTTCAAAGTGACCAACCTGTTCTCCTTGGGAATAACTGCCATTTCATTTATCTGTGTTGATATTCAACTCTTTACGAATAGTCATTACTTTATAATGCCCCTTCATAATCAAAAGAGAGCAATACATAAGTTAATAATATCGCATTAAGTTATGTAAAGAAGGTACTAATACTCAAGCACTTTAACACTTACATTTTTGATAGATGATGTCACACGATGTTGAAAAAATGAATCTACAATATATGGGTTATTTTGAACAAGATCTCTTCTTTCTTTTTCAGAAATGTTATCAAGATTATCTGAAGTAAGAAGACGATATAAATCTTTCCAATGCCCACCTGCACAACTCATGGTGAGAAATTTACTTGGAAGCCCCAGCTGTTCAACCATATCTCGTAATTCTCCTGCTCTTGCATACCAGTAAGCTTTACTTCCTTTTATATTATTGGCCTGATACATAACACTTTTCATTAAACTGGGATTTTCATTTATCATTTCCTTCATTGCACCAATTGTTAGATTTTGAAATTCTGCATTATTCCTTACAAATACATTTCCATCATTAAGTGCAGTCCATCTTAGCCATGAATTATAAGGAAAAAAACGAAAAGTCTTGTGCTGAGCAAATCTCTTATCATGGTAATTCATTAAATGGCGAAAATATTGATGAGGTTTCACTTCTTTAGGTCTTGAATCATGTACTCCAGCATTACCATACGGAAACAGTGTTGGAAATGCACATGCCATATAACCTGGAGTAGTAAATTCACTAAAGGGACTTGTTCCCAAGGTAGGCCAGTTCATTTTCTGCTTCACATGTTCATTTTGAGATAAATGAAAGTTACTTGGAAAACATGACTCTTCTACTATATCTTCATTTTCATTATCCTGATGAGTAGATTCATCTACATCCATGTCATTGCCATCTTCAATTTCAATAGTTTTAAGAAAAACGGAAATATCACTATCTTCTGGGGAAATTTCTTTAATTGTCATTATTAATATCTATACTCGCGTAGTGGGGATTATTTTCCTTTAACCACAATACAGCAGCTCGTATTTTTTCTCTTCGTACTCGAAATTCATGATAAATGCCTTTTCTGTTCTTAGATTTAACAAAAATCTCCAATAGCAGGGGGTAACTGTTTTACAGCTTCATTGACATACTGTGGGAAACAGATTACATTTCCCCGATATCCATATTGATGGCCTCTTACCTTATATACAACTAACATTGGGCGAACTTTCGCAATTAACTGTTCTTCAATAAAACTGAGATCAGTAAGTTGAGGAGGAACTTCCATAGGATCCATATTGTTTGCACTTGAATACCTTCAGCAGCTATTCTGATGATGACACTTATGGTCATTAGAAATAACTTTTTCATTGCATTTTAGACAATGTCTCCACTCTAAAGATCTCATTTCTTCTTCAAATGCCATGGCACATGCATTTTCACTATAAAAACTCATTGGATCTCCAGTTTCTAAAAAACTAGGTAGATGTACGCCAGACACCGTCTCTCGTAACAGGCTTCGCGATAGATCGCGAAACACTGTTACTCTGCGGCGGGCCTGCGTACATCTACCTAACCCTGCGACGCTGGCGAGCCTGCCTGATTCAAGATTTACTCGTTTTAGCCAGGGGGCTGCCGCCCCCTGGACCCCCACTTTATTTTTTTGATTACGAGCCTGCATGGTTTAAGATTTACTCATTTAAGCCAGGGGGGCTGCCGCCCCCTGGACCGCCGCTTTTCTTTATTACGAGCCTGCATGATTTGAGATTTACTCATTTAAGCCAGGGGGCTGCCGCCCCCTGGACCCCCGCTCTTCTTTATTTAAAATAAGCCAGGGGGCTGCAGCCCCCTGGACCCTCGCTGGCCTCTTTTCATTATGTACAGTAATGTGTCCTAAATTCGGACTGGCGCCCTAAATCCGGACACTTTGTTGTTTTCCACTATTATTGCCCCGGAAATGGCTACAGGTGGTCAGAATTTAACTTCCGTGGGCTCTATGGAAGTGTTAGGACTTCTAGAATTTAGTTATGAAAAAACAAATTTGATATCATAAATATTACACTCCCCAGAACTTTTCAAACTTTAAATTTTGGACGCGACGAAATAGGACATTTTTTTTGAACTGTCGTTTCAGGACTGGGGGCGCCCAACTTCGGATGCGAGTGAAACCTTCATCGTCGCATATGTGAAACTAGAACTCTTTACCTACATGATGATACCGAAAAAAAAGAGTTACGTCACCTGGTCTTAGTTTGGGAGACGATTTCCCAAAGTGCCCTAAATCCGGACAGGCTTTTTCTCTTAGCTGCTTGATCATAAGCGCACTATCCAGCTCAGTCTAGCGGCAGGTGGTGTTGTTGCCGGAGTGATCGCCAGCTAGGTCTGGCCCAGTAGCAACTCGGCAGGTCAATGGGAAATGGCGGGGCGGGGCACTTTCAAAATTACGACGTTTACATGCTTCACCTTATAAAACCGTCCGAATTTAGGGCGCCTGGCCCATCTATCTGTCTTGTCGTCTTCTTCCTAATTCGGAGCCAATTTACTCGCAAACCGCTTATCTGATCGATTTGAACAAAACGCCATTAGGAAGGGGGTGATTCAATCTATGATCATACCGAGTTTGGTCCCGATCCAACGGCTCGATGTTACCGCACACTGGCTTTGAAAAGCGTCCGAATTTAGGGTACTTTGTCCGGATTTAGGGCACTTTGGTTCCTAAATTCGGACACTTCTCTAGCTGATCTCACGAGCACATCGTCAGTGATAAAAATTTGTTTTCTTCAGGGGTAGGTGTGTCTAAACATAAAGATTCTAGGACCCCCACCGATTTTTTGTACTATCGATATTACGACGTTCACGGGCTTTTTCCTCCAAAACTCGTCCGGATTTAGGGCAAATGACTGTAACCAATTTTCCAATTTTTACGCGAAGGGCCCGAGCCCCAAAACCCTTCTCCGCAGAGCCAAACAGACAAAATTTTTGCCCCAAGGATCGCATCTCGACAGATTACCCTGAAAACGACACCCAACATGCATTTTGACGACTTTTCGTCCACATTTATCGCTGTAGCGGCTAAACAGTAAGAGATAGAGCAAAACGCACGAAATTTTCTCTCAAAGGATCGCAACTCGCCGAGATACCCCTTAGGACAACATAAACTTTTGCAATTTTTAAAATCTTATTTTTTAAAAAAATATAAATCAATTTTTAGCAGGGTCAATTTTTGAGCTAGAGAGTTCATATTCGAACTCGTCCGAGCTTTTTAGGCCAAGAAGCTACAGTAAAAATTTCAGGTCGATAGCTTAACTCGTTCTCGAGTTATCGTGCGAACAGACACACAGACAGACAGACAGACAGACACACGGACATTGAACTTTTTTTTAGCACTCCAGTGGCGTTATAGGCTTCGCTTTTGCTCAGCCAATAAAATGGGATAATTATTTTGGAACTTGGAAAGTTACTTGAAATAATATCTACCTAAAGGCATATTTACCTATCCACTTGGAAAAGTTCTGATTACACTGTTGTATTGTGGGTTCTGTGGGGAGCCGATATCAGTGTGAGTCGTAGTTCACCTGAGGGAATACTGCCGACGAGCTCAAAGCTCGCGCCCCTTTTATTGGGTGATTGGCAAAACAACAGGAAGAACAAAGGCGATCGTAAAACAAAACTATTGTTGGTTCTGGCTGCATGTATAAGGGGATGTCGCTACCAACAGTGATCACTGATGGCCGTGCCTCGGAGAGCCTTCTGCTTGTTTGGGTGTAACCTGGTTAGGTTATAGCGACAATACTACTTTATTCCCTCTTTTTAGAACCCCTCTCCTTGACAAAAATCCTCGTTTTGTCACTCCCCAACTTTGACGCCTTTGTCTTCGTTACACATCTCAGTTTTAAAATTCAAAATTCAATGCTCTAACGTTAACGTTATACAATACCAATAAATTATTTTGCAAATTTTACTAAAATCCTTAACTAATCCTGTAGACTTCCACCTTGTACAAGCCTACGGGTCGCAACCCTACTAGCTTGACTCAGTGTGCAAACAAAAAGAAATTGACTTCTCCCCTAGCATGTAGCAATGCACTAGTATGACTCCTTCTCCGGACCACTATTAAGCATGTTTAATAGTAGTTCAATCCTTCAAGGACGTCAACCACGTGGATCCGTTCCAGTTTAATTTGTGATTAGATCTTGACATCTTGATGTCCTGTAGTGTGACAGAGAACCTGTAACACACAAAAACACTGGGAACAGTACAAGTTTGATATTTGAGCAGCTGCCTAGGGCGTAAGATTCTTAGCCCTTGGTGTCTCCTACTCGGCTAACTAATCCTATTCTACGTGACACCTTGAAAATCTAAACCTCTCATAACCCTTAACCTTTTTGAAGGTTATGCATACTTGCCTTTGGATTCTTGAGGGAGCGCGTATCTGATCCAGCGTCGTTTTCCTCGTTTCTGCGTTGAGTCTCCTTTGTCTGCGTTGCCGTGGTCTCTCCTTCGTCTTGACGTTTTTGAATATTTCAATTTTAATTCATTACTCTCTTTTCCACTGTGAGTATGCTATTGTTTCCTTTCAGCAGCACAGTTGTTTGTATTTTTGGTTGTCTTTACTTCTCGACTCGCTTAGTCGATTACTCGAACTCGCAGTCTTATTTCCGCTAGTCCTTGCTGAGGACCCCTTTTCGTTCCTTCCGGTCGTTCCCCGAACACGTGGGGGCTCTCCCCACTCCTTTTTGATCACGTGATGGCGCACGCAACACTGCTCTAGCCCCGGGATCGGTCAAGCTTCGAGGTATTGTAACGCCCCGGACGAACGCGTCGGTCCGCGCCGCTTGGCGTCAGTCTGCCGCCAGCCCTCAAACTGCTCGGTTGTGTCGCGTGATACCGCTACCCGTCCACGGAACTCGCCCCTGCTTGACCATGGAAATCCATCGCATACTCGTCCAGCATTTCGTCGGCCTCCAGATTGGTGACCCGACCTTCCGTCGAGTGAGTATTCTGTGAATTCCCTCACTTCGTGCTGGCGTCGCTGCCCCTTTTGGGCTTCCTTGTCCTGCGTCCTGTCTTTTCCTTCCTGAGTCCCGTGCTTTCCTTCTTTAGATCTGTCTCCAATGTATCCAAGCGGCGATGAGTAGCTTATTTTGGGCCGTGCTGAACCCTTCGTTTATCCAGTTCAAGCAATTTGTGCCGGCAGTTCTACTTACCGAGGACTGGTACTATTGTTGCCATTGCTGCTTGGAGCCATGCTACGTAAGTTCTCCTCTGGTCTTTCACCTGTTTCACCTGTTCTTCTCCCCCCCTTTTTAAAATTTATTTTTACAACTTTTCCTTTCTTTTCTAGCTCGTTCTTCAGAACGATGTGTTCTCCAACGGCCTCTTTCGCGCCGAGGACTTCTACAACACTCCACTGGTTCCGCAAATCCCTCCACCTGGAATCGTCTATCCCGGAGGACTGGTGGCGGAACCCGAATTTGTAGATTTTACCATTGAGGATTAGGTAAATACCCCTTCTTTTCCTTTTTCTTCTCTTCTTTTTTTTTTCAAAGCTTATAACTTATTTGTTGCTTGTTACTTGTTTAACCATTTCAGTTGTTTCTTCTGTGTGGCCCTCCTTGGTTTCCTTCCACTCTCCCCAAGCCCAATCTTCCCCTGCTCCAGTTCTTTCCATTTTATTTTCTTTTCCTTTGCATGCCTCTCTTTGTTTTTAGAAAGCCCTAAGTTTCATTTTTTTTTTTTTTGCATGTATTTGTTTCCGTGCTATTTTTGCATGTATTTGTTTCCTGTTTTTCCATTTTGGTCTCATGCAATTATATGCATGAAATTTTACCTTGTATGTTTAATTTGGTGACTCCCTTCCGCTTTATTTTTTTTTCGGGTGAAATAATTCAGTAAAATGTCAATTGTTTCATTTATTTATTCACTTTTTAGCAACGATTTAGCAACTTGACAATAATTTAACAGCTCACTTGCTTGTTAACAAGTTTCCTTTTATTTCTAATGAGCTTTGCATTGGGACACTGTTTTGCCGAATGAAAGCGTTGTCTGCATTTTCTTCATCGCAACTTTTGTTTTGGATCGTCTGGATGAAACTTAAAATTACCCTTTTGTTGCTCCCTTTGTTCGTACAATTTCTCTAACCACTCTTTTCGACCATTCGCTGACTGAATACCAGTAACTGGACACAATTTCCACGATAACTTCACTCCTCCGCAACTTTTTTGACTTTGAATTTTAACAGACTCCAATTTCCTCTCAATTTCTCTGATTGCTTTAATCTCCAATTCCATCTTTTTATCAATCTCACTCATTTCTTTTTCCAAATCACTACTCACACCCACTTTGTTAATTTCTACTTCTAACATTTCAATTTCTTCAGACAACTCAGACACATACCTTTTCTCATTTATTTCAATCAGTTCACTTTCTGACTCAGAATCAGTTAGTTCTAAATCTTTACACAGGATATCATGCAAATTACTTATCTCAAGAGTTCTTGGTAACTTCACGGGAGGAGGAAAGGATAATGTTGCAGACTCTTCTGCCTCCCGCAGCGATGCACCCAAACTCTTGTCTGCTTCCAAGATTGGGAGTTCCCACTCCAACTCCGATGATGTGCTGGGCTGGACCGGACGAGTCGGGCTGGGCAGAACCACCAACCGCGGCTGCTTTCCTCTTCCCGGCTTCAGCTCCAGCTATCCGCTCACTATTTTGGCTCTCTTGCTTTCCATTAGTGCTTTTCCTCGGTTCATTTTCCTCCTCATCTTTTCTACCACACTTTGAAGTCTTTCTTGGTCTGCTGGTTGAGTAGCCGTTAGTTTGCATATTCTTTTGGCACTGATTATTTTCCTTCCTTGCTCGTGCTTTCTTGAAGGTATTTTCTCAAAAGAAACTTTCCTTACTGGTACTGTTGGGATGTTCTCCAGTTCCAAAGGTTCCATGATAATTTTTTATTTCTCGCTTTGCTTCACTTGCGTCTTTCTTCCTCAAAGGGTTGGGCTGAACTGATGCTTCCAGCTCGATTTTGTTTGGCATTCCCTAGCGTCTCTAGCAACCCGTTAGGCCCTTATTGTCGGTATCATAGTTACTCATTATTTAAATCTCGCGGCCTTTCACTTTCACCCACAGCTGTTCATTCAATGAAAATTAGCCATGCATTTCTCATATCATCTTGTTTGTTTACAGCCGTGTCTGGTGCCGGGCATCTCGCTAGCCGATCTATGTGCACTATCAGCTTTTTACTGGGATTATCAACTCTTTCAATTCTTGCATTACAGTCATTAATTAGGTTTATGATTCTGTAAGGCCCTTACCATCTGGTTATGAGTTTAGCAGAGATTCCTTTCACTCTTCTGGGATAGTACAGGTAAACCAAATCTCCCTCTAGGAATGGCGATAGTGTTGCATTCCTATCATAATAGGCTTTAATTCTTTTCGCAGCCTTCTTGCTCATGTGTGCGACCGCTTCATGGATGTCTTGCATCGTTTTTCTCACCCAGAAGGGATACATTTTGTGCATCTCTTCATTCTGAGGTGGTGATCCTCTGTCCAGATCCAAAGGGCTTCTCACATCATCTTGTTTGTTTACGCAATCTCTTTATGTATGCCAAGGTTTTGGATACACCAAAATGATTTCCAACTCCCAGCTGTTCATGGTATGTTTTTACCGTTGGTTTTACAAGTTTGGCTGGTAGAATTAGTTGTAATTCTTCCTTTTCTATAATCCCACTAGGATGCTCAAACTTGCGATAAAGGATTCCTCCCTCTATTACCAGTGAATTAAACTGGTACCAAAGTGATCTGGTTTTGTGGCCGTTTTGTGCAATTTCTTGGAATTCTGGTTTCCTCCGGTCTTGTACTGCAACCATGATGGGCATGATATCAGCGTCAAGCAGCTGTGCTTTTCTGATATCTTTTGGACTCAACCCATCAGGAATGACTCTTGTCCAGTTAATGTCAATGGTGTCCTTTGTCATTCTGGTAATTTTTCTTTGCTCAAATAAGCGGTCCAGACATGCCTCTTCACAGTGCACTTCTGTTTTGCAGTGGCAAACTAACACTGTTTTATCTCTCTCTTCTAGACGATCACATTTCTTGCAATTATCACAAGGTCTTCTTGACAATGCATCTGCATGCCCAATGCTGTTTCCTTTGACATGCACTACCTGAAACTTGTATGGTGCAAGTCTTTCCAACCATCGTGCCAACTTTCCAGTGGGGTTTTTGAAGTTTTTCAACCATTGTAATGCTGCATGGTCAGACTTCACTATAAACGGTGCTCCTGCCAGGTAATGGTGAAATGCTCTTACAGATTCTACTACTGCCAGTAGTTCCCTGTGTGTTGTGCAGTAATTTCGTTGAGCTGGATTGAGTGTCTTTGACCAGTAAGCGATGGTAACATCTTTTCCATCCTGCTCCTGACTAAGAACACACCCTAGACCTGTTAAACTAGCATCAGTTGTGATGGTGAAAGGTCCTTTTGTGATGTCTGGTGTGCCTAATATTGGTGCTGTAGTCAGTAAGCTCTTTATTTTGTCAAATGCCTCCTGACACTCATTGCTCCACTCAAAGCTTTGCCCTTGCTTCTGCAACTAGGGTTGGAAAAGTCGATTTCGATTTTTCTATTAAAATCGATTTGAGACTTTTGAAATCGATTTTTTTCAAATCGATTTGGGGTTTTGTAAAAAATCGAAAAATCGATTTGGCGTGGTCGATTTTCGATTATATTGGAATGAGGCAAAATTGAAAATTTTCGCAAATTTAACTGGTTGACACGCTCTATTAATGTGGCTGCTGATATGTTTATTTTACCAATTTTGTGACAAATGTCTCTAGTCGACAATATATACTGTGATGTGTAACAAGTTGAAACCAAATATATAGCTTAAATATAGCTTCCTTTTACTAATTTACAACAGTTGCCTATTTATTTGCAATTTTCCCCGCTTTTATATTGTTTTTTTGTGATAAAAATCGAAAATCGATTTGAAAATCGATTTGGGCAATCTGAAAATCGACCCGAATCGATTTGGCCTATTTTCAAAATCGATTTAGCAAAAAATCGATTTGGCGAAAAATGTTTCCAACCCTATCTGCAACTTAAATATTGGCGTTGCTATGGTTGCCATATGGGGAACATACTTGAAGTAGTACTGAACCAGCCCTAACCATGACCTTACTTCTTTTACGTTGGTCGGTGCTGGCCAGCTAAGGATTTTGCTTATCTTATCTTGATCCGTCTTTATCCCCTTTTCAGACAACCTGTGACCCAGATACGTGACTTCTGACTGGAAGAGCTCACACTTCTTTGCCTTCAACAGAAATCCTGCTGCTCTTATTCTGTTGAATAAGGCCTCAAGCTTCTGACGCATTTGTGGAAAATTGTCTCCTCCAATACAGATGTCATCCAGGTATACTGACACAGTGTCTCCTAAGTCATTCTCAGGGGTTTTCTCTTTCGCGGGCATGATCACTCTGTCTGTTATGTATTGGAATGCACCTGGTGCTGCAGATAGCCCAAAACTCAGTCTTGTAAAATTCAAATTGTCTGTGTGACAATCCCAAGCCTTCTGGCAGAATTATAGCTGTTTTGGGTTGGTCCTCTGGGTGGATTTCTAGATTGTGATATCCATGTGCTAGATCAAAAGCATGATACATCCTTTTTCCGCCCATGTGCTGTAGTCAATCTTGCACCCTTGGTATCGGCATTGCTGGCACTGTAGTGACTGCATTAAGAGCACGATAGTCAATGCATACCCTTACTTCTCCAGTCTTTTTCATAACACATAAGATGGGCGAAGCCCAAGCTGACTGACTAGGCCTTATTGCTAGAGAGGGGAACATTATGCTTTTTATTTCACTAAATTATGCTCCAAAACTGAGGCCAATTATGCTTGAATATGCTTTAGAAATTCCACATTTATGCTCAAAATGCTTCAAAAAACCTAAATATATGCTCGATTATGCTTTTTTTTTCCTTTTTTTTTTCTTTTTGTCAGAAATATGCTTGAATATTCCTTTTTAATCCTAAGTTATGCTCCATTATGCTTATTAATTTTTTTTATTACCATGCTATCCCCTCCCCGTTCCTCTGGATATAAAGAATAAACTGTGATTTCCATAGTAAGGGCTGAGTTGTTAAATTAAAGAATATGTAAATGGTTATGTAAGAATTTATTTCTTATAAAATGTAAGAATATTAAGTAAAGTAAAGGAACGAAGGAAGAATCAAGAATCACATGTTTGGACGTAAGGTTAGGAAGCGAAAGCGACTCCGAAGCCCGTCACCCTCCACACCATCACTGTTATTCAATTAATGTGACGTCACGTTCTTTTTCAGGTGAAAAGTGTCACATTGTTTAAAATTTAATGTCACATTCTTTTCAACGTGAATCGGCCAGAATATGCGGGCGAAATATTATTGTCACATTCAAAAGAATGTGAAATTGATATTAAATGGAATGTGACAGTTTTCACATGAAAAAGAATGTGACGTCACAGTAATTGAAAACCAGTGTTACCCACTCCCCTTCCGCCAGAACCGCTTTTAGAGCGCATTTTAAAATCAACGAAGTAATTCCTAGTAGCACAGATACCGTTCTAATAGCTTTTCTGAGCAATTATGCTCCAATGCTCAAAAAAGATCGTTATGCTGCTTCAAAGGGAAATTATGCTCCGTTATGCTTTTAAAAAAAAGTGCATTTCAGTGGTCGTGAAGTCAAAACAGATGAAAATTATCACTTTCGGATAGTTTTGAAATATTATGCTCCAATGCTCCAAGCATAAAGTTCCCCTCTCTACTTATTGCACCCTGATCTAAATACATTTTAATAGTTTCCATTACTGCCTGTCTATAATGGAGTGGTATTGGCCTAGCTGTCTGCTTTATGGGTGGATGATCACCAGTGTCTATTCGGAACTTTATCCAGGGGAACTTCCCAAAAGTTGTGTTGTCCTTTGCGAAAACGTCATGATGCTTCCGCAATAAGTTAGTTAACTCCTGCTTTTCTGTTTCAGATAGCTGTTTACACCTTTCTACCAAATCCTGCAAGTCCTTTGGAAGTGGCTCATTCTCCCCAATTGCTGGAAGATTCGGAATGGTGTTAATTTCTGCATCAGAAAACGGAGTTGTGTCATGGTTGATTACATTGATTTGGACTGTTTCATCCGTGTCCATGCCTTCATCAACCTCTTCCTCCTCCTGAAAATTTGTGTTAAACTCCTGCTCATACTTATCCGGGTGCAGGATAAAAACTTCTCCTAACACTGCGTACTAAGGAATTGTAACGCATTTGTCCCCTAAGTTTTGCATGGTTATGGAGATTGGTGCAGTAAGACAGGGTATGACTCCAGACTGCGCTATCACTCCTAGTGGTAGCCTTGATACTTTATTTCCGAATGCTGGATTGGAAATGAACAATCCCAGCTTAGTCTCTCCTGGTAACTGGCCGCGCTTGTTTAGGGATCCCTTTTCCTCAGTTCCTTCGGAGCCTGACAACACTGCTTGGTCCGCCACTTGAGTTTCCAAGACCACCCTGCTCTGGGTGTGGCCCTGTCCACCCAAGTCAAGACCCTGAGTGTTTCCACTGCTCTCAAAGGCGCCAATTCCTTCACCCATTGGCTCATCAGTTACCGCATCTGTTACCAATTTTGTCTGTATCTCTCTCTCTCTACAAACGGTCTTAATTTAAAGCTGCCTTCAGCTCTTATTGTATAGGCAACCCTGTCTGTTGTATAAATTCTGGCAGTTTTTGTTTCTCCCAGTGTGAATGGTACTTGTACCCTGTCAAGCCCTTCACCAATCTCTAGAACTTGCTTTTTGATGCCTATCACCGCATCAAACTTGTGTAGGAAATCTATCCCCAAGATATTCTCATGAATATCTGCTTCATATGTGTTATATTTGAATATCTTTCCTCCAATCTCGAATTCGGTCATTGCTGGACCGTACAGATTGGCTTTGTGTGATGTAACTCCTTTGAGTTTGAGTTTTGCAATTGGGATGTCTCTAGTCCTTGGAATAGCTGTGATGACAGCTGCAGTGTCAATGCATCCACTTTTATTTACATGCAAGATTTTCTTATCATGGATGCTGTATTTACAGTTGTGCATACGAAACAAGGAACTTCTGGAACCTCCCGATGATTCTCAGACTGAAAGGAACATTCTTTTTCCTTTGACAATTTTCTGTCTGGAGACATCACCGGTGGTTCTACATTAAGACTAGTACTTATCTTATCAGTTTTTTCTCTCTCAACCTCCATTGCCACCGTACCATTGGAGGTTGACTCTAGTTTTCCTGCTCCTCATCTTGTTTCGGAACATGAGGTGGCTTTTTGTTATTAAAACCAAAATTGCCATTTTTAATAAACCACTGCATAGTAGCTTTATACAAATCTGGTGGTATATTTGGCATTGCAAAATCCTCTTTGTTTTTATTACTTTTACAGTCCCTCATAAAATGTCCTACTTTCCCACATTCATGACTAGTGGACTGCCGATTGTCTCTCGCCATGTCTCTACAATTAGCAATTCTGTGACCTAACCTGCCACAGTATCGACACGTCATGTTTTTATCGGGGTTGTTGAAGCCTCCCGAGAAGCCGCCTCGACCTCTGCTGAAGCCCCGACCTCGGCCTCCTTTGCCGCGGCCACGCCCCCGACCGCGACCTCGCTGTGTGGAGACGTCCACGTCCTGCTGGGCACTCGTGGAAGGTTCAGAGGGAAACACCATGTTGACCTTGGCATCCTTATGCTTAGTCTTCCCCTCCGTCTCCTCTTCATCCTCTTCCGCCCTCGCCACACGAACTCTTTTAGCTGGAGGTTCGTCTATTTCAAGGCTAAGGCCTCTGTTAAGCGTTTTCATGGCCTCATCCAGGGTGGGTAAGGCAGCGAAAGCTAGGCGTGCTGCTGCCTTTCTTTCAGCAAGGCCCTTCATGAATCTCTCCACTAAGGCTTTCTGGATGTCCGCTTCCTTCATATTTCGAAGGTAGGGCCGTCCCAATCGTTCCACTTGTCTGGCGAATTGCCTGATGGACTGATCTTTCTCTTGTGTGAGTGTTGAAATCTTTCTTTCGCTCCCACATAGAGGCTGTCTTGCTGAACGTTTTGACAAGCGCCTCATCCAGACTTTTAAATGTTATTGGCACTTCCTGATGCCGTAGATTTGCTATAACATCAGTGGCGTTTCCTGTTAACGCCTGTACCAAGGCTGTCTTTTTATCCTTGTTCCAATCAATTGCCTCTGCTACTGTTTGGAACTGCAGTTGGTACACGGAGTAGTCAGCCTCTCCGTCATACTTTGGAGCTTCATTATATTTTTTAGGTTTTTCATCTTTTCTAACAGTTTCATGAAGAAATGGTTCGTGGCAGGATGATCTTGCCTCTCTTCTTGCTCATCATCTGCTTCGCCGTCATAGTATTCCTGTCGGCGTCCATCATAGTCGTGAACTGGCCTCCTATGACGGCCTTCCCGCATCCATACTCGATTTGGATGCTGGTAAACTGGAATTTCTGGCGGTGCTTCCAGGTCCATTTCTTCCCGTTGATCTTCCTCGTCTAGGTCTGCATACTGCTGGTCTTCTTGCTGCCGCTGCTGTTGCTGCTGGGCTCCAGGATGCTGCACTCTGGGATGCTGGACTCGGTTCTCGTTCAGCGGCGCCTGTAGCGGCCTCGGGACTTGTGGTGCTTGCTCATCCTGTCCTTCTTCCAGAAGACGTCGTGGAGGTCTTCTTTCTCGTTGAGGCCTTCCTCCTCGTCCTCGTCCGCCGCCTCGACGCTCAGCCATAGGATGTTCTTGTATGACGTACTCCATGAGTCGTCCTGCTCCGCGTCCTCGTCCGCGTCCACGTCCTCGGCCACGTCCACGCCCTTGTCCTCTTGCTCGTATGTTGTTGTAGATATGCGGTATGTTGGGCGCAGCCTGTCCGACGTCGACGACGTTGGCGAGCTCTGGTTGGACGGGTGGGAGCTCAGGCTGGTCGTGTTCGGATTCCACCTCGCTCTGGTTGATGCTGAGACCGTCTGTGTCGGTTTCAGCGTCCATTCTACTGTGTCTGAGCTGCTTTCGGCTCCGACTGTACTTATTTGTATAGGAGAATCGGAATGCTCAGATACGCTACTTTGCATACTACTCCTCCTACCAAACTGTTGTCTACCTCTTAGCCTCGCTATGTGACACTAGAAGGTCTGAGCGAGTCCCTATCTGACCAGTGTGTGACGCTATTAAGGTCTCACCGGCTTTCCTAATATCAGCGTGTGACACCAGAGGGTCTCGCCGATCCTTTTCTAGTCTCACGTGTGACTCTAATAGGTCTCGTGAGGCTCTAGCCTTTTCTAACCTTCTGCGTTTGACACTAAGAGGTCTCGCAGATCCCGGGCGTTTGACTCTAGCAGGTCTCGCCGGTTCTAAGCCCTTCCTTTTCTCCTATCCCACCGCTGCCACCAATGTTGTATTGTGGGTTCTGTGGGGAGCCGATATCAGTGTGAGTCGTAGTTCACCTGAGGGAAGACTGGCGACGAGCTCAAAGCTCACGCCCCTTTTATTGGGTGATTGGCAAAACAACAGGAAGAGCAAAGGCGATCGTAAAAAAAAAACTATTGTTGGGCTCTGGCTGCATGTATAAGGGGATGTCGCTACCAACAGTGATCACTGATGGCCGTGCCTCGGAGAGCCTTCTGCTTGTTTGGGTGTAACCTGGTTAGGTTATAGCGACAATACTACAATACTCTTCTATAGGTGACGGATGAATGCAATTACTTAAATTCTCAGTGGGAATAGCATAATTTCTTATTCTTTTATAAGAGGGATTCTCAGATGTAAACATGTCATGACTAAAATGTTCATGACATATATAAGACTTTTTACAGGCAGTCAATGGATCCATCAGAAAGAGCATAAAATTTCCACTACTCAGAATCCACTTCTTGTACATGAACAAAATTCATCTCATGCTAAATTTGTAAATTTTAAATATTTTTACCTCAAATCTTAAAAAATGCCTTAAAATTTGTTCAGGAGATGCAGGAAATGGACATGGAAATTTGAACATGGATGATTCGGTGTTGTTATTGGAGCATCCATAATAGCAGCAGTGCTTTAAAATTTGTGCAGAAGTTTTTGAAACATGATCATTTAACTGCATAAGTATGGTCAAGTCTAGTTAGGTCTGTCTGCTTTATAATAAAACAGCAAAATTAGAAGATACTTTAAAAATGTAAGTTACTTTTAATTTTCATACTGAAAAATATTATACCTGTGTACATGTTAACATATCAACTTTTGCAGCTGCACTGGCACCATTTAAACTTTCCAAATTTGATGGATCACTTTCAGATGACACCATGTCAATCTCTGGTACACACTCCAAAGGATTCCTTTCCTCTCTCAAATACTCATCTGCGTATGCTGTCGTTTTATTATCCATACTTGTATTCAGCTGAAAATTCTGTAAAATAAAATTAGAATTAAAATGAATGACTATTAATAAATTCTTACGTGTCTAATTAGTAATATCAGAACCTGTGCAGCTTCATTATTACTTCCGAGAGTTTCAATCACTGATGCACTGTCTAAAGTATTCCTTTCGTTCATGAGGTAATCATCTGCATATACTATAGCCTGATTACCAGTAGTTACTTTCAACTGCGAAATTGAATGAAATAAATTTTCAATCAAATAACCATTTCATCATTTATTAAATAAAAAAAAACAGCTACTTGAAAAATTACCTTTTTGGGTAATGAATAGGGATAAGGTACAGCATTATGTTTTAGATACCCTTTTGCCATAAAATGACCATCAAAATGCATTGAGCACACATAAAATTTATGAGGCAATTTATCAGCAGGAATACTCTTAAGATCATCATTGCCAGAGTTTTTGATCCATTCCTTGACCCTTTAAAGATTTTACATGTACTTCATTTATGAATTGCATAATATTCAGAACTACCTGACGTATTTTTCATTATTTCTTATTACCTTTTCAGATTGTGTTCAATATTTTGTTCTCTCCATTCACTTTCCGATAAATAGATGGAGATGTCTGTAATTTAACGTCTTTGCCATCTCTACCACATGCACAGCAGACTTTCCTAACATTTTCACTCTTGTCAAAAATAAATACGTTTATATTCAACAATTTATAAATAAAAAAAAATACTGGATGATTTCTGAAAAGATACTGTACCTTGTATTCTCTTCCAGCATTAGAATAAGTGTGATCAAGATTATGAGAGCTTTCAGCAAACTTTCGTTTAGACATTATAATGCATATTATTTGTCTCATAATATTTATCTTATAATTTGTCTTATTTCTGATAAAACCGTAAAGAAATTTAACTGAAATCTGAGTCTGTGAATTCCTCTCAACAATACATACATGTGTACTTCTCTTGTTTGAAAGAGAGCGCGAGTGTCGTTCGTCATTCCACCGATAGGGGCAGTAGTGTCCATAAAAGGCGGACTATACACTCAGGCAACTACTGAAGTGAAAATGAACGTAGCGTACTGTAAGTGAAATGCTGTGTCCGGGCGAGGTGGGAGAGAGACAGAGATGGTGGTGAAACACGGGTTTAATGGTCGCACAAATACTGATACAAGACACTTCAGACAATAGATTATTACTAACTGATGGCTAACAACACAATACACAATAACACTAGCTCGGTATAATACTCCGCAATCCCAGGCAGCACGACCGGTCAACGGTGGCTAGTCTGGGAAGAGAGTGAGTCTCCGTCGGGGCCGGGCCGCACAGGTCGGCTCCGGTAGGGACGCGGCAGCGCCCTCTGGCGGGAGCCGGGGGGTTCCGGCGGCCGGTGGTGCCCGCCGTGGGAGGCGGGGGCCGGACACGGCACCCCTCCCCCCTAGATTTCCCTGACTGGCCTCCAGGACGTCGTCGACGAGGTCGCCCCAGTCGTAATCGTCTTCTTGAGCGCAGAGCTGGAGCACCCCGTCGGAGGCGGCATCATCAGAGTCGGCGTCCTGGAGGTGCAGCTCGTAGTCCGCAAGGTGTGCGTGCGGACGTACCGTGCGGCGGGGGCACAGCGCCGGGGCCTCCCCGTCGCTGGCTTCCCCGGTGTCGTGGCGCGCCTCGGAGGCGCTGCTCGCCGCGCTAACGCCGTCCTGGTGGACGTCGTCGTCCTGGTCGGCGGGGTCGTTGGCGACTTCCTCCAGGGGGTAGTACTCGTAGGCGTGTTGGAATGTGGGGCTACCTTCCTCTGACGGCGTCGCGGACGCGTCCCGGCGGCGGGGTGGTGTTTGGTCCGCTGGCGTTGTCCTGGTGGCCTCCGCGGCCGGGATGGGGCTCACCAACACCCAGTTGTTTATATCATAGTCCCAGCGGAAAGTGCGTCGGGGGGGCTCGGCCGTGTCTGGTATGGAGTCAGGGGTGCGCGCTGGCGACTGGTCCTCATGGTGGAGGCGGGCGCGGACCTCCGCGTCTTCGACCTCCTCCCAGCGGGTTGGCGGCGGTCCCCCGAAAAGCAGAAATTCGCGGCGCTGCTTGGCACACCGCTTCTTCATCCGTTTGGAGAAGTGGTCGGGGTAGCGGCAGCGGCTCTCCAGCGCCGCGCCGGCACCTGTTGGGGACGCCGCTGCTGATGCTGGTGACGACGTCGGGCCTCGGCTGTGCTCCGCGGCGTCGTCGTTGTGCTGGCGGCGGCGCCAGCCTGCTGGTGAACGGCTATGGCGGCGCACCGCGGGCGTGGGGCTGTCCCGTCCGGGGTCGTCCTGGCCGGCGGCCTCCCGTCCTGGTGGTGAACGGAGCACCCGGACAATGATGGACTAGACGGGCGGCCTCTCGTCCTCACTGGAGCTGCTGGTCAGGCGGCGGGCTGGTGGCGAAGGGGCTCGCCTCGCCGCGGCGTTGGCTCGCCGGGCCGCCTCCGGCACCGGGGCACCGGGAGGATCCTGCGGCGCAGCTGCTGCTGGGCGCGCTGTTGGACGCAGTCCTGGAACGAAACGTCGGCAGGTGTTACGAAAAATTGGAGCTGTGTTGAGTCGGTGGGCCTCGGCGCGTCCATAAGGTCCTGGACGCGGGCTGGCAGTGTGCTCAGCCCCTCGGCCGACATTTTGTGACCCGAGTACGTGACGGACGTCAGGCCGAATTCACATTTTGCGAATTTACGTCTGAGTCCGGCATCACTTCGTCGACTCAGCACCCTCTCCCCCAAGGTGTTTAGTTCCGCGGGGTTGGGGCCGGCGATCTTGTTCTCGACCCCTTGGCGACGTGCGTACGGCACGGTGCGAGCGAGCGCGGGACCGTATCGGCGGAAAGCCCGGGTCCACCTGCAGATGCACAGGTGGCCCCTTATATCTTCTTAGGCCGCTCTGGAAGCAACTGAACCGCTGCAAGTGCTTCTGCGCGGTCACCAGGCCTGTCCCCGCTGCCCTGCCAGGGCCTCGCGGGGGCTGTTGACCCGGGTAGGGCGCAGACAGCTGGGCCCAGTTGATCTCCGTTATCCACTCCGGTACGGCCCCATGTACCACCCTGAAGCCTAGCATCCAGAACCAGTCCCGGCCCAGCAGCGTTGGCCCTTTGCCCTGCCCCACGTGGACGGCGACCTGGGCCGCCACGCCTCCGAACGCAGCCGTGACCATCACCTGGCCCACGACGGCCACGGCCGTGCCGTTCCATGCCCGCAGGCGCCGTGGGGTGGGCTGCAGGACGATGTTTGGCCAGTGCTGACGCAGGGTATGTTCGTCAATAATTGACACCCCCGCCCCCGTGTCGATCTCCATGATCACCACGTCTCCGTTGATGTGCACCGGCACCTTGATCGGGTGACGCGGCCGGGGGGTGGGGTTGGTCGGAGCGCACTGTGACAGTGGCTCGTCCTGCGCCGGCTCTCTGGCCTCGAGCTGGAACAAGCAGTCCCAGTCCGTGTCCTGCACTGGCTCGCTGGTGTGGTACATCTCCTTGCTCAGGCCTGGCCGGGGCCTGTCAGGCTCCCGGTCCGGCTCGGTGTACCATACACCGGAGTGCCACGCCGCGCCGATGTCGGCGGTCTGGCCCGCGGCCCCGGTCGGGGAGCTCATGGCGTCCGCGTGGCCACCTTGCCCGGCTTCCTGTGGGACCAATGTCCATTGGTAGCCAGGGGGTGGTGGGTTGGGGGGCCTGCACATAATTTACCCCCCGCGGGCTGTCTCGGCTCGGCCCGTACCGAGGGTAGCCCTGCCCCGCGCGGCCCTGGGGCTGGGGATTGCTCCGACAGGCGCGCGCGATATGTCCTTGTCTCTGGCAAGCGAAGCAGATCGTGTTTTTGAAAAGGCAATCGGTCTGGTCGTGCTTGCCTTTGCAATTGGGGCACTCCCGCCCTGATGCTCTATCCCTACGCCACTGCAAGGCAAACACATCGACATCCATGTCTGGGGCTACTCGGGCCGGGTCAGGCGGCGCGCTCCCATGGTGCCCGAGAGGCCCGGCTGCTTGCCCGTACGCATCGCGACCGGCGGGGCCGCGACCGACGGCTCCCGCTCCGGCTGCACCGGATGCGTCCAAAACTGACCGCTAGCCTGTGTGTACCCTGGACGCGTCTGCATCCGAAGTTGTCCATACTCAGGTGGCGGTCCCACGGGCGGCTGCGTCCAAAACTGTCCGCTAGCCGGTGCCGTGGGTGTTGAGCCCGTGCTCCATGGATAATATTTGATGCTTGGCCCACACGATCCCTCGCCATTGGCGTCGCGTTTGCTGTTTTCCCACGCCATCAAGGTGGAAATAACTTTATCCAATGACCAATCTGGTTTACGCATGATCTTGGCGCGGGCCTCGGGGTCGGCGGCACCGCGGATCAGCTGGGCTTTGAGCCGCCCCCTGTAGCTGAGTCCGAAATCGCACCAGGCGGCCAGGCGTCGCAGCTCACTGAGCCATTCAGTGACTGTTTCGCCCGGCCGCTGTCTGCGCTCGACAAACAACAACTCGGACATCGCAGGTGACGGATCAAATGCCCCGTAGCGTTCCCGAAGGGCCCCCAACACGTCCTCCAACGTCACGTTGTCTGAGAGCACCTTCAGAGGGTGTACGCTTCCCGCAATCCCTTCGTATTGCTCGGGAGTGCAAATTGACAAGAGCGCGAGCTTCTGCTCCATGGGCTCCACAAAGCCTTGCGTGGCCATGGCCAACACCAGCCTGTCCACGTAGCTCGCCCATCGCTCTCTGCCAACCTGAAATGGTTCGAAACGAAACCGCCTCGTAGCCATTCCGTCGCCCCGTGACACAGCGCGATCGGCCCACCCACTGTTGTCATATGATAAAATGCCCTGGCCGTCCGGCACGCCGGCACGGCAATATCACTGTGGCTGGTACGGCACACGCGCCCGCGCGTGGCCGGTCAACTGTAAAAGAAGGGTTAAAAACTTACAGTGGGAGCCGGTCGCCGTCTCGGTCGTGCACTCATCCTCGTCGTCCACTGCTGTGTCCGGGCGAGGTGGGAGAGAGACGGAGATGTTGGTGGTGAAACACGGGTTTAATAGTCGCACAAATACTGATACTAGACACTTCAGACAATAGATTATTACTAACTGATGGCTAACAACACAATACACAATAATACTAGCTCGGTATAATACTCCGCAATCCCAGGCAGCACGACCGGTCAACGGTGGCTGGTTTGGGAAGAGAGTGAGTCTTCGTCGGGGCCGGGCCGCACATGATCTAAAGTGTCCAATCATAATCAAGCATAATTCACACCACAATCTGACCCGCTGTTAATATCTCAATTGTATCGTCAGTCTGATCGGCACATTAAAGGAGTAAACATCTAAGTAAATCAAATCGTCTTAATCAAGAATCCAAAGTCCTGACATCCCTTAAGAGAAGAACCTGCAATTCGACAGTACCGGTACATAATATTTGCAGCTACAGTTTTCACGCAGCGTGCTAATATGTCACAAATTCCTTATTTCTACGACGGCTGGTAAAAAGAAATCCCTTCGAGTTCCCCGGTCGGCCACGATGTGCTCCGTGGCTGGATGGATCCGTACCCGTACCTGCACGCGAAGTTTTTGTCTCGGGTTCAAATCCCGGCTGGTGGGGCGTGTACATAATTATTTTTTGCCATGTCTGCACGACGCGTAAAAATGAGAAATTTGCCTATAATCGGCACGCCGCGTCCACACAACAAATTTAATTCTTATAACGCAGAAAATAATTTTCCGTGTGTACATAATATTCGCAGCTAATATTTTCACGCGGCGTGCTAATATGTCACAAATTCCTTATTTCTACGACGGCTGGTAAAAAGAAATCCCTTCGAGTTCCCCGGTCGGTCACGATGTGCTTGGTGGCTGGATGGATCCGTACCAACCGGTCAAGTTTTTGTCTCGGGCTCAAATCCCGGCTGGTGGGGCGTGTACGTAATGGTACGTACTTATTTTTTGCCATGTCTGCACTACGCGTAAGAATAAGAAATTTGCACGTATGGTTATTTTTATTATAGTTATAATTATTGTTTGGTCGGCTAATCGCTTCCACGTCCCGTGCCTTGCGATTTATTTTTTAAGTTTGTGATTTTAAATTTTTCGTGATTTGAATTTTTGGCGCGCGAATTTGTGTGACCTGGGCGCCCTCTGTGAGCGTCTCCGTTCACCCCGCTCCGAGTCCGGCAACCCTGTCTGTTTTCCCGCGTTCGTGTGTGCGAGCGTTTATGCTGTAGAACGGTTGTGCTGGCGTGTGTATTTAGTTTAGTTTACCGAATAGGTTTTTATGTGTTTTCAAGACATTGGTCATCGTCAGCCGCAGCAGATATGAAGTCCGGAGAAGATGATGTTGAAGAAGTGGTAAATTGCCTTTTATTTTGTTTGCACGAGGGCTGGACGAACACTTGAGTTTGTTGCGCTGCTTATCATGAGGTTAGGGGGTTCGTGAAGTTCTGTTTGAACTGAGTACTCTACACTGTTAAAAATCGCTGTCATATGTTGAAATTCCGTGTGATAACGGTGTTGTTATTAGACGAGGTGGTTGTTTCAGAACAGACTTCACTGATGAGCTGACATAACAGCGTAAGTCCATCAACCCTCTTTTTACAGGACACAATTAAAATGTCCTAGCTCACACAAAATTAGTATTTTATAATTTCAATGGGCATAATAAAATAGAAAAAAATACAAGCAAACACACAGTGATAAAATAAAGGACCGCAACATTATGTATAAACAAGATAACGGCCTCTCAATAGCTTCAAAAGAGCGAATGTCTACCTGTGAGCGGGTCAAAACAACGAAAGTCCATAGCCTTGCAAGGCAAAACAGCGAAAGTCCAGAGCTGGGCTGACATAACAGCGTAAGTCCAGCTGGCTGCTGGACTTACGCTGTTTTGTCAGCCCAGCTCTGGACTTTCGCTCTTTAGTCAGCTAACACTTGGACATTCGCTGTTGTGTCAGCCCAGTAATAGACTTTTGTCCTGACATTGTATGTGAGTGCACACTTCTCTATATTTTGTGTGCAAAACATCCACACATGGAATCTCAAATCCACAAAATCATTTAATTTCACTTTAGTACACCTTTCATCATCCAAACAGCATGACTCTATGCTCTCTTGTCTAATAGTCACAATGAATGTCCATGTCACAGATAAGTTTCATTTCACTCACCAGGTCACCCAAAAACAGAAAACAGAAATTTTCTTGACAGTGTACTTGTGGAGAGTCTGCGGGTCCATTGAGTGCCGAGAGTGGGATGTAACCTCGACATACCTTTCTTGTTTAAGTTGTCCACACATCCCTGGGTAAATACACAGTTTTCTGTGGTGATTTTCGATGCCAGTGCCCATCAGATGGTCCACACAAACGCGATGTATTTATGCGATATCATCATGGAAAAACGACTAGGCACACAAAATGTATTCAATGAATTAAATGTAAATAAAGCACAGAAAATAGAAACAATCAGAAACTGGCTCCGCGGCGGTTTTCTTCTGCTACTAATGGCTGCAGGGAGTACCGCCTTTTGCAAAGATTTAATTGCAAGCTCATAATAATTTCCGGCTGAACTGTGAGAGGGCAGAGTGCATCAAAGCAACAGTCGGCAGGCGTGCAGCAGACGACACGACTCGTCGTCAATGGCGCCCACCAGAAGTGACTGGAAAAGTACTTTCCCTGAAAACTCAGCGATTAATGCAATGCACTTGTGAACTGCGACCCCAGAAATTCTGTGGGCTCATTTCTTAGACGAAATGCAAGAATTGAGAGATCTTGTTGACTATCTGACATGCTCTGGTCCATGTCAAAGTAATGGATGTTTGCAGCGTTTCTTGGTTAACTCAACTATCTTCTGGTCCTGTATTTTGTGTTTTGTAACTGTGATTTAACTTTGTGTGTTTTCATTTTTTAAGTTTCAGCTTGTGGAGTTTTCGAGTGCACCTTTTAAGAAAATGATGCAGACAGTTTTCATTAAGTCACTGTGAACTGAAATCTTGGGTAAGTTGTTCCCTTTTTTTTTCTCTTTCTTTCTTTTGTATCTTTGTAATTTGAATAATTTTGAGGTACATGTTGCCAGTAAATTTTACTAATTTTCTTCACAGCCTCAACTGTATGTGAACGTTTCTCTGCTACGCTGGCCAATTGTCTCCAGTTCGATCAAGTGTCCAGGATGAGCAGCAGGGTGGGATGGCAGTGCCGCAGAATGGATGGTGGTAAGAGATTCAAATTATGTGTTTACTATTTCCATTGCAACTGTTATATGTATGTTTAATAAAATGTACATGTTTTCCCTTTCAGATTATGGGAACTGGCACTTTTACGAACCTGTGCTGAAGGATCGGAGTCTCCACAACTTTTGAATGTTGCTGAATTTCTGTGCCAAGCCCTATGAGAACTGTGCATATATTCATCAATACTGAACTCTGTTGGTACTTCTAAAACTACATTTGAAGTTTGCTGTGCCAATTTTCAGTGGTTTTGGGCTGTTTGAAAGTAATGCTAAGCCATAGCTGTCATCTAGTGAAAGGGTAATTTTGTGACTGCAGAATTTGGTTTGCTTGGGCCTGCCTCTCAGTTTTTTTAACTGTATACATTAGTAGTGGGTCTCAGGTGAAAGCCGAAGGCGTCTCTGCATTTTTGAAATAATTGGAAGTGACTTAGCTCATTGACCAATATGGAGCAATCCGTTGTTTCTCATTTTAAAGTCTCTTGTGTTTTTAAATATAAAATCATGTTTTCTTGCTATGGAGCTGACAATATTGATATAATGTTAAAATTGTTTGTTAAAAATTGCATTTTATTGAGAACTTTCCACTTGTTGTAAGGGTATCCACTTACACTTATAAGTTGGGGTCTTTTAAGATACTGTGATGATTCATGGTTTAATTTAATGGAAAAATATGAAGCTTCCTATAGAGTGCAGAAGCTTTGTGGTGCGCACTCTTTATCTGTCTATTTTACTAAAGGTGCTCCTACAATAGCCATGGCTGCAGTCACTTGCAAACACTGGTAGTGTTATACATACATAAATGATTCTATATCGTTTGCTTGGAAAGGAATGCACCAAGGCTAGATTTAGTTTTTACAGTAGATGTTGGTGCATTCCTTTCCAAGCAAACGATATAGAATCATTTATGTATGTATAACACTACCAGTGTTTGCAAGTGACTGCAGCCATGGCTATTGTAGGAGCACCTTTAGTAAAATAGACAGATAAAGAGTGCGCACCACAAAGCTTCTGCACTCTATAGGAAGCTTCATATTTTTCCATTAAATTAAACCATGAATCATCACAGTATCTTAAAAGACCCCAACTTATAAGTGTAAGTGGATACCCTTACAACAAGTGGAAAGTTCTCAATAAAATGCAATTTTTAACAAACAATTTTAACATTATATCAATATTGTCAGCTCCATAGCAAGAAAACATGATTTTATATTTAAAAACACAAGAGACTTTAAAATGAGAAACAACGGATTGCTCCATATTGGTCAATAAGCTAAGTCACTTCCAATTATTTCAAAAATGCAGAGACGCCTTCGGCTTTCACCTGAGACCCACTACTAATGTATACAGTTAAAAAAACTGAGAGGCAGGCCCAAGCAAACCAAATTCTGCAGTCACAAAATTACCCTTTCACTAGATGACAGCTATGGCTTAGCATTACTTTCAAACAGCCCAAAACCACTGAAAATTGGCACAGCAAACTTCAAATGTAGTTTTAGAAGTACCAACAGAGTTCAGTATTGATGAATATATGCACAGTTCTCATAGGGCTTGGCACAGAAATTCAGCAACATTCAAAAGTTGTGGAGACTCCGATCCTTCAGCACAGGTTCGTAAAAGTGCCAGTTCCCATAATCTGAAAGGGAAAACATGTACATTTTATTAAACAATACATATAACAGTTGCAATGGAAATAGTAAACACATAATTTGAATCTCTTACCACCATCCATTCTGCGGCACTGCCATCCCACCCTGCTGCTCATCCTGGACACTTGATCGAACTGGAGACAATTGGCCAGCGTAGCAGAGAAACGTTCACATACAGTTGAGGCTGTGAAGAAAATTAGTAAAATTTACTGGCAACATGTACCTCAAAATTATTAAAATTACAAAGATACAAAAGAAAGAAAGAAAAAAAAAGAAAAAAAAAGGGAACAACTTACCCAAGATTTCAGTTCACAGTGACTTGATGAAAACTGTCTGCATCATTTTCTTAAAAGGTGCACTCGAAAACTCCACAAGCTGAAACTTAAAAAATGAAAACACACAAAGTTAAATCACAGTTACAAAACACAAAATACAGGACCAGAAGATAGTTGAGTTAACCAAGAAACGCTGCAAACATCCATTACTTTGACATGGACCAGAGCATGTCAGATAGTCAACAAGATCTCTCAATTCTTGCATTTCGTCTAAGAAATGAGCCCACAGAATTTCTGGGGTCGCAGTTCACAAGTGCATTGCATTAATCGCTGAGTTTTCAGGGAAAGTACTTTTCCAGTCACTTCTGGTGGGCGCCATCGACGACGAGTCGTGTCGTCTGCTGCACGCCTGCCGACTGTTGCTTTGATGCACTCTGCCCTCTCACAGTTCAGCCGGAAATTATTATGAGCTTGCAATTAAATCTTTGCAAAAGGCGGTACTCCCTGCAGCCATTAGTAGCAGAAGAAAACCGCCGCGGAGCCAGTTTCTGATTGTTTCTATTTTCTGTGCTTTATTTACATTTAATTCATTGAATACATTTTGTGTGCCTAGTCGTTTTTCCATGATGATATCGCATAAATACATCGCGTTTGTGTGGACCATCTGATGGGCAATGGCATCGAAAATCACCACAGAAAACTGTGTATTTACCCAGGGATGTGTGGACAACTTAAACAAGAAAGGTATGTCGAGGTTACATCCCACTCTCGGCACTCAATGGACCCGCAGACTCTCCACAAGTACACTGTCAAGAAAATTTCTGTTTTCTGTTTTTGGGTGACCTGGTGAGTGAAATGAAACTTATCTGTGACATGGACATTCATTGTGACTATTAGACAAGAGAGCATAGAGTCATGCTGTTTGGATGATGAAAGGTGTACTAAAGTGAAATTAAATGATTTTGTGGATTTGAGATTCCATGTGTGGATGTTTTGCACACAAAATATAGAGAAGTGTGCACTCACATACAATGTCAGGACAAAAGTCTATTACTGGGCTGACACAACAGCGAATGTCCAAGTGTTAGCTGACTAAAGAGCGAAAGTCCAGAGCTGGGCTGACAAAACAGCGTAAGTCCAGCAGCCAGCTGGACTTACGCTGTTATGTCAGCCCAGCTCTGGACTTTCGCTGTTTTGCCTTGCAAGGCTATGGACTTTCGTTGTTTTGACCTGCTCACAGGTGGACATTCGCTTCCTTGTCAGCCCATTCATGGACTTTCGCTCTTTTGGACTGCTCTATAACTCTGCTGTTTATCAAGATATTTTGAATCTGTTTTCACCAAATGATGCGTATTGAACCCTAGTATATCATGCTAACAAAAAAGGAATTTGACAAAATTTGGACTTACGTGCCTTTGTCAGCCCATCAGTGACTTCATATCTTAATAAAAACAATAATATGCGGTTGTCGGTTAACAGTTTTTGGGCTGCTAATCTTTTTACCTATTTATGATTGTTTTCGAACAAAATTATGTTTGACAAACAACACCAGTCCTTAGCAAATCGTTCAACAAGAAAGTTGTTCTAAGACAGCAAATGTTGTCGATTGACATCTAACTTTCGCGTAAAGTCCAAACAAATTTGCTGTTCTCAAACAGTTTTTACTGTTTTTGAACAGGTACGTTGTCATTTGACAGGGAAGTTGTTCAACTACAACAAATGCTGTCAATTAACAGTTTCACTGTAAATCGAGGAGTGAGAAATCTCGCTCTCAGGAGAGCGAGATTGGTGACCCAAATTTTGTCGCTCCTGGGGAGTCATATTATTAAATATCACTCCTTTTGAGTCGCTTCTATGACTCTAAACGAGCGATATCTAGTGATCTCGCTCGATTTGAGTGAGGCTTATCACTCCAAATGAGCGATATAGAATTTCCTCACTCCTTTAGGGCGATGTTATATGCCTCGCTCAATTTCAGTCAGAAACATGACTCTCAGATTTACAGTGTTGCAGTGTCGTCGGGTCCGGACAACTTTGTTGTTTCGAAACAGCTGTAATTGTTTTCTAACAACCCTGTTTTCATTCGACAGTAAAGTTGTTCCACAACAGCAAATTTTGTTGTTTGACAGTTAATTTTTTGAGCGCGGTTCCTGACAAATTTTGTTGTTACGTGACAAAAAAGTTGTCAGTGCCCGACGCAAAAAGATTTGTGTGCTTTTAGTACACTTTCAGTTCGCTATCGATTCGCGGAGGTTCGCGCCGGGTACGCCAACGGGTCGCTGAGGTTCGCCAGGCTTCCGGGCGAGCGCCACGAAGGTTCGTCGGAGGTTCGCCAGTGGTCCCCCTCTGGGCGAACTGAGTACGCCATCGAGTCGCTCTAGTAGCGAACACAGCGACTTAATTTCGCCATCGAGTCGCTCTGGTGGCGAACACAGCGACTTGAGTTCACCATCGAGTCGCTCTGGGAGCGAACACAGCGACTTGAGTTCGCCATCGGTTCACGAGGGGAGGGGGAGGGTTGCGCTGCACAAGCCACGGGGATTAACAAAGCGGCGGTGTCATCGGCTACCTGCTCCGGCCCGGGGCCCGGGGCCCCGGGCCGGGCCATCCCGTCTCCTACTCCTCAGTCCGACGCCAGCTGTCGTTGTGTGAGGATGTGTCGCTTACGCTGAGCGCGTGATGGCTTTGAAGCTCACATGCACTGGTTTGTACCGGGTGTTTCTTTGAGTACGTAACAGTGTTGCGGGATTACATACTCGCAAGCGCTGCAGGGGCCTTGGTGCCTTAGAGTCCTCTAGGACTCTATGGTTTTTTTACGGGTGAATTGGGTTGGCAAACCCACAACACTCTTACGCATTCAAAGAAACACCCGGTACTTGTTGTGTTTCTTATTTTTTCAGTAAGTGACTCGTGCGGACCGTATGGAGAGATGTATAGTTGTGTATGGCAGGACAAGTTAGCGCAGTTTGGGTAGCAGCAGTCACTACGGAGAACGCGGAAAGTGCAGGCTTCTCTCGCACGGCATCAGGCGGGCGGAGGGACTTCTGGTGCACGGCTGCGGTTTCGAGCTGGCGCAGAGCACTCCACGGCGTGCTCCAGGAAGGGCAGGTCTCATTTCGGGCAAACCCGCTCGTGGAAAGCCCGGCATTGGCCCGAATAGTGCTTTCGGCCACATCCAGACCAGAGGTTGGCGTTTTTTGTAACATTACGGGTGCATCACTGTAAATTGGTTGGCGTCTTTAGACGCCAAAATTTTGGCGTCCTCTGAGAACGCCAAATTTTGGCCTTGAAAGACGCCAATATTTGGCGTTCTTCTTCTCAGAACGCCAAATATTGGCGTCTTTGAACGCCAAGATTTGGCGTTCTCAGAGGACGCCAATATTTTGGCGTCTAAAGACGCCAAGCAGTTTACAGTGATCTCAGGGCTGGCCGTTGGGCGAGAGCCCGTGAAGAGCTCGGCTGACCGGACTGAATTCGGGGCTGCACATTTTTAAACGAGCCCCCCCCCCTCCCCCCTTCTACCCGCAACCCCTCCCGTACCCAAATGCGCACTAAAAGCGAACATTTAGCGAACCAAAAGCGAACTGAAAGCATACAGCAGGCGAACTGAAAGCTTACCGAAACTGAAAGCGGACCGCAGGCTATCTCAAAGCGTACCGCAAGCGAACTAATGGCGAACTGAAAGCGTACCGCAGGCGAACAGATTATGGGTCGCTCTGATGGCGAAGAAGTAGCGACCCCGGTACGTCGCCGCAAAAACGAACTATGTTCGCTCTGAGTTCGGAATAGGGTGCAAAGTGAAACATCTGCGCACTTTTGACGCACCTTGACGAACATGCTGCGACCTACGAAGCGAACCTCAGCGAACCACTTGCAGATGGTCGCAACCTGTACGTCTCTGTTCGTCAGAACAAAGTTAAAACCACCTGATAGCGTACAGATCTTTTCGCGTCGGGTGAACAGGTGTGTAGTTGGATTGCGATAAATCTGATTAGGTAACAACGCGTGTGATTAAAAAAATTAGCAACACAAACGCTGTCTACGAACAACACTATTTTTTACAGTGTACGCCAACGCTATTAGTAATTCTTATGATGGTGCGCTTTGCTTCAGGCCTTTCTTCTCGTTCGGATGCCTACTGTTTTCTCGCCCCTGAGACCTATTTCCCTATGTGTGTTTATTTTCGACATCTTTAATTTTTCCAGCCATCTCAATCTTCAATCAGAGTTGGTGCAACATTTAGCTCGTGGGTTGAGTTTGAGGATGCCATGAAGAAATTTCGTCAGTCTTCGAACACTGTTTTTACTATCAAGAGTAGTAAGAAGGTGGACACAGTGAACATGGGCCTGAAGAAAAAAAATACGATGAAAAGCTGAAATATAAATCAGTGTTGTTCTGCTGTAAAAACTTTGGAAATTATACTTCAAAAAGTTCTGGCCTTCGACCAAATCAATCGTATGTGCCACCTTTATTTTTTCTTTTTTGTTGTTTGTTTTATTTTTGTTTTGGCTGATGTCTTGTGTGATGCCTCCAAATTATTAATATACTAATAAGTGTAATGTACATAGTGATAACATTTGTCTGTTTTGTTTCAGTTCATTTAAAATTGGATGTGAGGCCGTTATCTCTGTACTTGCTGACCTTGACAGGCAGGTTCTTGTCATTGACAAGGCCTCACTAGATCACAATCATGAGACATCAAAGGCGATAATTGACTTCTATCCGGAAGTCAGGGGCCCGAGGGGGGCACCACTACAATTTAGGGTGTACACAGGATTACGTGATTACATGGATTGCACGTGAATTTTAAGGGATTACTCATGAATTTTAATAAAATTATGGCTCTAAAACCATTAAATTTGGACAATAAGGTAAAATTTAGTGATAATGGTTTACAATTTGGTGAAGTATTACACGGAATACATAAGGATTACATAGGGATTACACCCTCACCCGTACACAGGATTACGCGAGTGGTGGCCCCCTCGCAGGGGCCTTGACACCCTTGAGCTTAATGACGCAGAGAAGCTTTTGAAATTACGAGTGAAGCTATCTCTGTTGCTTCAACGTATTGAAGAGGAGACGGTAAAAAAAGTGATTGGGCAAGACCTGGTCAATGTAAGGTAAGATGTGACAATCAATTTACTACCAAGCAGTAAGAGAATTATAGCCTATAACTATTTTTATTTTTTTTTTCATATTTAACAGGCTTGCAATCAAACGTAAAGAGAGAGAGGGGAGATCAGAGACAGAGGACCTTTTTCATTATTTAAAAACACTGGAAGATGATGGGGACATTATATGTGTCGGCACTGACAGTGAGAATGAGGACAACATTCAATTTATTTTCATAATGCATAAAAGCATGCTGCCCACATTCAAGAAGTTTCCGGAGGTCATCATAGTAGACTTTACCTACAATTTCAACAAGCACAAAATGCCTCTGCTGCTAATCAATGCTATGAATGGTCTGGGTGGCACAGAGTGTGTTGCCTATGCATTCTTGGTGAATGAAACCAAGGAGACATATGCAGAAATATTCAAAGAGTTCAGAAATGCTGTGGGAGAGGAAGCTATACTTGAAACGAAAACTGTGGTAGTTGACCATGACATGAGTGAAATAAGCTCACTCAAAGAAGTGCTTCCCCATGTAGATGTACAGCTTTGCTCTCTTCATGTTCCACCTTCTTGTGGTGGTTCCTGAGCTTGTTTTCTACGCGTAGCTCCATCCCCGGAGGAAAAAATCCAAGAGCAACACTCAAATATGGTCTATCTTCGCCCACTGTGGTATAGGCTATATTTCGTCAGTTTTCTATCATATTTAAGGCGTTTTTCGAGTGCAATAAAGGGTTTCTGTATACGCCGATGGGGTTTAGGGTCAGTAAGTGATGCTCTGACTTGCCTGTGACGCCACCGGAAGTCAGCCGGGCTCTTCCGGTAAGCGTGTAGCGGGTTGCCTAATTTGGTCTAAAACTAGCCTTTATTTAAATTTTCGCGGCTAAAGTTAGAGCTGAAGATGAGGTCGGATCAAAAAAAAGTTTTTACGAAAAAGTCTTAGAATTGCGAGAAGAACATTTTGCCAGGTGAGCCAACATCGATTTCGAAAAAAGTGTGCTTTCGCTCCCCCCTAATACTAAAGTAAAAGGATTTTAAGAAATTGTCCAATAATTTTGTAAAAGAGGTACCTCGGAGCTGTTTAGATCAGGCTTGTCCTTACAGATTGTGATACTGCACATGTTTATATCCTGTTGAGACAAAAGGTAAAATGAAGGTATTTGTAACAGTTACAGTACTGTTTCTAGCACACTTACAATACTACTAACCGTTTCAGCCCTCAACTGTTTCTGTAACATGTTCAGTGGAATGCTTTCTCCTGAAGAGGAGCTGGGCGACATAGATTGGGCGTTTAGTTTGCTTAAAGGTATGTCCTCTGAACTGTTCGGACTAGGCTTCTCAGGAATTATACTCAACTTGGAAGAGAATAGTACAATATTGTAAAATTATAAAATGTTGTAAAGCCAAATATAAACATGGATGGCTAAAATAATGAACAGAAACAATACAGTGTAAACATATGACAAATATACCTTCTTTGGATCACGCGCCAGTTTAGGAAGCTTCTTTACAGCACAACTTTCGACGGACTTTTGCATACAAGTGACAGAATTTGTTACATCACACTTTTCTGGTGTTCTATTAGTCTTGGAAGGTAATGCTTTTGCTGTTTCAACTTTAGACTTGGGGACCAAGCTTTTGGCAACTACATCCTGTAGTGAGAATTGGACGAAGATTATATTAACAGTGAGGACTATTGAAAAATGTAATGTCTAATGGATCCAGCAGGTATTATTTCCAACATACCTTTTTCACAGCAGAGGGAGAATTATTTTTTAAATTCAGACTTGGCTTCACATTCTTTTTACAAGACTTTGCTCCTGAGGAAGAGCTGGGCTAGGGTTGGAAAAGTCGATTTCGATTTTTCGATTAAAATCGATTTGAGACTTTTGAAATCGATTTTGGGTTTTGGAAAAAATCGAAAAATCGATTTGGCGTGGTCGATTTTCGATTATATTGGAATGAGGCAAAATTGAAAAATTTCGCAAGTTTAACTGGTTGACACGCTCTATTAATGTGGCTGCTGATATGTATATTTTACCAATTTTGTGACAAATGTCTCTAGTCGACAATATATACTGTGATGTGTAACACTGTTAAAAATAATGTGAAAATTCACATCAAATTTGATGTGACACCTTCACAAAGTGATGTGAATTTTCACATCGTCAAATCAGGATTTGAAAATCTACATTTGTTTGTTGAATTTCACATCCGTTGTGAAAATTCATATCGGTTATGAAAATTCACATCACATTTGATGTGACACCTTCACAAACTGATTTGAATTTTCACATCGTCAAATCGGGATTTGAAAATCTACATTTGTGTGTTAAATTTCACATCCGTTGTGAAAATTCATCTATAATAATATTTATGTCCCTCGCCGCCGTTGTAAATTATCACTTCGCTGTTTTGTCCACGGGGCTACCGTCCTGTTGAAGATTAGTTCTTATTCAGATTTTTCCTTGATTATATTCACGACCGGAGCGAGAAATACCTTTGATTAAAATCCTCAGTTAGAATTTTACTGTCTGGGGAGCCCAATGACAACCCTCCCTTGAAACAACTGGTGGGAAAGCCCTGACGCTCCCCTAGGCTTGTCACACCCACCGCCGGCCCGGTGACGTTCACGCTCTTCCGGGAATGGCTCGGCAGAGCTTGGCCTGTGCGGCCGTGGGATGACCCGCGTAAGCTACAGCAATCCCTCCACCGCGTTCCAGTAGTCTGGTGGTTAGCGCGACTGGTTGCCATTGCAAAGGTCCGAGGTTCAACACCCTCTCTGGTAAGGTATTTCAACGGTAAGGTAATGTCTCGTAAAATGTACTTAAAGGGTTGAAAGAGAGGCCAAGTGAGCGGTTAAGGGAGGAAACGAGCGTAAGCAATAACAAGAAAGCTGGAAAATTCATTTTCTAATTCGCAATTTGCAATATTAAATTTCACATAGTTACTGATGTGAAATTTCAAAACGTGGATGTGAATTTTCACATCACTAGGATGTGAAAAGTCATATTCGTAGTGATGTGAAATTTCACATCGTGGATAGGAAAATTGCGTCATATCCATCGATGTGAATTTTAATACCAATTCTTTTAACAGTGAACAAGTTGAAACCAAATATATAGCTTAAATATAGCTTCCTTTTACTAATTTACAACAGTTGCCTATTTATTTGCAATTTTTATGTTGTTTTTTTGTGATAAAAATCGAAAATCGAAAATCGATTTGAAAATCGATTTGGGCAATCTGAAAATCGACCCGAATCGATTTGGCCTATTTTCGAAATCGATTTAGCAAAAAATCGATTTGGCGAAAAATGTTTCCAACCCTAAGCTGGGCGACATAGATTTGGCTTTTAGTTTGCTTAAAGGTATGTCCTCTGAACTGTTCGGACTAAGCCTCTCAGGAATTAAACTCAACTTGGGAGAGAAAAGTACCCTCTTCACTCTGGCCACATTATCATTGTCAACATCAGTATTGATAGCGTACTTGAACCCTGGACATGACTGGGCTCGGGCATGCTCTGCCCAAAATGCAAAAGTAAAGCACAATGAACAGACGTAAGGAAAGTATGTCAACATCAACAAAAAAAAAAGTATTTAATGGATTAAAAGTTAATTACCCTTGACCTTCTCAATACTGGAGAGAACCTCCTTAGGGGAGCAGTCATACTGTGGAAACACATTGTGTTTCTTTACATCACCTGATGAAAAAAAAAACATGGTATAAGTACAAAATATAGATCTCGGGGTGCCTAGGTAGACCGAGCCAAACTTCACAGCACATTTTACCAAAAATGCAACATACCAAGTAGTTCCAGTCCCAAGGACTGGAACATCCTAATGGCTCTGTTAGAAAAAGCCATTCCACATAACCTAGAAATCAGAACTTTGTTAGCTACCGAAGGCATACAAAGTAAGGGTACACTTCAGGCCACATATAAATTAGGTAAAATATACTGATTTGTGAAAAGTTATCTCGAGTTATGTGTGACACTGACAGAAATCAAACGTTTCAGAGGCTAGGGGTATCAATTCGCACCGAAAGCCGGCCGGCTTCGGCCCATTTACAGAGAAAGACAGTCAAAAATAGCACAAAATCACTTGAAAATTGTGATGGTTGTAAAAGTGAATTCGGGAAAGTCAGTCGTCGATATTAGGCAAACGAAATTCCTACTATGCCACAAAGAAAACAATTCGAGTCTCACCTGTACTACTATACCCGCCAAAAAATATTCGCGGCGTCACAAGTAAACATGCTTCTAGATGCTTAGGTGTAACCTCTTCTCCAGTGGTGCCACACGCCTCGCAGGAGACAGGCCGAAGACTTAAAAAAGGATTTTATGTTTGTGGTGGTACCCCTGTTACGCAGTGCATTACTTTGGCACGTTGCTTAAAATATCCATTGGGACTCCTTCAGCCGTTTTTGAGCGCAGAACGTCAAAGGAAAGCCGTAATAGCGTCAAAATCAAGGAGTTTCGAACGTTGTATGGGTACAACGTCATGCCTCCGGGGGTACACAACTTTCTGGTGGTCGATTTCCGTGTAAGGGACGTCAGTTTCAGAAAAAAAAGTTGTAAAGCACTTTACTACAAAAACAATGACAGGGGAAACAATATTTCCCGTGCACTTCGTAATTCATTATTCTTTACAATCATGTTCCAAGAGAGGCAGAACAACGAAAATCGCTATTTTTTGTCGGTGGTGGTACCCCTGTTACGCAGTGCATTACTTTGGCGCCTTGCTTAAAATATCCATCGGGACTCCTTCAGCCGTTTTTGAGCGCAGAACGTCAAAGGAAAGCCGTAATAGCGTCAAAATCAAGGAGTTTCGAACGTTGTATGGGTACAACGTCATGCCTCCGGGGGTACACAACTTTCTGGTGGTCGATTTCCGTGTAAGGGACGTCAGTTTCAGAAAAAAAAAGTTGTAAAACACTTTACTACAAAAAAAATTACGGGGGAATCAATATTTCCCGTGCACTTCGTAATTCATTATTCTTTACAATCATGTTCCAAGAGAGGCTGAACAACGAAAATCGCTGTTTTTTTGTCTGTGGTGGTACCCCTGTTACGCAATACATTACTCTGGCGCGTTGCTTAAAATATCCATCGGGACTACTTTAGCCGTTTTTGAGCGCAGAACGTCAAAGGAAAGCCGTATTAGCGTCAAAATCCAGAAATTTCGAACGTTGTATGGGTACAACGTCATGCCTTCGGGCGCACAAATCCCTCGGGAAGTCTACCTACTTGTCTAACATACGTGGGTTAACAATATTACTTAATAAAAACAATTCGAAACTCCCCCGTTATGGTCCAAATGGTGTTCTGGAGTGTTTGTTCTGCCGGAGGCATGGTGTTGTATACATACAACGTTCAAGTTTTGGCAATAATTCGTTGAATTGGGCTCTAAAAGCCAGAAATATTTCAAAAGTCAAATGTCTGAGATAATTCTGAACCATGATCAGCTTGCAGTGGGCGTGAAATTAATACGCCGGAGTTAAAGCGAATTCAAAAACGTCAATTTGAACGAAGTGACAAAATTGCTGCGAAATATGTGCAAGGAAAATGAGTCTGAAATGATACATAATCTGCCTAAAGTATCAGAATTATCAAATCAGACGGTGCCAGTACCAATAAATAAACCACCACAAACCAAAAGTTATCGTATTTTCTCACTTTTCGTTTCATGGGAAAAATCGGTACCTTTTAAGGCATGGGTGGTATGTATACAACGTTCGTTTTATTTTTGCTCCTAATCCTGCCCAATGCATTCGATTGAGGACTTAGACATCTCATTTTGTTCCCTGAACCTTTCTCTTCGTGATTCTGTCCAGTTCTTTGGTCCACTTCACTCTTAACCCGTTGAAATGAAGAGGTTTGGGTGTCGGTACAGTCAAAACAAAATTGACCACCTTTTCGCTCTTGCTGCCATGACTGTGTGCGTCCGACAACGCAGTGGGTTGGAAAGAAGAAAGAAAATGATGAGTAAAACACGTTTTAGCCATCGGAGGTTGAATAGAAACCAAATTAGCGATTTAATAGCCAATTTTATCGAACGTTGTATACATACCACCCATGCCTTAAAGGGTTAACCTGGATGTATCTGGCGCTCCCCGGAGGGTGATTACAGGGAGAGAGAATCCAGGGCATTTTTACGCGGTCTAAGCGCCGCTACTCTTCTATTTTTATATCACAACCTGCCGCTGATAAAGCAGCCTGAAAAGACAGGAAACAGTAACATGCCATGAGTCTACGCAAACCAGGAGAAGCTGTGGCCAAATTCAAGGAACCATACCGGTCCGCTCGACTGCCCCGCCCTTAAACTGTCTTTATCAATACAAGTGGCTGATGGCCAAGAGTTCCGAGTGAACTCTTCCGGTCCGACCGACTGCCCCGCGCCCAAACTGTCTTTTTTAAGACAACTGGCTGACGGCCAAGAGTTCCGAGTGAACTCTTCCGGTCCGCCCGACTGCCCCGCGCCCGAACTGTCTTTTTAAAGACAACTGGTCCACGGCCAAGAGTTCCGAGTGAACTCTACCGGTCCGCCCGACTGCCCCGCGCCTAAACTGTCTTTATTAAGACAAGTGGCTGATGGCCAAGAGTTCCGAGTGAACTCTTCCGGTCCGCCCAACAGTCCCGCGCTGAAACTGTCGTTTTAAAGACAACTGGATGATGGCCCAGAGTTCCAAATGTAGTTCTTTGGTTACGAAGTCTTTCTACAGCAATAAAATAAGATCTGATCAATACTCATAGTCTGTTTTTACTTATTTTTTTTTTTTATTAAAATTATATATACAAAATTGTGCCCTCTTAAAACGTAATTTCATTAAAAGCATGTGGGAATTTCTATTAAAAAGTTCTACCTTACTGAATGTTTTGTACAAGTAATATAAGCCTTGAGTCCTCAACAGTATGATTCCATGAACGACTGTCAAGAATCAACGATGCGTTTGAATTTTGCTGAGCAGCGAATGTGAAACATAACACTTTTTAGCCGTATAAACGTGACCACCGACAGTTTCTCCACAGACGTTGGTACCAAAACCATTAAGACGATAGCATCTGTTTCAATGCGAACCTCTGCGTTGATTGCCTTTTCCAAGATGACCGTTAACACCTGTGGACAGAAGATCGATAGTTTTATTGGAAGAGCCGTAGAGTATCATACAAATGCGTGTCATATCCTCGATTTAAAAAAAAAAAAAAATAAAACCGACGCATGACTATAGCACTCGTACGTGTACGACTGCTATAGCCATGCATCATTTTTTTTTATCGTGTGCCCCGACCTCGCACACGACGTTGGTGGCCATCCCAGCGGCGCCACCTCCGAGGCCTTTTTTTTTATTTTACAAGGTACAATCTGCATACATAGATACATAAGTGATATGATTTACAATAGGTTAGTAAAGGAAAGTAAAAAATTACATGTTTACAATAAGAAAGTTAAACTCAAGAAAGTAGACGATATAAATGTACAGATAAAATGTCAAATCTAAAATGTGAATAAATAACATCTGCTTAGTATCAGACATAAAAACTATTCAACCTCGTTGTCTTCTTCCATTTCTTGCACTAGTTGTCTTGCCACAATGTTGGATTGGAGCTGACGCTCGACTACTTCGTCGTAAGGCAATCCAGGGAAATCCTGTGAGACAAAAGCTTTAGAAAACGGCACAGCACTTTATAAATACATTGGTCCAACAAAGTGAAAACTTACATCATCACAAAATTTATCAGTTAACCAGACCATGCTGGCTTTCTTGTCAGTGGTGAGTGAGAACCCAATGTTTCTCCTCAAACCATCGACATACCTTCACACCGCTTCTTCTTCCAGCCCCATATCCACAAGCGGCTTTATAACATCATCTTCGTGGAATGGTCCACGAGCAGCCTTGTTATACAATGCATTTTTAACCACTTGAAGGCGGGTGACATTTGTGGAATCATTCCTGTGCTCACGCGTGGAATGGTTCGGCTCACGTTGAGTAGCAGGGCCGTTCCATTTAAAGCAATATGCGACGGGGTTATTTTCGCCCTTGGTGCGAAACACCCGAACCTGCAACAGGAGATTAGATTACAGTTCATTCTCTTTTCAGACGTGTCAGAAACATCATAAAATAAATATAATATAACTTACTCCGTGCTCTCTAGCCTTCGTTATTATTTAAGGTGTCCGAAGAAGAGGTTGCTGCCCTCTCTTCTTTGGCGTTTTGTGCGCTAAGGCACGATTAGGAATCTTGATTGTCACTCCATCCTCACTATCTTCTTCTGCCACCTCTACCATAATCCTTCTCTTTACTTTTGTCTCTTTCCGTTTGTGGTCACTCTCAGGAACTTGTACATTTTCTGTTTGTTTGTCATTATCGGGGGGAATTTCAACATTTTGATCATTGGTTATATCAGGCTTCTTCGCGGCATCAGTCAGTTCTGGATTTTTCGCTTTCTGCGGAACTTTCCTCTGCTTTGCACCTTCCATCTTCTTTGCTCTGCTGGCATTTACTTTATCCCTTTGTTCTTTTACTGATTGCTCTATGGCATCGCACTCAGCTTGACGTCTTGCTTTTTCTTCTTGCTCTAAGCGCAATTTCTCCTTCACCCTTTTTAATTTATCTTCTTGGTCTTTTTTCACCTTTGATGCTATTATTCTCAATTTTTCCTTATCCTCTGCCGGCTCGGCCATTTTGCTAGCTGTTGGAGCATTCACTGACATGGGCGCGGTGCGCTTTCGACCAAACACCTTTAAACAAAAGACAGCAGTTAACACCAAGTTCTTTTGAAAAGCAAAGCAGAACAGTGTTTTAAAACACGTACCTCCTCGTTAACATCGTCCTTCTTGTGGCCTTTTACTATCAAAATATTTTCAGCTGCAGCGGCAGAAGCAGTCGCAGTGAATACTGCTGTGTTCATGCCGACAATACCATCAATACAACCATTGACTTCGACACAACCCTCTTCGACTGTGAACAAAGGCAAAACGAATGAGATTCCGCATGTCCAGCGCCATACGTCAAAAAGGTAAAGACTTATTACTCACAAGAATTTGCTGGACGAAGCTCGAGATCTTTGAGCAGATCAAATTCTGCGTCAGTCGGGCCAGCATCAAAGTCAATAGATTCCAGCAAATCCATGACTTCCACAGACTCTGTACTTGGATCCAGCTGCGTCATGGGTGCTGGGATCGGGCTGTCAGGCTCATCGGGCGACTGCGTTACCACTGACGACTGAACGAACTCTTCGTCTAGATTAGGCATGTCCATTTTCTGCAACAAAAGATACAACTTGTTGTAATAGAGGACATGATGCACCACAAGTCACCTGTATCAGAGGGGGACGTGACCTAACGCCTATGCCCTAACGCCTAGCCAGGACCCTAACTTCCTAACCAGAAGCTGGCAGTTGCCCCAACCACGCAACTGCCCGTGAGGGTCAACCAAAAGAGACACCCCCTCCAACCAGCAGCTCCACCGCACAGCACAGCTGCAAACAGTTATGGACTTAAGAGGACCTCGTGATGGCTGAAAGATCACACCGAACTCTGAATGCTCGCCTATAGCTGCAGACCTCAGCTATATCACCTCGAGCGCTGAGTGTTTACATGAACAGTCTTATAAAAACCAATGAGATCAACAAGCCATAAACAAACATAAAAAATGTTAAACAATGAGTAAAATGAGTTACAGTTATAAAAATATAACATTCCATAAAATTAAGCTTAAGATTACCTCAATAAACTAAATGAAGATTTTCTTACAGATTATTTTCAATATCAGTTTCATCATCACTTGATTGGTTAGCTTCATCGTTTGAGGACTCGTTCAATTCAAGGTCTGCCGCAAGATCAACCAATACCTCATGACTCAACTCTTTGTCCTACAATAATAATAATAATAATAATAATAATAATAATAATAATAATAATAATAATAATAATAATAATAATAATAATAATAATAATAAAAGAAAAACAAAACTAAAATGTATCCAAAATGTTATTGTTGACGTAAATACACACCTTATCCTTCTCCAAAAATATTTTATCCATCTCGTATATGGGCATTGACAGACCTAACTTGTCAGTCAGACCTACTCCGGCGCAGCAGAAAAGATTGGTTATACACTTGTTGAGGCTTTCCCTGCCCCCCTTGACAGCCTTTTCAATTCCGTTTAAGACATCTCGGTAGAATGGGCCACGCATATTGCTGGAGAAAAACCCTTTACGTAAGCTCTTATTTTGTCTTTATCAAGTGGTGCCTTGTGAGCATTTATATGTTTGAAAGTGCTCATGTAATGTCCGTCAACTGGGCACAAAATCTAGGGGTCTCTGACAATGCCAGTCCGATTTGAAACAGCAAACTGAAACATATAACAAGAAGGAAAAAAACATGTGATAAAATGTTATGCGACTACATACTTGTATTTTACTAACTGTAACTTACTCCCAATTTCTTCGCCTCTATGACTTTTTTGGCAACAGTCTTTCCCTTAACTTTTTGCTTCTTTTGGACTCTGCCACTAATAATCTTATTCTTTCGTTTCTCTTTTGTCTTGCGCTCCTGCAATCACAAAACCAACAAGTTGCATTCGCACTACAAGTGAAATTACGGAAGTCGATTGCAATATACGACAATGCAGTGTTCTACTTACCGCCAGTCTCTCAATACGCACAAAGCACTCTCTTATTTTGGGAGGGGATTGCACTGGAACCGTTAACGGCCGTGGAGGCTCGTACAAGAACTGCAAAAAAATAAATTAGAAGACCTTTCATCTTGAATGCCAGTGAATATATAAAATGCAAACACTTACGGACTCAATGAAGGCCGCAGTGGCATCCATTTCAAAGTTGTCGACAGTGACAGTGCCTACGAATGACTTCACTAGTGTCGTGGGCTTTGCTTGCTGTAAATTAATTTTTTTTTCCTCTTTTTAAACTATTATAGCATTTAAATGTATATTTCGTGCGTTACCTGATTACATGCCACACCACCACCTTCTTCTGATTTTCCTTATGCTTAAGTTGAGGCTGTAAGTCCCGTTTCGACGTCCCTGGATTCTGCTTGTCGACAAGGACAGTTTTCTCAGTAGGTGCCTTAGAAAGTGCACTACTCTGCTTCGACGTAACAGTAGGCACAGTCTGCTGTGAATAAAGTTTCATTTAAAAAAAAAAAAAAACTTTTGTATTTTAAATAATTCTAAAAAAGCACGTTCAAGTATTTCTCTTGCATTAACCTCTTTCGGTGGCCCAGCGCTGGGCTTTTTTCTGTCTATAGAAGGGGTAGGAGTCGGAGCGGGACCTGCTGTCTCAGTAGCTCGTCTCGGGTCTCTCACAACAACTCCACCAAAGAGACCGTCAAAATACACGCCATTACTTGACAACCTTCCCGCAGCATTTGTAACTCTCAAGACAGCTCCTGAAATAAAATAATTAAACACTATAGTATGTATGACAATAAAATATAGCAAACAAAATCATATGAATTCGCACCCTCTGGACTAGCATATGAGTTTTCCAGGTCCTGAAATAGAGCTATCCCCTCCATGATGCTAAGGCTCGTATTCTGGCATGGAAATAAATTCGGCAACTCCAATGGACTAGTGCACTTCTCATTTGAAGTTGGGGGGTCATAGGTAAGGAGATATGTGCTAAGAACAAAATGTCTTTCAGAGTGCAGTTAGATATTCACTCCAATGTTAACGATGTTCCAAAACAACTATGTTCAGTTTATGAAGAAAATTGAAACTGAAATTTTCTTAATATTTCTTATTCCTTAATTAAGTTTTTCGTTAAAGTTGTTGATGGACAAGTACTTGCTTAGGGAGTAATTGAGAGTCATTTTCTTATTATTTTACGTATTTTAAGATACCCTAAGTATGCTAAACCTTTGCTTTCAACCCGTAGTTTTAAGTTTTATAAAATTTTAAACTTAAAGCTTGTGGCCTTCTGAGATCACTGGTGCTTTGATTAAGTGGTGAAAGTCCCGATGATTCAATTGATTTTAGTGTTATGTTTTGTCGCCCCACCTTGTGCCTAGCAGTGGCTGAAAATGAACATTTTGTTTGTTTTTTTGCTCCAAGTCTCACAAGATGATGATGTGTGTAATGTATATGGTCCCCATAATATTTGTGGGAAATAGTCAAAAGACATAGCCTCTGAAGGAAAGTGCACAAATTCTCTGTAGATGGGCAGGACCGAGCTGGCGGCTTGGGTGGCCATTCGCGGCTGGAGCGGGGGTTCCTGAAGTGGCGGTTGTTTACTTTTAACGGTCTAGTTTACGACTATGGCGGCAAGTCCTTTGTCCTCCAGACCGCGGGTGGTGTCAAAACGCGGGCTCCCCTAGTAAAATGGCATTGAACGGAACGGGTATCTTCGCCTACGGGTAAAGCCAGCCACACGGGACTATCTAAAAACTTCAATGGGGCCGCGCCGGGCTGCCGGTCACTCGCCTCGCACGGGTAACCAGTGCGCAGTGCTGCGGCCGGGGACCTCTGGCCGGCCACCTACCCGACCTTCGACTAGACATGCACGCCGACCCGGATTTCAGCGGCGGCGGCGTGAGGGCCAAAATCGGCCGGCGGCGGCGGCGTTACCGGCGTGAGGTTACAGAAAAGGCTTACAATGCCAAGAAAATTCGGCACAATTTACTTAATAATTAGATTTATGCTAACTATACAAGGAAAATAGAACAATCAGCCGCTGTCGTTGTTACAGACACGGGACTAGGTGCTATGAGTCGGGGCAGCAGTTACATTACAGCTGTAGTAGTTTGGTTGCCTATTGCACAGGGGCCCGTATAGGTCAAAATGTGACAATTTTGAGCGTTCACGCCGCGCCGCCACCGATGAATTTACCGGCGGCGGCGCGGCGGCGCGCCGCGAAATTTCTGACGGCGGCGGCGGCGGACCGAAATTGGTCGGCGGCGGCGCGACGGCGGCGCGGCGTGCATGTCTACCTCCGACCCACCGCCGACATTCTGACTAGCTATTAAGTTGTTATAGCGATTCTTGGTGAACTCCTGCAAAGAACTAGGTGGATTACCAGAACATAAACCCTGTAGCACTTTCCTTAGGTGTTACAAAATTTAACTTTGAACTTGACCCTTCCAGGTCTAGACATGCACGCCGCGCCGCCGTCGCGCCGCCGCCGACCAATTTCGGTCCGCCGCCGCCGCCGTCAGAAATTTCGCGGCGCGCCGCCGCGCCGCCGCCGGTAAATTCATCGGCGGCGGCGCGGCGTGAACGCTCAAAATTGTCACATTTTGACCTATACGGGCCCCTGTGCAATAGGCAACCAAACTACTACAGCTGTAATGTAACTGCTGCCCCGACTCATAGCACCTAGTCCCGTGTCTGTAACAACGACAGCGGCTGATTGTTCTATTTTCCTTGTATAGTTAGCATAAATCTAATTATTAAGTAAATTGTGCCGAATTTTCTTGGCATTGTAAGCCTTTTCTGTAACCTCACGCCGGTAACGCCGCCGCCGCCGGCCGATTTTGGCCCTCACGCCGCCGCCGCTGAAATCCGGGTCGGCGTGCATGTCTATCCAGGTCCATGTTAGAGCTGGATGCTGCTGTGGCAACAGTTGCAACATGAGGAGTCATTTCCGCAGCACCTCCCGCACCAGACGGAGCCCGTCCCGGAGCAGCAGCAGGCGCGAGGACCGGAGCCCCAGCCCCCGTGGATATCGGAGCCCGTCCTGTAGCAGCAGGCGTGAGGACTGGAGCCCCAGCCACCGCCGTTACCGGACCACATCCCGAAGCAGCAGCAGGCGTGAGGACCGGAGCCCCAGCCACCACGGATACTGGATCCCGTCCCAGAGCAGCAGCAGGCGCGAGGACCGGAGCCCGTCCCAGAGCAGCAGCAGGCGTGAGGACTGGAGCCACCGTGGATACCGGAGCCCGTCCTGGGGCAGCAGCAGGCTTTAGGACCGGAGCCTCAGCCACCGCGGATACCGGAGCCCGTCCCGGAGCAACACCAGGCGCCAGGACCAGAGCCCCAGCTCCCGCGGGTACCGGAGCCCGTTCCGGACTAGCAGTAGGCGCGAGGACAGGAGTCCTAGCCACTGTGGGTGCCGGAGCCCGTCCCGGAGCAGCAGCAGGCGAGAGGACCGGAGCCCATCCAGCCGCTCTACCTCAGGGCCGGCTAACGCATCTGATATGACAACTGCCCCCTCTTCCAGCATGCCTGAAACCACATCTCATATGTTGCCCTTTAAGAGTCCATGTAGCTCAGAAGCCCCAGCCTCCTCTTCCAGCATGCCTCAAACCACATCTACATTTAGTTTCAAGCGTCCTGCTAGCCCCACTAAGTCAGTAAAGAAGGAAAAAGACAAAAAGGGCACCACAGTGAAGCCCGTCATAGTCCTCCCTCAAAAGGTACTGTTCCTGTATGTCTTCATTAACTAATAACTAGACACCCTCAAGAGGGAGATCGCAGCGCGAATTTATGCAACATTGTTTTTTTTAAGATAATGGTAGTTTCTAAATTGTTGTTTGATTTCATTTCTTTATTCGCGTCGCTCGCTCACTCGCCAATTCACTGATGATCTGACAAAGGGACTTAAGTCCACCTCTGGGTCAATTTCGTTTTATTTGAAGGAAATGATGTCTCAAGCCCACTAATCATGCCTGTAAAAACGGCATGTTGATATCTACTCCGGTTTTGTTGCTACAAAAAGTGACAAACAGACGTAAGTCCAGAAGAGACCTGACAGAGGAACGTAAGTCCTGTCATCATCTGACAAAGAAACTTAAGTCCACAGGTAAAGCCTGACAGAGGAATGTAAGTCCAAGCATAAGCTGACAAAGGAACTTAAGTCCAAAGGGGGAGTCTTACAGAGGAACGTAAGTCCAGGCATAATCTGACAAAGAAACTTAAGTCCACAGGTGGAGCCTGACAGAGGAACGTAAGTCCAAGTATAAGCTGACAAAGGAACTTAAGTCTAAAGGTGGAGTCTGACAGAGAAACGTAAGTCCAGGTGCGGCCAGGTGCAACTTGACGAAGGGACTTATGTTCATGTGCAATTCCTGCATATTAAATGCACTATATGAGAAGAAACCGATCAGAAACATGACAACCAAAGGGGCGAAAGTCCAATGGGGAGCCCAGGACCATTGTCGTCATAGCGCACCGAGAGGAGGGGTGCCAACTCATGAACAACACTGATTTTAGACTCGACCTCTTCAACATTTCAAACTGAATTTTTCTGTGAAATGGAGTGTTTATTCGTTTCCGTGTTTTCAGTTCGAATTTTCGTGATGCTTAAATCGCTTGGACGGAACATTACAGAACATTATTCGGAGGTGCAATGTCGTACCGACGTTGTGAGTTGGCGCGCGTGTACATACAGCGCGAAGGCTGGAATGGCGTTTACCAGAGGCAGGGAAATATTAGCCCAAGAATCAATTTCGTTCACACGCCGTACTGAACCATCGTCGGTACAATTTGAGTGGACTGAAAAATAAGCAGTTGTGTGAAAATTAATTTTTGATTCAGTTTTTATGTCATCATTAACATTTTTGTTTTGAACGAGTTGAGGGAAGGTAAGTTCTTTGAGGTTAAGTTTGGGAACAAGACCTCCTCATATTTTAGCAATTAGTCACAAATTATGAATGAAACGAATGTGTCTCGACTAGGTATTCAGCATTTAAATTTTTGTCTTTGCATAAAATAAACAGAAAACATAAAATAACATAAAGTCTGCAGTAAATCAATTTAACTTAAACTTTTAAAACAAAACAAAATATTAATAGTCCTCTGCAGGAAATCAACCTAACATAAACTTTTAAAACATAACAAAATATTACTAGTCCTACATTGCTGCTAGTAAATTGTCAGACACTTTAAATAAAACTATTAATACAATTGTATTCTGTCCAGGTCTTCCAGGCGGTCTTTAGACATGTTGAAGGTGCTGCAGTTTTGTGCACCTTGAGGTCCTGGGTTTTGTCTTGGGTTTCAACATGTCAATAGCCCACTTCATTGTGGAAGTCAAAGCTTCCCGGGCAAACAACTTCACCAGCTCCACCTTACTGCCTTCATGCAATGGACACAAAGTCAACATTTCCACAGAAGGTAAGCGAGAAATCATTTTCAGAAACTTTGAAATCACCCCGCTGCCTTCAGTCCAAAGGTCAGCAAACTTCTCAGTGGCCTCATCGTGGATGGCATTTAAGGCATTGACAACCTTGGCGGAGGGGTATTTTGCAGACGGATCTAAACTAAGCTGCATCATGTTGAAATGAATGGGGAACTGGCACTCTTCCAAAAGCTTCCCACTGCAGTCATCACATTTGATTTTCCGCAGGAATGTCATTACCAATGGGTGAGCAGCAGATGATAGGCCAGTACTCTCCAACATGTCCCGAGATTGAGATGGAACTGGAGCTGTTGAAGGGCCTGCAATTTCACCAGCCAACAAGCCCGCTTCGTCCTCTTGTGCTTCATCTGGCTGCTCTTCGATGACCACCACAATGTTGGGCTCAGATGCTGCTGTCATTTCTTCCTGGATTTGTCTCGCCTGCTTCAAAAGCTCTTTCAAGTTGAGCAGACTCACACCTTGATCGCTCTGGCAATTCTGGCCCTTATTGTGGTAAGTAAGATTATTTACAAGACTGCTACCAAAAGCACTTTCAAACTCAGCAGAGTCCGGGTTGTGGCGATGACCACCCTTACCCCGAATGCCATGACTGAAAAAATTTTCCAATGGGTCCTGATTTTGGGATCCCATTGGGAAATGTGACCTATTTTCTCCGTGTAAGGCAGCATGTGCAAAAAGAATAGCAGCATGTAGAGTTTGTGCCCATTGTTTGTGGAACACAACAGATTTTGACCCTAGAAACTCCCAACTCTTCATGTCATCTCTCCACTTCTCCCACAGTGCTATGTGGGGGCTTCCCTTTGTCACCACAGATTTCAAAGGAGTGGTTTCACATGTCACTACTTTTGTACCATTAAGAGAGTCAAATAGGTCATTCATATCTGACACAAAATTTGCTGTTACCATGGCTTCTTGGGGTAGAATATCAGTTAAAAGTGCATAGGTGGACATGCCAGCAGCAGCATGTTTGCTGAAAAGTTGAGTGGCAAGGCTGACCTTTTGCTTCTGGAAAGTGTTGGGAGCAATGTGAGTTTTAGTCACTTTAGGTGCCAGACGGTAGGGCTGCATCAGATCCCGCTCAACAAAGGTCTTAATGTGGTCAAAGTAGATTACTTTGCCACTCTTCAGCTTTAAGGGATAAGGCAACAGATTATTCCTTAGATTTTTGAAACAATGCACATAATCGTACATGGCAAATATAATCTGCCCATTGACATAAAAAATGGAGTGTCGTAGGTAGCACCAAGTAGCTCCAAGGCAGTTCTGTTCTTTCCGAGACCATCATTAATTGTCACTCTTACTCGCAGGTTTGTCAACTGCAGCGCCTGGATTACTTCAAGTAGCATGTCCCTGAATTCAACGCCAGTCAGCCTGCCATTGATAAGGTAATAACACACTGGTTGTTTCCAAGTTCCATAAATGCTTCGCACCATAAAAACAAGGGCTTCCTCTGCTAGCTCAAACCGCATTTCATTCTTGGTTAAGTGTATCAATCCTTTGACAGTGTCCTGCCTGGAGTTATATATGAGACCTGATTTGATCGACACACCATCCATTATGAGGGTCACGTCCTTTGCTTCATCAGAGAAGGACTCGACTCTACTTGTCAGAGCTGCCATGATTGCAGGGTTGATGCCAGGCTGGATATTGAGATCTCGTAGTAATTTTTTGAGGGTTTTTTTTTGTGGTCTAATCATTCCAAGGACCCTATAGAGTTTTGGTGCCCTTTCATACCAATCAAAAAATAAAGCCAAATCGTTTTCTGTGTAGCGATATCCTCTCGGGTTACGACGTGAATTTCTTAATTGGCAAGTTAGGAGTTGATAAAATTGAGGTGGCAGCCTGTCCTTGCAATATTGCAGGGCAATACGCTCTTGCTTATACTTGTACACAAGCAGCTTCTGACATTTTTCTATGTATCGCTTTCGAAGCTTGATGTGCCTGCTTCGTATAATTGCACATTTTGCCACCAAGTCTGACACCAGTGGGTTCTTGTCGGACCTCTTTATCCTTGGCAACTGTGGCAAAACCTTGAAATTACGTGGTTTGGACACTGATACAGAAAAAATATCTCTGTTAACATAAACATACTTTAACATACTAGCTTGCCAAACATCTATCTGAAATTACTTACCACCATGTCTTTTCCTTTTTGTTTCAGGTACGACAGCGGGAGGATCCACAGCAGGGGCAGCACCTTGGCCCAGCAAACCAGTTGCAGCTGCATCGTGGACACCATGGGCACCCTCGATTTCAATAACTGTAAGCATATAGTTTGTCTCTTAGTATTCAGAAATCACACAGGCAGAGTAATGTTTACTCTGCTGTATAACTTTAAAATCTATGCAAACCAACATTAATATAAAGTTCTTTTCAGCATCTATGCTTTCATAAAATCAATATCTACAAAGGCACTCACTTTCATTGGAAATGCTTGTGGCTGATTCCTCATTTGCACTTTTTTCAGGTATTATTTCCTCCCCAGGAACACATGCTGATCCATCAACGAGTGTGTCAGCATGAAGTATGGTGTCAGCTACAACTGAGTGGCACTGGTTCTCCGAGGCCCCTGTAAGCATCAGCAAACCATTGTTCATAACAAGGGGCAGTTCAAAACTGTACAAAGCACCAAGCAATAATGAAACCTACTGCTTTCCTGCAGGATATGTGTTGCACCAGAATTTGAACCTGATGGAACACTCAGAGCTCTCCGGACACCTGCCTGAAGCACTGCAAGTGCAGCTTGAGGAGGCCTGTGGCCAGCAGTAGTGGAGCTACGCTCACCTGCCAAAATCAAGAGGGGAAATAAGAACAAGGTGCCAACGAACAGCCTCTCATGCTTTGCGAACTTCAGAGATTTTCCTCTTAGTAGTAATTATGAGCATACCAATGTGCTCGGTTGGTATAGCATCCCAAACCAGTCCACGAGATTTGTCATTAACATTTAAGAAGCATTTTAATTGAAAATGCTTGTCACACACTCTTCTGTTTCGAAGGGTCTTGTCAGACAACGTCCTCAACTCCTCCTTTCCAATCTTGTCTATCCATTTTTCTGCTCTGGCCCTGTGTTCAAACAAATGCATTGTAAATTTATGAACAACATCCTGACATGTTGCTATCTGATACGATTCATTACTGTTGTACAAGTGACGCATCAATGCTGCACTGAACTGTGCACTCTCTGGCCTTCATCACTGTGACAAATATCTTTGTCAATTTACAAAATATTTTGTACAATGGGCGTACAAAATATATTGTACATCTACGACAGGCCATTCTTTTTTGTCTATAAATTCGAAGTCCATACGAAGAAGCCCATGTAATTCTATAATTTTGAATTTTCACTTTACAACATCTGTCATGGAACCTTTTCCTGTAAGTTTTACGAGCATTTTTCACAGTGATCAATTATATTTTTAACCAGAAGCTACTCGAGACGTATAGTCTAGGTAAAAATTCTAAGCTGATTCAATTGATATTATGAGAAATCTTTGTTACTGGGTCTGAACCAGTTCCAAGTTTGATCCAGTCACATTCAAGCTTTTGGGCATATTTTCACCCAATCCTGATGACTTACCTTTCAGCTGGAAAACGATAGAAGGCAAGTTGCTTGTGAATTTTCGTGTTGTTGTTGCACGAACCAACGGCGCACTTGTGCGACCCTATGCTGCCCCCGCTCCCCCCCGCCATATAATTAATTTCCCCCACAAATTGTCAAATATCTGAGGCCCACCGGGCCCACCACTCTCAGCAAAACGGCCCAACAGTGTCTCCCTTGCCCGTTGTTGCTCGGTGTTGTACGGCATTGTAGAGTCAAATGCCAGAGGCGAACGTGGTCAGGTGTTTGCAGTGTGCAGAGGGGTGAAAGGGGAAAGCAGGAGGGGGAGGGGGGTCAAGTGGACAGCTGACAGCTGATTGGTTGTTTACTTGTGTATTCCCCGACAATTCATCCGAAGTTTGGAATTTCTTGTCATTTCCAGCGACCACTATCTGCATTGATTGGATTGATTGCCAGACAGCTTGTCATTCTGGGTTCCTTCCCCACTGTGTATGTTACAAATATGTTTCAATAAAGTTTCAATGATATCTAAATGTATTTCTTACACATTTTCTCTCATTTTGCGAACAATACACAATTTTTAAAAGATTACCGCACAGTTAGGGGACACTTGCAAAGTGCGCCATGCGGCGCCATGGCAAGTGTCCCGCCGAAAACATCACCCTTGAAATACCAACACGATGGCAGTAATCGGTGTTTTCCTTTAAAATTAACATGCACTTTTTCCTCTTTTATCTATTGTTTACCGTATCATTTACCAGTGTTTTCAAATACATGTCCTCGTAACGTCTGATCTGAGCCGCTTTCAGTGCGCATGTGTATGTCAAATGGTTCATTTTCTTCGCGGCGCTGTTATGGACATCCTGCGATCGGTGCGCGCCCCTGGGCACTAGGCAGACCAGCAACTCATTGTAGCGCCGCCTTTGTTGGGCCCGAGATACACCCCTTTGATGACAACACCATCTGCTGAGCAGGCGAAAGAGCATAAACGGCGGCCATAGTGTCCCACAGCACTATTAAAGGTGCCACTCAAAATTAATCAGTCCTGGTGGGCGTGGGCAGTGCCCGTATGGTTTTCGATGGAGTATTTTTGTGGTATTTTTGACGTTTGGAAACTTAAAAAATATGAGAAACATAGAAAGTACGTCAAAGAAACGGCAAAAGAACGTGAAATCGGTTTGCCATAGTTTTGGCGTCAGTTTGTGGTATTTTTGCCATGAAAACCGACACTTTTTATGGCAAAAATACGTCAAAAATACCACAAAACTATATCTTGTCTGTAAAAAATGAGACGCACGCGAGGCGGTGTCGACCCAGCGACCTCGAGGTCCAGAAACCAGCACCTGAAGCCGCTCGGCCAAAGCGGTTTCATATTAGGTAATGTTTGGGTGCCTCCTGTTATGCAGCTAGACTGTGCCGCTGACATCCAAGTGTTAAAACATCGATTAACTAAGGGATACAATGGCTGGCAGATGATGCTACAAGGTACGGCATCTGTATGTAACCCATACAATACTTCTTACTATTATCTACCATTCTGGGCGTACCATTCCTCTAAAGAAGACTCTGCAGTAATGACAATCTCGCTGTCATCATAAGTGCGGCACAAGACGAAGCACCTGCACGTTCCCTGATATGAAACCGCTTTGGCCGAGCGGCTTCAGGTGCTGGTTTCTGCACCTCGAGGTCGCTGGGTCGACACCGCCTCGCGTGCGTCTCATTTTTTACGGACAAGATAAAGTTTTGTGGTATTTTTGACGTATTTTTGCCATAAAAAGTGTCGGTTTTCATGGCAAAAATACCACAAACTGACGCCAAAACTATGGCAAACCGATTTCACGTTCTTTTGCCGTTTCTTTGACGTACTTTAGGCGTAAGTATGTTCTACGTTTCTCATATTTTTAACGTTACCAAACGTCAAAAATAGCACATAAATACTCCATCGAAAACCATACGGGTGGTATTCTCCTAATGTATCTCGTAGTCTAGCATGCAACCTCCATAATATTGCATTTTATAATATGCACGTAATTTGCATTTTTTGAAAATGCTAAAAGGTTTCTTTGAGGAGTTACACGTGGACTTAAGTCCCTTTGTCAAGTTGCACCCGGACATACGTTTGTCTGTCAGACTCCACCATTGGACTTAAGTTCCTTTGCCAGCTTATGATTGGACTTACGTTCCTCTGTCAGGCTCCACCTGTGGACTTACGTTTCTTTGTCAGATTATGCCTGGACTAATGTTCCTCTGTCAGATTCCACCTGTGGACTTAAGCTCCTCTGTCAGATTATGGCAGGACTTACGTTCCTCTGTCAGATCAACAGGGGGGTCCTAAAAGACGTAAGGCACACTAAAACCCATTCCAAACAAGTTAAAGCAGCATACATTTCACTTGAAGGAAATACCGTTAAAAATAAAACATACTGTGAAAGAAAAAGTCATTCAACTTCAAAAATGTAACTGGCAGATAAGAATAAAACACTCTTTTGCTCATCCTGTAAAATTTGTTCAGATGGACTGAAGTCCCTTTGTCAGATCATCAGTGAATTATGTCATATCTTTTGATATTAACACTTTTTACGATTAATTATTTCAAGAATGATATCTGTTTTGAAGAATTTCTAAGTCATACGATAATACAGGTAAGTTTGTCTGTTATTGACGCACCGACGGTTACAGACGGACAGTTACAGACGGACAGTTACAGACGAACAGTTACAGACGGACAGTTACAGACGGACTGTTGCAGACGGACTGTTGCAGACGGACTGCTGCAGACGGACTGTTGCAGACGGACTGTTGCAGACGGACTGTTGCAGACGGACTGTTGCAGACGGACTGTTGCAGACGGACAGTTGCAGACGGACCCGAGGCATCCGTCTCGATCCGCACCGCTCGGCTACGTGCGAAGTGTGCGTCTCACTGTGGAGGCAGCCCGGTAGCCGAGCGGCGGGTCAGGCGGGTCCAGAGCGGATGGCTTTTCGACTTTAACACTGTGTAGCCTTTAACTGTTGTTGCAGGAATAATTTATGGAAGGGCGACACCTTTATATTCTTGTCAGCCTTTAGAATAGTCTCTGTTAGGTCTGCATCCAGCTCTTCATCAGTGTCAACTCCTTCATCTGTGACCACCTTCTCCAGCTTCAGTCGCAGTCTTTCATTCTGCTTTTTCAAATTTGTCATAACTTTCTTGTATCTTCTAATACGGGCTTCTTTCTCAGGGGAATTAAGATTTTTCATCGCTTTATATTTGTTAGGGGTTCTCTGTCGACCACTAGGAGACATGTTGGGAGTCTTGAAAATTGCTCTTCTGGAAAACATCTTGTAAATTTTATAGCAGCTCTTACATTGTCTTTGCCGTTGAGGCACAGCATACAAGCACTGTTGAGATCTACAGGTTTGAGTGTAGCGCGTTTCTTGGGATGGGTTGAGGTCTGGAAAATTGGTATCAATCTTCGACCACAAGGATTTGTACTTAATTTGAGGTACTCCACAGCAAACCTCATACAAACGGTAGATTGAAACAATTTTGTGCAATTGAACAGCAATGTCATTTGCTAATTCACTTTCAAGAAAAATATCTTGAATTTCTTCATAAAATTTACAATCACTTGGAAGTGGTTTGCCATAAAATGATGCAGTTACTTTAAACTTAGCAGAAATATCTATATGGAGTGACCGTTGTGTAACAAGACCACTTTTTGGAGAGAACATCATAATAAGAATACTGCTGTCTTTTGCATCTTTAATTGCTTTCCAGTACTTTGGTAACCGGGTCGGCTAGGTTGCCAATATTCAGGCGTATTGCCTTCTGTCATGGATATCTTGCTCCCGTCCCGTGCCCCCCGTAGCCGGGGCCCCTCGCTCTGGCGTGTGTAAGCATTTTGTAAGTCAACACTTTGTCGCAAGTGATACAACTTACGTTGAAAAGAACAAAAATTTATTTTACAAACGTGATTACATATTTTAATACTCAAGCTAACGAAGATTAATACAATTTGCTTTTGTTAAAGAAGGAATGTAAGAACAAAACTTTATCCACAACATCTGGGGCCAACCTGGTCCTCCGCTCCTGAATTAGGAAACCAACAGCACTAAATACCCGCTCACTAGGAGCACTTGTTGCTGGCTTCCCTAGCAAGCGTTGGGCCAGTTTTGCTAGACTTCCCAGGTTAGGCCTGGCTTGCGAGTCAAACTGTAAGAAAATTTAAATCACTTGACATATTTAAAATGTAGGCCTTTACTTGTCGCCGGAACACGCCATGCCAATGTCAATGGCCGCTTCGACGACACCGGCCATGCCCTCCCCCACTGCACTGTTGATGGACGATAAGTCTTTCGCACACTGTGTGGCCAGCTTGTTGATGAGCTAGTCCTTCGTGGACTTCGGCACGTACACGGGCACGTCGTCGCTTCCCGGCGCACGGCACGAACTAGTGATGTGCTTCAAAAGGCTAGAACAGCCCGTGCCGATCACGCCATATTTTAGGCACTTTAGGCACTATTGGTACTGCGCAGCCCCAACCTCCAGCTTCGTTGTAGCGTCCACAATCACTTTGAACCGGCGCCATGCGGGGCTGCTCCAATTAGGATTTGGTTCTTTCAAAGCGTACTGCCCCGCGCACAACCTTTCGTACGCCTCCTTTCCGGTGACGCCCGCGCCAGACTTCCTTTTCGGTGCAGTAGAAGATGACGACGCCGTCGTGGATGGGGAGGGGTTACTAGAGTAGGGCGACGGCGAGGAGTCACTTTCAGATTCAGAGGAGGGTGTGGCAACGGTCAAGGGGGTCATGAGCGGCGGCAGCAAAGACAGGGGTACAAAACTAAGGGTCGGTAGTGTGAACAAACCAGATTGTGGGACAGGCACAGGCACAGCAGCAGGGGCAGCGGGCGTCGAGAAAGGTGCATCCTGGTCACTTCGATGGAGCGCGACCGCGGCGATGCACAGCAAAAGTAACCCCTGGGATTCCCAGGAGCTTTATGGAATTTCCAGGCGCGCCAGTCATTTTCCAGGAGCTCCCTGGGTTTCGCATATTTTTTTCCCATGAGTAGCCTGGGTTCGCGGACCCTTTCCCAGGCGCACCTTGGGAATTTTGTGCCGAGCGTCTCTTTTCCAGGCCGCGCCTGGAAAATAATTTCCGTTTCCAGAGTTGTTCCTGGGAAAACGTGCAAAACGGCAAACCCCGAAGCTCCGACGGTACTCGACGTCCTTGCGCCCTGGAGAAGAAGGTTTCTAGCGCCTGGACCCCGGTTTTGTACCTGGGAAACCGATAGGCTCCGAGACTTTTGATTTGTCGGGGACGGCGTTCAGCGCATTGGATTCCTGAGCGTTTTTCCTATGGAACGGTCTTTTCCCCGACTTTCCACGGTGAAAATTGTGGTCGCGGGAACCCGTCACATCGCGCCTTCGGCCCGCGGCGGAGCCGACGGCCGGCCTGGCTGCCAGCGGGTCTGTCCGGTTCGACCCTTTCCACGTCCATAGCGTCGTAATGAGCCTATCGATTGGGTTCAAATTTGTTACAGGGGGGTTTTCGGGTAAGCCGACTCCATTTTCGGTGTCATTTTTAGCAGATGATACGAAGGTATCAGCCTGCTTGTACTGTCATACAGCGAGCAGTATGCGGAGAGCAGCGCAGCGAGCAGAGAGCAGCTAGTGTGGCATTATATTATATACAGGGGGGAAAATGTCGCGCGGCGCGCGCCCATCACTACTCCACGCCACCTCTCGGCTCGGGACGCTGTGCTGCTGCCGGGCCGCCGGGCCGGTGCCCCCTCCCGCCCAAAGGCCGGCATCCGCTCCCGTTCGGGTCCCGTGCGGAGCCAGCCCGGCGGCGCCGCTCGTGTGCGAGAGAGAGGAGACGATACAGCCGATGTCGCTAAGAGATGAGGCGATTCTTGCCGAGCCATGGCGAGGGCACCCGAACAATCGGGACCCGTTCGAAGTGCGGGTCTCGGTGGCCTGTGGTCGCTGGCCGAGCGCCGAGCGAGCGGAGAGCAGCGCAGCCGCAGCGCTGCCCAGCTGGGCCGGGCGAGGGGAGTGGCGGGGAGGGAGAGGTGGACACTGGCCCTTTCCCCTCCCTTCCCCTCCTCTCACCTTGACGTTCACACGGCAACAGCAATACAAAACAACCGGTGTCTGGGCAGACGACAGGCGAGGCGACAGACAGCACAGCTGATTGATTGGAGTTAGTAGTTAGTAGTGCAGTTGATTTACAGTAGTAAAGTGATAAGTAGAAATGGCTGAAGCAGGTGCAAGTGGAGGAGGTAGTGGAAAGAAGGGGGGGAAAACAAACAAGGATAGAGAAGAAGAAAAGTTAGCTATTAGTAAACGGGTCATAAACAATGAGCTCAAATTCAAAGATGTGACACCGAACAAGCGATCTGGGTGCTGGAAAAAGTTCCAGCTAGTTGTCACCAATGATGCAGAGGAAAAGGACACCGGCTTTGTGCACTGCCGTGACTGCGGTGTATATTCAAGAAACTCAGGTATGCTACAGTTTAGTAAGTTGAGTAGACAGGAGACACTGTATGATAAAAGAATCGAGACAATGTGCCCCTGGGCGACCTAATTTCGTGAAAGGGGAAAGGGGGGTGGGGAAAGGCCGCAGTTCCGTGGACCCGTCCGCCACCACCGCGGTGCCCTCGCGCCGCGCCGCCCCGCGCCGCCCTAACGCCCCACGCCGCGCACACATCGCGCACGACGCACACGCCCCACGCCTTGCCCCGCGCCGCGCCGCCCCGCCGCCCCGCCCCGCCGCCCCGCCCCGCCCCGCCGCCCCGCCCCGCCCCGCCCCGCCCCGCCCTAACGCCCCACGCCGCGCACACATCGCGCACGCCCCACGCCTTGCCCCGCGCCACGCCGCGCCGCCCCGCCCCGCCCTAACGCCCCACGCCGCGCACACATCGCGCACGCCCCACGCCTTGCCCCGCGCCACGCCGCGCCGCCCCGCCCCGCCCTAACGCCCCACGCCGCGCACACATCGCGCACGCCCCACGCCTTGCCCCGCGCCGCGCCGCGCCGCCCCGCCGCCCCGCCCCGCCCCGCCGCCCCGCCCCGCCCCGCCCTAACGCCCCACGCCGCGCACACATCGCGCACGCCCCACGCCTTGCCCCGCGCCACGCCGCGCCGCCCCGCCCCGCCCTAACGCCCCACGCCACGCACACATCGCGCACGCCCCACGCCTTGCCCCGCGCCGCCCCGCCCCGCCCTAACGCCCCACGCCGCGCATAAATCGCGCTCGCCCCGAGGGGCTAGACAGACTGCTGTCAGTTCAGTTCGGCACGGAGCATTGACTCGATTCTTTTTTAGACACGTGAGTTTAACGAATCTTATTTACGCGTTACGCAGGCACTTCCGGTCTGAACCGCCATGAGTGTGCGCTCGTACCCTCGGAAAGCAATTCTACTGAGGGTGTGGTGCTCGTCAAGGTCAAGGCGCACCCTACAGCTAAGAACGCTGTTTTGGATGCCACTGCAGAGTTCTGTGCAAGTGATCTGCGTGCACTCTCAATTGTGGAAGGCGACGGTTTCCGGGCTCTGGCCCAAACATTAATTCTTGTAGGAGAGCGCTTTGGCAAGGTCGACGTGCAGGACCTCTTAAGTTCCCCCAAAACCATCAAGCGCCGAATCCATGAGCTGGCTGAGACTGAACGAGCTGACCTGTACCCGCGGGTGCAGGCAGCTGCCGAAGCGGGGGAATTGGCATGCACTCTGGATATGTGGCTGGAAGACGGCAAAAAAATCAGTATTATGACCTGCAATGTTTGCTTTCCTCAACTCAACGTTGAAACTAACGAATGGGAAGCGAAGACATATGTGTTTTTCACTGAGCCCTTCCCCAAAGACCAGGCCAAGTCCGCCGAAAATCTGAGGGCTTTTATAATAAAGATGTTTGCTGAACGAGGTATTCCAGAGAATAATCTTGGAAAAGTTTGCTTTGTAACCGACGGGGAAGCGGCTTTAAAAAATGCTTTGTCAGATTGGTGGCGCGAATACTGCTCCGCCCACGCTTACAATATTGTGTACACACACACTATGACTGTCGCTCCTAGAGACTTTCAGAGTCTTCCCCCAAGGGCTGAGGCTATCGCGAAGCAAGTAGAAGAGGTGGTAGCTGATTTGCGGAAACTGCGCACAGGAAAGCTAGGGAAAGCTGCAATAAGTCAAGTGAAATTGGTCTTCCCTAAATCTTTCGCGCGCTCGAACTGTGTTTCGTTTGTTTCCGACAACATTTTGAAGGTAAAATCAGGAATCTTGAAAAGTGCCTTTCTACCACCTCATACTCCGCTCGCCATGCTCGCTCTCGTTACTCTTGCTCACTCCGCCCACCTCACACCTCACACGCTCACTCTCGTTAGCTCTCCTACCGACCGCCACCGTCTAAACCTTATCAACCTCACGCCCGAGGGGTCAACCACTTAGATATTCCCTGTACACTCTGAAAAATATTCCAAAAATATTCCCAAATATTCCAGATATTCCAGAAAAATATTCCAGATATTCCCCCAAAAATTTGCCAAATATTCCAAAAATATTCCAGATATTCCCAAAATATTTCAGATATTCCAAAAATATTCCAGATAATCCAAAAATATTCCAGATATTCCCAAAATATTCCAGAAATCATTCAAATATTCCAGATATTCCATGTACACCAAAATTCTGAGTGGTCGACCCCTCGCTCACGCCTCATTCACTTTCTCCCTGATTTGAATTTATCTAATTACGGAAGTTCAGTTTTTTTTTTTTTAATGCTGTTTAAATAATGTTTTAGATCAGAGAGGCTCTAACAAAGGCCAAAGCTACAAACTCTCTACTTATTTTGAATGATCTGCATCTGGGTAACCTGGTATCCCTGAAAACTTACATGAAAGACCTGGAGGAGGCTGTTGGGCGGATAGGCCACACATCCGGCTCTGCTCTTCCAGCCGTGCTGAACTTGACGAAACTAAGAGACTCGGACACTGATTTTATGCGAGAGATCAGACTTCATCTCTCAGCTAATGAAAATATTCTAGTGTTGCGAGTTCTCCACTTAAGAGATTCGTGTAACAGTCTGGTCTCGTACATGAAGGCAACTGGACAGATGGAGGACCTGACCACGTCCTTAAAGCCCTACATGGAAGTCCGGTGGAATAGTTTCCACCGTATGCTAGAGAGTATACAGAAGGTCTACACCGAGGTGAGTGAGGGTGATGGGGCTGGGGGTGGCAGGGTTGGGTTTAATTCTTTATCCGTGGCGAACGGTATTCTAATTAGTCTTGTATTTTCAACAGTTGCTAGCGTTCTTTGAACGGAAAAACCAAGGGTTGAATGAGAAGGACCGCATTACTAAATTAGAGGCAATCGACAAAGACTTGTTGGACGACCTGATCTGCCTGCTCACTCCAATGAAAGTAGAGAGCGAGCTTTTACAGGCCAAGTACTCTGTTACGGCCTCCCTCCCGCTTGTAAGCTACCACAAGCTAAGGGCTGCTTATTCCCCCCAAGAAAGCGACACGAGCGTCGTGCGCGTGATGCGTGCTCGTCTGTTCCGCGAGCTCGAGCAGGTAGTGAAGGTCACTATGACGCACAAGTTAGCGACGTTTCTGGAGCCTTCGTTCCGTAGTTTCCGGAACTTGCTCACAGAAGAAGAAAAGACAAAGGTATGCTCTAGGTTTTTTTAAAAAATAAAAATATGTATTATTTCGCAACTCCGAAGTTCGTAATATATACCTACGACATTCTTATGTTCACACCACACCAGGTTCATGACGTGGCCAGGGAACTCATTGCTGAGTTAGGCCCTGCCGACCCCTCTCCAGACGATCCCGCGACCGCGGAGGAAGAGGCGTTGCCACCGCCCACAAAAAGACAAAAGAGCGACCCGTACGCTGCCTTCCGGGACGAGATTGTACCTGTAGGACCCATTGGGGATGAAGTCAAGGCGTACCTGGACGAACCACTTGGAGAGCACGACCTTCAAAATCCTAAACCCTTGGCGTGGTGGTCACGGCGCGTAAGTTACCCCCAAATTACAATCGATTTCCATTGATAACTTCTGACATTCTGACATTTGTTTTCCCGTTCTGCCTTTTCCCTAGGCCGAAAAATTCCCTCGTCTGGCACGTCTTGCCCGGCGTTACTTGGTTGTCCCTGCAACAAGTGCAGAGAGCGAACGGACATTCAGTGATGCGGGCTGGACATTGAACAAGAGGCGCAAGAATTTAGAAATGGGTGTTCTGGACGACCTCCTTTTTTTGCATTGCAATTTCAAAGAAAAGATTCGCACGAAATTGCAGAGACTGCGAGGTAATCTGTTCAGCACTAATAGATAGGGTGGGGCCTAAGTGTGAAGTTCGTCTTTATGTTTTGTCAATTTTTCTATTATTGTTAACATATTACATTTATGTTCAGTTATATATTCATTTACATTATATTTATCCAAATGTTATTAAAACGTTCTTTAGCATTAAAACTGGTTTGCGTATTACATGCACATCTGCACGGAACACTTCATAATACTCAAATCACTTGATTCGACACCCCCCTCCCCCCCTATCCCCACGCCCCGCCCGACGCCCCTCCCCACGCCCCATCTACGCGCCCCGCGCCTGCCCGCTCGCGCCCCGCGCCAGCGCCCCGCGCCCGGGCCCCGCGCCCGGGCCCCGCCCTGCGCCCCACGCCCCGCCCCGCGCCCGGGACCCGCCCTGCGCCCCGCGCCCCGCGCACGCGCGCCACGCCACGCCCCGCCCCGCGCCCTGCCCTGCGCCCCGCCCCGCGCCCCGCACCCCGCCCCGCCCCGCCCCGCCCCGCGCCCCCGCCCCGCGCCCGCGCCCCGCGCCCCGCCCCGCGCCCGCGCCGGGCCCCGCGCTCGCGCCCCGCCCCGCCCCGCGCCCGCGCCCGCAGGGGTACAAGAAAAGAGAGAGAGAGAGAGAGAGAGAGAGAGAGAGAGAGAGAGAGAGGGGGGGAGAGAGAGAGAGAGAGAGAGAAAGAGATAGAATGAGAAAGAGAGAGCTGCCAGCTGCCATTGCTACTACCGCTACTGACCGGGCCGTGCCGGGCCGCACCCGCACCGCACCCCGCACCTTGCTTGTCGGATCATCTGCTGTCGCTGTCTCTACTCATCTCGCCTCCCCCCCCCCCTCTTGCCAATCGGGACCCGTTCACTAGTGCGAGTCTCGGCTAGACGAGTGGGCGGGAACCGAGCGAGCGGCAGCCCGACCGAGTGAGAAGCGAACGGGTGGGCAGCGGAGCCGAGTGGGAGAGAACGAGTAACAATCGGGAGCGGATGCCGGCCTTTGCTCCCGCCCCGCGCCCCGCGCCTCCCCCCTCCTAGCCCAGCGCGACAGCGCTCCGCTTCCCTGCAGCCTGCGACGCGTAGGGACATCACCATACGTATCATCTGCTTTCAAGTTCCGGCGCTCCGGAACTTTTTGGTCACGGTCGCGTGGTCTGTTTTTAGCAGATGATACGAAGGTATCAGCCTGCTTGTACTGTCATACAGCGAGCAGTATGCAGAGAGCAGCGCAGCGAGCAGAGAGCAGCTAGTGTGGCATTATATTATATACAGGGGGGAAAATGTTGCGTCGCGCGCGCCGGCGCGCGCCCATCACTACTCCACGCCACCTCTCGGGACGCTGTGCTGCCGGGCCGCCGGGCCGGTGCCCCCTCCCGCCCCGCGCCCCGCGCCTCCCCCCTCCTAGCCCAGCGCGACAGCGCTCCGCTTCCCTGCAGCCTGCGACGCGTAGGGACATCTACCATACGTATCATCTGCTTTCAAGTTCCGGCGCTCCGGAACTTTTTGGTCACGGTCGCGTGGTCTGTTTTTTGGTGAATTCTGCTCGACGTATATTTATGTTTTTTTTCTATCGAAGATCATTCTGGGGGGGTCATGGGGGGACCTTGACCCCCGGGTTCCCCCCACCCCCCACCCCCCACCCCCTGAATGATCTTCGATAGAAAATATGACACTGAAAATGGAGTCGGCATACCCGAAAACCCTCCGGTATCATATTTCCCGTGGCTCTTGCGGCCGACACGTTGATCGCAGGGGTTTGCGCGTTTGCACCTTGGTAAAGGTTGAATGTGCGCTCCTTCGCGCACCTTAGCGGATGTTGTGCCCCTCCTGGCTGAGGAGAAAAAGGGGTGCAAACTTAGGGGTTGAAATCTACACGATTTTGCATATTTTTGATCCTGGAAGGTAATGAATGGACCGAATCACTTCGAAATTGGTGTGGATGTGCTTGAGGGGCTCACACATCGTACCGTGACCGCGGCGACCCGCCGGCGGCCCTCCATTCCCTGCGCTGGGGGTTGGAAAGTTAGGCGGGTTGCAACCCCCACGAAAACGGCTTTACCGTCCGGTCTGCAGTTTGTCACTCCGGGTGTCGATCCAGACGGCTAAAATCAATTGTGCAACGTGATTTTTGATCATTTTTTGTGATTTTAGTGACAAAGCAAGATTTGGGGTGTCAGTGTTTCGGGGCTGGACACCCCCTGGAGGGTGCGACGGACATGGGGACACTTTTGTCGTGTCCAGGGGACCTCCTGCTACCGCGCCCAACTCTGGAAAAAAATCCGAAAAAAATCACCCCTACTTTGGGGTGATGACAGATTGACAGACTTTTTGAGTTACACTTCCGTAAAATTGAAGGGAAAACGAAAACTTATCGTTCTTTGAGTTATAAGTGCCTGAAACCTATTCGCAATGATGTCACGGGTGTTTTTCGTATGTTTTCTCGTAGCCTGTCAACATGCTGTTTCTCTTGAGCCATTTTGTAACCGATTGTTCTTTGTATCACAGCGAAAGTGATAAATCAGCGAAAAGCTAGTTGTTTCTCGCGCGTATTTCGGCCGAAATCCCACTTACCAAATTGTCAAGAAAATTATGCGTGTGCCCGACAAACGATGTTAGTACGCCGTTATGTTGCGGCAACCATTCGCTACGTTGCCTTCGTTTCGGGCCCGTTTTCGTTGTCTGGCGGCGTTGCGGCTACTAGACCGCAAAGCAATGTTGGCGTAGTTACGTTACGTCGCAATCGCGGCCACGTGATTTTGGTAACCGAATTAAAGCAATGTTGCTCCTTAGTTGTGACAACACTCTCGTCACTACGTTTCTCTGAATACATCTGAGCTACGTTACAGATGCCATTGAAAAAGTAGGACATTTTCAGTACGTCGCCGTAACGTCAGAGTTACGATTGCAACTCTACGTAGCGTAGGGGATGTCTGCCGTAACGTGGAGCTCTGTACGCCAGTGGCACGTAACGCCGGCAACCTCAGCGCAACAAAACGACGACAATGCCTACTTTACGGAGCGCGGCCTTTATTGAGGCAACATTGGGTCCACGTTGCCAGAAGGTAGTTACGATACGTACAGCGCCGCAACGGAGCTGCGGCTCCGTCTGCACGACCACCGGCCGGCAACGCAAAAGAAACCGAGAGATGGTTCGTGGTTATTTAATAACGCTGCCGTTACGTAGCTCCGACGAAGAAACACCTACGTCGACCCGCCATCGTTGTATCAACGCTTCCGCCATGCCGTTGTCACGGCAATGTCTTAGCAACAGCCCTGCAACGGAATAAGGGGCGCACTGTCTGCGAACCTATTGACAGAGCGATGCTAACACATGACACTCAAGACGTTGTCCTGAGGTTGTCAGCTCAACGGAGCCGTCAGTACGTTGTAGAGGACACAACAGGGCATCGTAACGGAAACATGACGAACATTTTTTTGACTGTTGCAAAGGCGCCGTCACGTTACCTCGAGGGAGTCATGACGACGGCGACATGGCAACCTTACAGCGCCTTCACCATGGCAACAGTACTTTGCTGTGCGCGTGTCAATATTATGGCCCAGTTTTAAGCAGAATCACGTCTGTGGTATACGCGCCGTAACGTTACCGCTACGTTGTCTTCACGGCGTAGACATGGCAACTTCCCAGCTCCACGGCCAAGAAAACCGCAAAACGTCGATTGAGTATCAACGTTACAGTCACATGCCACACGAAAACACAGTTACGCTTCAATCGTCAGAACGTTATCTTAACGGGGCCTAAGCGACGGCGACATGGCGACATCACAGCAACTCTACCATGGCAACAGTACTTTGGCGTACGCGTGGCAACAATATGGCCACATTTTAAGCAGAATCACATGTGTGGTATACGCGCCGTAACGTTACCGCTACGTTGTCTTCACAGCGGAGACATGGCAACTTCTCAGCGCCACGGCCATGAAAACCGCAACACGTCAATTGAGTATCAACGTTACGGTCACATGCCACACGAAAAGACAGTTACGATTCACTCACCATAACGTCACCTTAACGGGGCCTACGCGACGGCGACATGGCGACGTCACAGCAACTCTACCATGGCAACAGTACTTTGGTGTACGCGAGGCAACCTAATGGCCCTATTTTAAGCAGAATCACAGTTGTGGTAAAGGTGCCGCAACGTTACCTTGACGTGGGCCTTACAACGGCGACATGGTACCCTACCACCGCCACTGCCAAGTCAAACCTAATACATTTAAAACAATATCTTAGCCGTGGTATGCGCACTTTCACGTTTACTTCAATGCGGCTTGAATAACGTAAACACGGCAACGTTATATCGTCACTTTTACGGCAACCATGCCTTAACGAGTGAATGTCAGCGTAACAGTCACATGCCGCACGATAACACAGTTACACTTCAATCGCCGTAACGTTACCTTAACGGGGCCTGAGCGACAGCGACATGGCGACGTCATAGCAAGTCTACCATGGCAACAGTACTTTGCCGTACGCGTGGCAACATTATGGCCACATTTTAAGCAGAATCACGTCTGTGGTATACGCGCCGTAACGTTACCGCTACGTTGTCTTCACAGCGGAGACATGGCAACTTCTCAGCGCCACGGCCATGAAAACCGCAACACGTCAATTGAGTATCAACGTTACGGTCACATGCCACACGAAAACACAGTTACGCTTCACTCACCATAACGTCACCTTAAAGGGGCCTACGCGACGGCGACATGGCGACGTCACAGCAACTCTACCATGGCAACAGTACTTTGGTGTACGCGAGGCAACCTAATGGCCCTATTTTAAGCAGAATCACGGTTGTGGTAAAAGTGCCGTAACGTTACCTTGACGTGGGCCTAGCACCGGCGACATGGTACCCTACCACCGCCACTGCCAAGTCAAACCTAATACATTTAAAACAATATCTTAGCCGTGGTATGCGCACTCTCACGTTTACTTCAATGAAGCTTGATTAACGTAAACACGGCAATGTTAACACAGTTACGCTTCAATCTCCATAACGTTACCTTAACGGGGCATAAGCGACGGTGACATAGCGACGTCACAGCGCCTCCACCATGGCAACAGTCAAGCAACAGCACTGTTGGAAAATACCACGGTAAATGCCTACGGTATGCGCTATAAATTTGTTGCCTGGTCCCGGACCGTAATTTTTGACTACGGTCTGAATCTTACGGTACACGCCGTAGCCTGCAGACATGTCGGGGAAGTGCAGTGGAGCACACTCCATCGATCATAAAATACGGTCCGTACCGTAAGTGTACGTTACGGTCTGACCGTACATGAAAATTACGGTACGGACCGTACGCATACCGTAACTCCTCACGGTATTTTTAACAGTGAGTACTTTGCCGTACGCGTGGCAACATTATGGCCCCGTTTTAAGCAGAATCATGTCTGTGCTATATGCGCCGTAACGTTACCGCTACATTGTCTTCACGGCGGAAACATGGCAACTTCTCAGCTCCACGGCCAAGAAAACTGCAAAACGTCGATTGAGTATCAACGTTACAGTCACATGCCACACGAAAACACAGTTACGCTTTAATCGCCATAACGTTATCTTAACAGGGCCTAAGCGAAGGCGACATGGCGACGTCACAGCAACTCTACCACGGCAACAGTACTTTTCCGTACGCGTGGCAACATTATGGCCACATTTTAAGCAGAATCACGTCTGTGGTATACGCGCCGTAACGTTACCGCTACATTGTCTTCACGGCGGAGACATGGCAACTTCTCAGCGCCACGGCCAAGAAAACCGCAACACGTCGATTGAGTATCAACGTTACAGTCACATGACTCGACTTGAAAGAACCAGGTCACAAATGACCAAAGGTTGTTCACCGACCGTAGCCGGCTACTCGCGGGGCCTTTCCACCAGGCACGTGCCCAAGACATCGTGCTTATCTGGCTTCCAGTTGAACCCCTCATCCTAACGCGTTGGCAGCTACCTGATGCCACACGGAAACACAGTTACGCTACACTCGCCATAACGTTACCTTAAGGGGGCCTAAACGACGGCGACATGGCGACGTCACAGCAACTCTACCATAGCAACAGTACTTTGGTGTACGGGTGGCAACCTAGTGGCCACATTTCAAGCAGAATTACGGTTGTGGTATAAGGGCCGTAACGTTACCGCTTCGTGGTCATCACAACGGCCAGTGCCATATGGATTCCGAAACTCCTCGATTTAATGTCAACGACCCTAGTTTGCTGTTTGAAAGTTGATGAAATTTTAAAAGGTGTCCTAGATGATTTATTTCTACACACTCAACTTTCTTGCACAAGTTTATCTGCTGATCTGAACACTTCTGTGCATGGAAACGCAAGAAACCGTGCTTTTAATGCGCGCAAATCTGTGCAAAAAACTAAATGTGTAGTTCTGCGAAAGTGCTTTCACAGAAACAACACAAATACACTTAGCGTGTGTAGCACGAGACATTATCTGCGGTTATCGTCGCCGCACGACAGCCAAAGAAGCGCAAAGCAGGCGCCGATACCTTAGGCACACCCGCGTCTGTGAGAGCGCCGTACGGCTAGGCAACCGCTCGACTCCGCTGTACGCTTGGTTGCCTACCAGTCCGTCCAGGTGCTGAGCGCGTGATCACCCTGTTTGACCAGTGTTGTTTGACCAGTGTCGTTTGTATTTCTTTTGCATGTTGCTGCTGCGGTGTGTGCTGTTGCCTTGAGAGGAGGCGTTTGCACGTACGTCGCTTCGCTCGCTCTGTGATGAACCCTGCCAGCAAAATGTGGCAAACTACGTGCAGGTTTACAGCTGCGCGCTTGCTTGGCAATAAAGTACAGTTTCCTATCTTGCACATCATCACTGGTAAAACTAAGGCGTAGCCTTACGCCCCGTTTTCAAGCGTACTGAGATTACGCTTGAAATCAAGCGTAATGGGTCGATCCGCTAATATTCGTCCTATGGAAGAATTTCTTTCGTACGCTTGATTTCAAGCGTAACGTCTTCAAGCGTAACTGTATGCTTCATTCAAGCGTACAGTTACGCCTTAGTTTTACCAGTGATGTTTTGCCTTCATTTAGACAGTCCATTGTGGTTGGCTTTACCCGTAGGTAAATATACCCGTTAAAAGCCAGCCAGCCCAGTTAAGCCCAGCCAAAATTTTCCTAGGGACCCCGTAGTCTGACATCACCCGCGATCTGGAGGTCAAAGGACTCGCCGCCACTCGTAGACCGTAAAAAGTAAACACCCAACACTTGAGGAGGCAACCTCGTTCGAGCCCCGCCAGCTCCGTTTGGATTTTGATTTGGCTGTAAAAATATTAGCCAGTCTGCTCCAGTTTAAATAGAGATTATAACTACCAATTTAGCAAAACTTGAATGGCGGTTGTATAAAGATACCCGTTACTGTTAAGATATCCTTTCAACTGTTAACATTCCCGTTCCATTGTAAACATACCACCGTTATATTGTTAAGATACCCGTTCCATTGTAAACATAACCGTTCAAGATACTGTCTGTCTACCGGCCGGCAGGCCAGTTTTTTAAAAATAAACTTGCTGTGTTTTCAGCAAAGTGCAACCAGTTAGGCAGCGGTACGGATACAAGCAGGTGTCCAGTTTTTCTGATCCACATGATCAAGATCATGTAGCGGTGAGTGCCAAGACAGAAAGGATTTCATTTCTTCAGATTCAAAACATAATGGGAGGCAGAAATAAAATGCAAAACATCGTATGTTTCATCGCAACCAGTTGAGCAACAGAGGTGTTGCACTTACGCTAGACGCGTGAGCAGCAACGTTTAACAGATGAAAAGCGATAGGTGGCATTGGCGGGAAAGGGGAGGGGCGGTGGGCTGTCCGGCGCGCTCGACGGCCTGACCAAGGACGAGAACTGCAGAACCGAGTCGGCGCCAGGCACACGCCCCAAGGGCGGCGGGCCCAAAAGTTTTGGTAAATTAAATTTAAACAATATTCCCATTTTTGAAAAAAAATATCTTAATAAATTTGTGCTTGGACAACAAAGAAAGTAAATAAAATACCACCTCAGCTTTCAAATTCAGTTCCTGAAGCTCAAAGCCAGCATCAGATTAACAGGGGAAAACATTACCAAACCTTGAGAGTGAGAAACAAATCTATGCCTTGACTGACCGATCAAAGACAAAAAATTTATCTCATTTCCAATCATAAAAAAATCATTAATTTTAGCAGGTGTCCCAACCCTCAGCCGGTCCGGCCCGTCACTGCCACTGCCCGGTGCCCGTCACCGCGCAGGCTTAGTGCGTTCCAGCGGTAACTATCAGGCGGCACTTAGACCACACCTTACAAAGGGAACCTCGCGAAGTGCCCAGGTGAAAATTCCGGCCAGGTTTCCGGCCGGAAAGTGGCACTCCGGCTGTAAATGTATACGATTTCCGACCGTATTCCATCTTTCCGGCCGTAATTTGGCACTCCGGCCGGAATCTGTCACGATTTCCGACCGTATCCCCGTTGTTCCGGTCGGAGTCAGAGTTTCCGACCGTAGTCAAGCCTTTTCCGGTCGGAGGGGTTCCGGTTTACGGTCGGAATCGATACGGTTAACGGACGGAGCCTTTTTTTCCCGGCCGTACGTTTTTCGGCCAACTGTAAGTGACTTGTAGCACCTAAACTAAGAGTCACAGGGGGAAATCGCTTCGTGTGTCACATGTTGACAGGAAACTGTACTTATGCATGAGATAAAAAAATATTTCCTTTTTTGACCATAGGGCTACTAAGAGAACGGCTCTAGATAGGGCATTTTAAACATCACTATCGTGCTCAGCGCACAAACTTTACCCGGGGGCCATGCTCTTTAGAGGCCTGTTGGACACCGCTCAGGTGGTGCCCAGAGGACTTTTCACAAAGTCCGGCCAGAACACCCTCCGGCCGGAACCTCTTCCGGCCGGCGTCAGAAAGTACGGCCGGAAAGCGGCGTCAAAAACTACGGCCGGAAAGCGGCCTCAAAAACTACGGCCGGAAAGTGTTCCAATTTACGGGCGGAATAGTTACGGCCGGAAAATCTCCGGCCGAAAGAAATACGGTCGGAAATATTCCGACCGGAATTTTCAGCTGGGTGTAAATTCCCGATTTCGATGAAACTTTAGGAAGCTGTAGGCCTTTATGTGTCTTCCTTGGCCACACCAAAACTTGCGGCTCAAATTTTTATCTAGGGGGTTTTAATGCCATAAAAGCAGTAAAAACGACTTTTAGCATACCGGTACATGTGTATGAGGGGTCGTCACAAGATGTAACTCAGTTGCCCTATAGGCGAAAATTTTTCCGTTTCGACGTATCTTGCACCGTTTAGGCGCTAGAGAGGATTTTTGGAATAATAGTTTTTTCATGCACGTCGACGGTAACGATTTTCCAAAGTTTCATCAAAATCGGGAATTTACACTTGCCGAGGTTCCCTTGTAAGACTTCTTCCTATAAGCTCGGCACTCGGCGCGCTCCGATTTGCTGGGAACTGACAGCTGCGGGCGCCGCGCCCAAAGAGTCTTGTTTTACTTCCTCGCCTATCCCCCCCCCCCTACACCTTCGGACGAACAAGGGCAGCTGCACGACGTCCTGCCCAAAAGGTTTTGCTAATTTCAATTTGAACACTCTTAACAATTTTTAGGACCCGTTAGGGGAGCCTATTGCTTTCGCCAGAAAGTATTTTATTCCTCCTCGACAATGGCCCTTTTTGGAACGCTGTAAAATTCTTACGAAGAAAATTCTTCGCAGCGTTGCGAAGAATTTGGCTGCTTCGTAAGGCTTCGCAATACGAAGTATTTTCTTCGCAAGCTCTGCCTTGCGAAGAAATTTCTTCGCACACTACGAAGAAAATGCTTCGCAATACAAAGCAGCCAAATGCTTTGCAGCTTACGAACGATTTTCTTCGTGATGCGAAGCATTTCTTCGCAAGGTTTTTACAATGAAGTAGACGATTGTTTCTATAGGATTTTAACGTAAGAAAACTGAAAAATAGTTTGAAAAATTAGAAAATGTTCAAGGTGTATTTGATGTAAATTTGTCTATACGTTTTTTTAGCAATTTTAGTTTGCATCCTTAGTTTCTATAGTGATTGCGAGCCGAGCACCTTTGAGAGGCTCAACGCCTCGGCGCGCAGGGGAGGATCGCGCCTTTGGGGATGGGGGGAGGGACCTGTTGATTCAACTTAAGCACAGTAGTTCAAAGACTAAAATTTTGAAGGACATGTTAGAATAAAATTGTTGACGCAGTTTTCGAATAACCATTACATTACGAGCCTACAGTTCAAAAATCAAGCTATAATCGGACAAATTTTACTGACAGACTAATTTCTTAGTCGTTTGAGCTAGATAGCTGAAATTTGGCATCTAACCCGCTGTACTAGTGACACTGATCAAACACTGAGGTTAAACATTTCTTTTACTTAACAAAAAAAAGTAGATTTTATTTTCTTATTTACCTAGACCATCCACGAAAGTCTCCAATTCAGCCAAAAAGTTAATAAACTTCGTGCGTACCAGATTTTTGTAAAATCGATAAATATAATTGTCAAATCAGCTCCCATCTTTGGGTTTATGGTGATTGCTTGCGGCAGTGTTGTTGATTGCTGGCCCAGCGGGTGATGACATTTTATGTGGAAAATGTGAGGCAGGTGAAATTCGCGCTTTGGTTTGATAACGTTTTGACTGAAAATTATTAAAGTCTTTCTCATTCTCAAGTTAGTGTTAAGACCTAGGGGGCCGTCTAACGCGTGAGCGTTAGAATTTTTTTAAAAAAACTAGAAGCGCTGGTCTTGCGCTACTAAACCGTTGGTGCGGGGCAGTGACCTGATTCGCAATATTTATAGCAGTGTGTGTCGGCCTCAGCATCACACTTACTCAATTTTGTGGAACATATTATGTAGAGAGACCCACAAAAAAAAGTAAGTAAGTACAAGGGGGCCACTAGTTACATTTAGGATGTACACAGAATTACGGGATTGCAGGGATTACCCTTAGATTTTGCGCGATTAGACGTAAAAATTCATGGTATTTCCGGCTCTAAAACCAATAAATGTAGATAAAAGGGTGAAATTTAGTGATATTTCTTTAATATTTTTAAGCATTACTGAAGTTTTGGCAACGGTAATAGTGTTTTTGACAATGTGGTGGCCTTGCCCCCCAAGGTATATATGCTGCGCTAATTCAGCTTTATGTCTAGCACCATTTAACAAAAATACTGTATATGTCCTACACCCTTTCTTTATTTATTTTTAACCAATGTGGAACCTAACCCCTCCCAGTGTTCTGCATATACAGGACATTCCCAGCTAAAGTGAAGTGATCTGACACAACATCATCTTATTATTTCGTTGTCTATATCCATTAAGTTTGCATCTGTTTTGGACAGGGGCGCACCTTCACATGAGGGTGCCTCTCAGATGAGATTGGACCAAACTCGATATGAAGGCTCAAGAATTTACCTTTGATTAAAGTTTGTGATTCCTTGCCTTTCATAATTATATTATCACCAAGACAATATAAGTCTGATCCTAAAAATATAGCACATAAGTTGGTGTGTGACAAATCAGGGAAGATATCCACCAAAATACCATGCTAATGTACAAACTTTATTTTCATAAAAAATAAAGGATCTGAAAAGTTTTGGCTTCATTCAACAGTTTTATTTTGTTGTATTTATGCTAAGCACTAAGTTTCATATCAGTTCAATGCATTACCATAGCTATAACACTGAACTGAAACACAAGTTCCACTGAAAGCCGCTAACTAACTTGAAATATTTTGAAGGTGTCATCTCTTGGTCAGAAAATAGAAAGGGGTTGAAATCTTACCATATTCACCCAGAAAACGCCATTCTTGTTTTCAGAATAATATTCCAATGTTTAGGTGGTTTGCTTACTATAATACGAACCGAGTATGTATACTATTGTTTAGTATGTAATACTCTAATGGGGAAGGATAGTATGTCACGTACTGAACTTTAGAATGTGCAGTTAGTATGTAAAGTTAGTATGCGGCGATGTTTAGTATGTGTACATCCTAGCAATCAGGGTGCAGGCCCCCTCAAATTAATCAGAATAGACTAATCGCTCGAAGGCGCCCAGCGCCGGGCGGGTAGGCAGGCCTGCCCGCACATGTGCATGCGGGTGGCCTATCCAGAGGACATCAGGCTGACATGAAGAGAACAGGAAAAATGCATTGTTATAATTATGTAAACTATTTATTGTCAAAATAAATTATATCTCAAGACTAGAAATATTTATAAATACTGTTTGGCCTTTTCCATGCTCATAAAAAATAATGTTTACAAATTCATTAATACTAAGAGTACAATTTAATAGGAAATAATTACCTATTTGACAATGATTTGAAAGATTTCACAGGAGTTGAGGCCCCCTCGAGTATCTTATCTCAGTACATGTCTAAAAGTTATGTACAAATTGTTATCACAGCCTACCCTGCATTTTGTGCGATAAAAAGAAACAAGATCATCATAACTGATAAAATAATATGCATTAGGTGGCCTCACAGCAAAACAATGCATGTGATCACTGTAACCAACAGTTTTATAAGCTTTTAAAATAAAGAAGCATTTCTCTTCCCCTAAAGGTTTAACAAAGTGTTCAATTCTGCCAAACACAGGCAGGTCATGCTGATAAGTAAAAACTAAAACCATTCCCGTATCGTAAAGGGTTCCACAAATATTCACATTTTTCACTGAAATGCCATCAGCATAACCATCAGGTAAAACCTCTCTAAAATCATTAAAATTTACAGCATTACGCAGCAAACTCTCATCTGTGTGGAATATCACTTCAGGGGGGAAACTCTTCTCCCCTAGAAACTTGGCGGCAAGAGAAAGGCTATACCTCATAGCAATTGTCAACGGTGGATTTACACGATTGGGCTGGGAATTTGCTGGAATTTTAACGACTGGCCTATGCTTGCCCTCCATCCGCATACACCACACATTAATTAGAGGACCTATGTCAAGCATTATACGAGGTATGTGCAAGGCTAGATGGAATTTGGGTTTGAGTCTTTGGTTAAATACATTTAGATAGATCTGGTGATGCTCAGCAATCAAAGTAGTCAGATACACTGCAGAATCCCTTTCAAAAAATGGTGCAGTAACAATATCTAAAATCTCTACAAGTTTTATGTACAAACTCCAATATTCATTACCCTCAGGCACTAAATCGCCAATCATCAAACCTAAATTACGAGCAAAACAAAACATTTCTGAAGCTGACATTTTAAATTTATCCTTACGGAGATGTTCCATAGTAATTAAGGTCACCCTATTACCTGATTCAATGCCAAAATCAAAAAATTTTACACGATCATTTAAAGTTTCAAGAGTAAAATACTGACGATCAATAAGACACAATAAAATTAATGACAAGTCATAATGGCAAATTCCTTCAAAAAAATCGTGCATTAAATCAAGAGCCCTGTTTACAGTACAATGGTATGATAACAGCTCATTCCAGATACACTTACGCTTAATGCCTGTGCTGGGGACGTCATCAAGTGTAACATCTGCATCATAGTTCAGTGGATCCCGAAGCATATGAATGTTCTCTCTTGTTTGAGTTTCAGTAACATCTCTGTGAACTTTACAAAGTCTACAAAAATGATTTGCTCGAAAGCACTCAACAAAGCCTGTAATTCCATTCACACCTTTGTTGTCCCCAATAATAAGAGCAACTGCAAAGAAAACTGTATGAATTACATCATGAATCTGAAGTTCAATACCAGTAGTTTCTAACATTTTCAAGTCATTTACTAAAATACGAAAAGTTTCCTCATTTCTCCTCTTTTGGTGGTCTGTTAAAAATACAGAGGCTACAAATATATATTCTAATTGAGACAAGAGATGTTGAGGGAGACATGGAACAAAATAATATATTAAACCTAAACTATTGTCACCAGAATGTGAGCCCGTTTGATTGTTTGGCTCAGCATCATCAAAATAAAAGACAAGAGGAATAACCAAGCGATTAGGGAAACATTCTCTTTCAATTTTTTCCCAAAGGGGACTTTGAATAAGATTTGTGAATGTCTCAGAATTTTGTAACTTTTGAATGTTATTTATAGTAGCCTGGAATACTCTTGGCAATTCAAAGAACTTTTTTAAAACAGATGGAACATTAATGTATTGACCATTTAAGTTGACAGGAATGCGAGTTCTCTGACCATTAACAATTTTTAGAACCTCACCAACACCAATATAAAATGCTTCTGGCTGTACAAAACAATTACTGTCTTTGAATGCATTTAGTCTCTTTCTTTCAGTCTCAAGTCCTAACAATGACTCATGCATAGATGAAAACATGCACTTAAGATCATGAAGATCTTTTTGTGGCCCCTGGTAGTCTCTAAGCATAAAATTCACCTTGTTTTCAAGTACATCGAGAAATCCACTAGATGTAAAATCTGAAGTCAAATTTAAAATTTCCTGAATTCTGGACCGATTTAATGATGGCACCGAATATAACTTTGCTGCTAAAACCAAGGTGCAATCATAAAGAGCTGTTTGAAAAGCTTCAACTGAAGGCTGGCCAGGTAAATTTACATTATTTACAACTTCATTTTCTAAATTTTCTTCATTAAAAAAATCTACTTCATCAATGTTCACAACCACTCCAGGTTCAACAAGCTCAGGATCAGGTTCATGAACAGGCTGAGCTAAGAGAGGTTGATCGTCAGGGTGCTTAATTTTCAAATGCTTCCGCAAACACTGCAAAGTCTCATAAGTTTTGGGGCAGTGGCAGCAGTAATACTTAGAGAGATTAACGGTTGGATGCATTAACCTAATATGCATACAATGGCCAGATATGGTTGCAGACTGCAGTTCACACACAAAACAAAGATAAGCCATTTTACAATCAGCGTTTACAAGGCACTGTAGAAATATGGGACAGAATTTTAAACGGCTTGCCTAGACATAGCACTTTTCAATGAGCTAAGAACGGAAACCACACGAGGAACATTAGAATCAGCCTCCGTCACAATGTTATAGAAGAACTTTTGGATGAATAGCCAAATGGGATAAGCTAGAGATGGATACTGAAGGTCCAGAGCGAAAAAACTTTTGAAGCAAACATCAACTGCAGCCAGTGGTGTTCTAACATAGTACCTCACATCTTGAATTTGCACATAAGATGCTGAGATTTCACTCAATGACGGGCCCACAAGAATGATGATTGGTTGGAAGAGACGCTTCTCCTTGTACAATGTGGCCATGTAGTTGTGCACTTGACGCGTGAGATCATTAGGGGTCTAAAACAAAAGAGGTTCAAAATTTAAAAAAAGGAAAGAATTAAAGCCCTGGGGCAGTAACTTAAGATGAAGCCAGAGAAAAAAACCAAGCCTCACATTCAGGGAAACTCACCGTAATATGAAGTAAAAACGCACTTCGAGCTGAAGTGGGGGAACATATCTCCTTGTTTGCCGATTTGCAATTTCCTCTCCCCCTCTTGCAGCAAAGACTTGCTAATTGAGAGAGCACAATGGGATCACTCTGACCTAAAAAGGATTTGACTTTAGCGTGTTTTGATAATAGAGAAACAAAGTTAAGAAAAGAAATATAAATTTTACCATCAGGTGCTGTGTCCAGGGACTGCAGAAGTTGTTGAGTTGTCACATCGGTTTTCGCAGTTTCCTTTCTCACTAAACTAATAATAGCCCCTTTAACTTTATCCCATTTGGCTATAAAAAGATCTTCTCTACTAGGATATAGCTCCTTGAAATCTTGACAGAGCTGTAAAAAAAAAATAAACCACTTTATCAAAATTACTGTAGTTGAAAATAATAAATGCAGAAATTAAAATAATTACCAAAAGGTGTCCATTGGCAGATTTAAGAACATCCCATTCTTTAAAGTCACTGAATGTTTCACTATTGGCACCAAGTTGCCGTCTGTAAGTATGGGTAAAGGACCACAGACGAAGAATTTCTGGCCACGAGTCTAAGCTAGTGTGCTGGAGAGAGATGATTGCTTGCCTTACTTCATCCTCAGTACTTTCTGTAACCAGTTTAAATGCATGAGCAAAACATATTTAAAACTGTAATAGTACTAGATACAAAAATATTTTACCTGTTAGTGTAGCTTGAACAGTAGTTTCAGAGCCTTGACTATTGACCTCTTTGAATGTCTGCAGAATATTTCTCGAGCCACTGCTACTGCCCCTCTTATTGAGAGAAAACTTAATATTTTTTATTTTGGAAGGAAGCTTTCCAGAGGAGTTCTTGCCTTTAACATTTGAAGCAAAGAAATAGAGTGACTAAGGAAAGAAAATAGTTGTAAGAAATTATTGGACATATCAGGAACTCACAGCAATCACATTGGTTGGCACAGCACAGAAATAAAATCTTACTTTGTTCTCATGAGGGAAAATTTCAATAACTTTATCTGCCATGCAATTGTATGCCAAACTTGTAACTCTGAAACAAAATAGAATCAGTTCTGGCTGTATTGATAAAACTAAGCCAGGACCATAGTCAAACAAAGTACTCACCGAGGTGTCAGGTTCAAAAGGTATTTTGCTGCTACTGCAACAATGTATCCACGGTCCTGGTCACTGAGGTCCCCGCTCAACTCATAAGTCTCAAGAACGTGAGAGGTGAATACATCTTCCTTAAGAAGACTCTTGAAATCCTAAAGAAACAAAAGTAAAATATAAAGACTATAGACTTCAAAATAATAAGGCAATACATGCAGAGAATTACCAAATTTCTTATCTTCTCTATAGCCTGCTGCTCGAGGATGTGAAAAGGCACTTGGATAGTTTTTCTGTTCTCTTTACCCTGTCTTGATATGGGAGTGCTAACCTCCACACGCCTTTTCTTCAAAGGGGGATCAGGAGTAAAGCATTCTGAAGTCGAGTTTTCACCCTAAATTAAAGAATGTTCAGAAATAATTAGGGTTTCGAGAAATGTGATACAGCAGGAAAGTAAACAAACCTTACCAATTTCATTACCACAATAGGGTTACCGTGTTCATCTACAATCTCAGAGCCGTCAATGTCCAAGTCATCGTCAATTTCTTCAGAATCAGTCTGCTGATCGACAAGTGGTTCAGTTCTCAATTCAGAAAGCAAGTTTGGAGACTCGTCAAGCACCTATAAACAGGTTATATTGTAAAAACGAAAATACTTCAAACAATGACACAAAGCATGAACTTAAGTACCTTGATCGACTGCATAAAATTTATTCGCACACCTATCTCCGGAATAAATTCTCGCAAGAGATCACTAGTTAGACCCTTTAGTAGCCGAAAAGTGAAGAGTTTTTGTCCTAGGACAGAGCAGACAGTCCGACTTAGACGACAATTGTATACCAACGTAACCTATCACCTTTAACTAAACTGAATTCGAAACCAGTTAAGTGAAATTACACGTAAAAATACTAGAAATGTTATAAAAGCAATCCGTTATCCTGCATGTTTCTCCGAAAACATAACCTAAGAATCACACTTCCGAAAGCAAACTAGAAATCTATTGAAAGGTTCTGCGAAAGAGAGACACGGGAAGAAATTCTAACCTCAATTGGTACGAACATACTAAAATGTTTAACCACTGCGCGATCTATCACTAGGCTGTTCACCCATAAATCAGAAATGGATTCCCGGTTACAAGGTAACGAAGAATGTCAAAGTTCAGGTTACCGCTACCGACATACACTTACTAGCAAAAACTGGGACAAGATCTGCCATTTCATTATCCCGGAACCACTTTTCTACTGCAGGGCTCATGATGACGCGACTCTATCAGAATGTCTGAACGAATTAAACACACAAACACTGACCGGACTTCCTAACTCGCGACTCAACGTGACTCGACGCTCGACCGCGCTCGACGCGGCGGAGTGTGGACGACGATGTTAGTGGATGTTAGAGAACGCAGCAGGGTGGCTCTTCTTTTATGGGCCTGCCTGCCTGCCAGCTCGGTCTTTCTGCCTGGCATCACGGCCAGTCAGGCAGGCGACGATAACAGGCATCAGCTGACTGAATGTAAAAGAAATGTTACACGAAGAATTAGCATGTGTCTATCTAAAATTTCCAGTAGTCATAATAGTTTTATCGGTAATTATAAAAAAAATATTTGACCACAAGAAGACACGGCCACCGGCCAACAGTGGCGCCACCTCGCACCGTACACTGCAGGCAACCAGAACCAGAACATCACATCTGTTCTGATCTGTTCTCGCGCGTGTTCGAATTAGTGTTTTTATCATATTGAACCGAGCTATAAGCAAGCCATGGATACTGTCCCGTTGTATATTTCAGTGAAGGCCTTCGACGAAACCGATGATGGATATCTTGTGATGAAAGTGCGTGTACCTGCTAATAGAGTGAAGTATATGGTATAGGGAAACATCATCACTTTGAGCACTGGAACCCCCGCTCTACTGCTGGGAGTAGGATGTAAGTAAAGCCTCTCCACCTTGTTCCTGTACTGTTCCGTCTCAGTTTTCAAAATTTTTAGTTTGGTGTATTTTTTAAAGGTCTGTCTATGATGGCTGTGGTGTAGGTAGTGAAGTAGTGGCGTTGTTCCCTTTGGAAACAACATTGGGGAAACAGGGCCATTACTACAAAAATCCCACTCCCTCCACTTCCATTGTACACGGGCCTTTCCTCGCCATATTAGATTCTCAATCCCTCGTGTTTTCCAGCTACTCATGAAAAGGCTGTTGCCCGACATAATTCTTATAACAAACATTTGGAGAGAATGGAGAGGCAGCACAATATAATGAAGAATAGAAGGAAGGAAACTTGACGTAACGGTAAGTAAAGGTTTTTGTTGAATGCAAATTATATGGTACCGAAAAGAAAGAACTCATAATCATTTCCATTTTTGCTTTCAGAAAACTTTTGTTGCATTTTTTATCTGATACTTTTATTATCATAGCTATTTTTAATACTGATATTGGGAATCAAGAATTTACATGGCTCGAGCGGAAATAGATTGTCACTTGTCATGACGCTATTGGAAAATCTTATCAATTAGCCATATGTGTAGTGTATTTCACAAAGTACTGACCTACTTTTCTAAAGTAAATGTAAAATTTGGTTGTGCTGAAAGGCTATCATGTAAATATACATAATTAATATTAGACAGTTTATTTATTTGAAATTTTACATAAGAAATTATTTACATATTAGTATTTGAAAACTTTTTAATCATTTGTAGATGTAATTTTAAACGAGAAACTTTGACAGAAATCCAGTTAAAATAAACTTTACACAACGCAAAAATGTATTAACAATTTAACCTGCTCTTCCCACGAGTAAAGATGACCCCATGAAAGTCAACCATAAGCCGATATCCTTGGTATCCACTATGGCATCTGAACAGACAAAGTAAATGGCATCTGAACAGACAAAGTAAATTAAGTAGTTAGGTCACATACAAGGGCATTTCATACGTCGAACACTCCACATGCAAGCCAGTCTTGTGTAGTTTCCTTGCAGTCGCACAACTTCCCCTGACACTCCGCTTGCCCTGGGCCATAGATTAGGCAGCTGCACTCCACCTTCCAGTTAGAAAATCAATGGACAGTGATGGCCATGGTTATTACCTGTAAACAATAGAAATAGTGATAACAGCATTGGTATGCAGGGGTATGTTTGATTGCAGGGTACATTTATGTTGACGGCACAAGCGTTCACCATGCAAAAGCGGACTTACTGTGAAACGAACAGCGGGAGCGAGCGCACAGGATTCCGAGGCGTCGATGACGCAGACGCACCTTTGAGTTGTGAATGGGTGAAAGTGACTAGAGAGTGATTTCAATGGGCGACGAAAGGAGTGTATATCGAGTCTGGGTTAGTGTTGTCTGCTAATGTCGTATGAGGAATCACCGAGACCTGGCGCAGCATGAATACTGGGAAATTTTTCATATTAAGTGTGACACGAGACGAGAGCCGGGCCAGCCGGTCCACGCTGGACCGGGCGGGCCGCCGTGCTGGAGTGCTGGATGGGCCGCGGGAGCCCGCTCCACTCGCGGCTGCTTGGCGGGCTGGCCTACCCTATCATTTCACAGGCGCGCAATGACATATTTTAAATTTTTCACAACCTTATCACAATGTTTTAGTTAAAAGTGTAATCAAGTCGCTCTGTTCGCTAGCTACTCAAAGCATTTCAATAGCAAACAGATCTTTTCGCGTCGGGATGTGAGTACTCGTTGTACTCTAGTCTTTAGAATGTGAAAGTGAGGGGATTTGATTAGGGGTTCAACATACTAAAGTATAGTATGTTGGTTAGGGTGATAGATGTTAGTGTGTTAGCTTACTAAACATTAGTGTAATTTATAGAGTTTCTCATTAGAGTTTTGTATTAGAATGTTCACATACTGAAAACAAGAATGGCGTTTTCTGGGTGTTTCATGAGTATTAGTTCCCTAAACCTGTTTTATTCTTATTTCCGCTGTAAAGAAACTTCTGACTAGTTGTGATTAGCCACAGAAAATTTTGAAGAATCACTAAAGTTTTGGCAACGGTAATTGTGTTTTTGAATATGTGGTGGCCTTGCAAACCAAGGTATCTATGCTGCCCTAATTCAGCTTAATGTCTAGCACCATTTAACAAAAATATAGGTCCTACACCCTTTTTTTAATAAATATATATTTTTATTTTTAACCAATGTGGAACCTAACCCCTCCCAGTGTTCTGCATGTACAGGACATTCCCAGCTAAAGTGAAGTGATCTGACACAATATCATCTTATTATTTCGTTGTCTATATGCATTAAGTTTGCATCTCGACACCTTAGACTGAAAGGCACGCAGTTCAGCCGCCCGATCCAAGACTAACGCAGTTCAGACGCGCATTCCGAAAGACACGCAGTTCAGCCGCTCGATCCAAGACTAACGCAGTTCCCCGCTCGAGTTCGAAACTCACGCAGTTCATTCGGCTGCCGCGCCGTGGCGAGCCGCACCGCGCCCGCGCCCCTGGCCGCTCGGCGCGTTCGTAACAGTATCTCCGAGACCTCTGAGACGAAGCGAGACGAAGAACGCCGGCAACAACGGTGAGTTCCCCTTCAATATCTGTTTGCAGCTTTTAGCGTCGCTCGCTCGGAATACTTGAATTTTGTACAAGTCGCCTGTTTAGTGGTCTTCTCTATGGGAGAAATGTAACTGTATTGTTAGAAACTGTACAAGTTCCTCCAAAGGCTTTGTTCAACTAGTTCGTTTCTTGATGTTGCTTTGTACTGACATTCATATTCTATTTTCAGGGCCTAAGCATGTCAACGCGAAGAGCAGCCGAGCTTCTTAAACTTGCTCTGAATCGGGAGCGACGTTCGCCTGTGCCAGCAAGAGGGCCATTAGCTGCTTTGGCCCAGATTCGTCATGATACAGGTTTGTATTTTGAGGTTATTGTTCTGTTGTCTTTTATACTATCCATTGTAAGTTTTGCAATTTAATTTTTTCAATTTAGTCAATCAAAAATGTTATAGTATATGAAATTATTAAGATTATTTAATGACCTCAGGAAGGTAATTTTTATATGTTCAGAATTCATTAATTAATTGCTCAGTGGCAAACATATCTTCACATATGATAGGCGTAAAGAACGAGCACCATTTCTAAACAACATTAAGTCAGTTAATTGGCACCTTGTTTAGTTTTTGTATTGAGTGATGCTGATAAGTTGAAACATAAATATCTATGCTGTGAAGCTTTCATGAAATATCCCGTTAAATTACATAATGTTTGATTACTTTTGTCGTCCTATGTAATATAGGTAAACAGCCTAGAGCACAACACCAACAGCAGCCCTATGAGCCTCAGCAGCAGGAGCCACAGCAACAAGTTGTGAGAGCCATCAAGGGTGAGTGATTCTATCTGCTAAATGCTATTAAACATCTGATTGCTTAGATTGAAATGTTTCTATATATCTTTATTTAAATTTATAGTTGGTAGAGCTAACCAGAGGGCAAAAAAAAAAGTTAATACCGCTATGTAGTTAAATCTCAATCATATTGCCGTTTTAAAATGATTGTTATATTTGTTATTATTATTTTCAGACTCAAGAACGGAGACATGGGTCAGGGAACAGCAGGCTCAACAAGAGACTGTACCAATAAATGGCCTGGACACCGTATCGGTGATCTCAAGTGAAGCTCCGTTAGAATCCCCTCCAGAATGGTTCATGAATCATGAAGGTTGATGTTACTCTTATCACATAGTTTGTTTGCGGGAAACTAGTATCATTTTGTTGTCTGGCATTGAACCACTAACAAGTTTTTACAGAGGTTCCCAGTCAAATGTAGTTTTATCTGAAACTGGTATAAACTCAAAAGAGGCAACCATTTATTGTCAATACTTTGTGGCACACTTCATTTCTTATTTTATTTTTGAAGCTGTGAAACACTTTGCTAAGGAGAAGCTCTTGATTTTAAAGTATAGAAATAACTTCTTCTCTGACACTAAAGTCATTAATGTTTCTTTACAGTTTGAAATATACCTGACAATGTTTGCCTCATCATCAAAGTTTGTTGTAGTTGGGAATTAGTTTTGATAACCTTAATACGTAGTTCCTTTCCTTCATCAGTAGTCTTTGCCCCCTTAGGATACATATCATAACAACCATTCAATTCGACCCATCCACAATCACAATCTGAAGTATTCCCTATGGTGAGTAAGTGCATGTTTTGGTGACCTATAGTTTCCAGTGATGGAAAATTGAGGGTAAAGGCATGACTAATAAAATTCTTAAATTAAATTCCATTTCTTCAAATTTTAAATATTTTTTTATTGATTAGGTGTATTGCCATTGTATGGAGCTCCTGAAGTACAGACTATATGTGCGCCTCTAACAGCCTCCCCAAATGTGGCTGGTAGGTGGAATGTTTCAGAACTTACAGGTAAGATTAGAAGGTGTGGCATGGTGTACTTTAAATAAACATGTCTTTATAATAATAAGTTTTGAGTAAGAATTTTTTTTTGTTTACATTTTTAATGTTATTTTGTATCTAACTGTGGAAAACATTTGTTCGCAGATCTTCAATGTGCACCTCTTCAATTGAATGGTCCTTCCATACGCTGTTCGCCATCCTTGCCTGAGTGGGATGTCGGACAGATGCTTCCACCAGTTAAACATCCTGTGAAACGTGCCCTTTTCTTAAATGAGTCAGAGCTGGATGACAACGGTAAGTATTAGTTCTGTTTTTAGCAACAGAATCTTGTACCATTTTCTTATTTTTTATAAATGCATTTTTATTAATTTAGAGCTTGTTTGCAAATCTATTTAACTATTTTTTTGTGCACACTAAAGAACAAGTTTAAATGACAGAGTTTTGCATAAGACTCAAACATATTTCCTTTGCATTCAAATTATTTTTTTGTTTTGTTTTCTTTATTGTAGAACTTCCCAGTTTCATTACTATTTCTGATCGGGGTCAGAGGAGGCCAGGAGCAGCATGCAGTGCAGGGTCGCCTGACATTGGGGCACAAATTGACTCACAAGAGAACTGTTAGTAGAGTCTTACAATGCTATAACTTCCTTTCAGAAAAAGTTGTTTTCCTTATTTTTTAATTTTGAAGACAAACCAAATGTTTTCATGTCTGTAATACTCTTATAATTATTTTCCAGTCAATATATTGGATTCTACTAACAGCTCTGATCTTGGTGGTCTCTTTGCTGACACTGCAGGACAAAATGTCAGTTGTTTTGGTCAAAATACTCCAACTAAAGCAACGGTGGGGAGAAGGGATTCAACAGACGGCAGTAAGTAGTATCATAGATGCTCTGATTACTTTTTAAAAAAAAAAAAAAAAAACTAAACGCTTTTTTCTCAATTTTATTAAGATACAAACAAATACTACCATGCCTTTACAACTCTTTAATATATTTTCAGATAACATGTTACATTCTACTAATGGCTCTGATATTGATAGTTCTTTTGCTGCCACCACGAGACCTAATCTCACTCATATTGGTCTAACTACTCCAACTGAAGTAACGGCAGGGAGAAGGAATTTAACTGACAGCAGTAAGTACAGTGTCTAGAATGCTCTGATTACTTATCAGAAATGGATACTTGTCTATTGTTTTATTTAGACATAAACAAATTCTAGCATGCCTTTACATCTCTTTCAATATTTTTCAGATGAAATTTTTGATATTACTGATACTCCTTATTGCGGTGGTTCCTTTGAGTCATCCTCTCCAGCAGTAAATGCTGATCGATTAGAAGAAGTTGCACCCAATGCACCCAAAAAGAGGAGAGTTCTACCACGTAAAAACGCCAAGAAGAGAATTGTTGTTCCTGGTGGTTGGGCTCAAGAGAAAGCAAAGGTGGCTTTCAATGCAGGTGTGGCTCACGTAACACCCAAAGGTGCTGTGAAACTTAAAAGAAAAATGAGAGCAGGTTGTCACTTACGATGTAGGAAGTGCAAAGAAAGAGTATCTCAGGAGGAAAGGGAACTCATTTTCACAAACTTTTGGAAATTGGCTTCTGTTCATCGCAAAAGAGACTACATAACTCGTGCTGTAACAACTAAGAAGCCACAGAGCTGCTCAACAACTCCTGCGCGTGCAAGAAAGTCAGTAAGATGCTACACCCTGACAATAAAGAGAGGTACTCAAGAAAAAAAAATTATTGTCTGCAAGAAAATGTTTCTTGATACTTTAGGAATACAAGACTGTTGGGTGGAGACAGCTTTAAAAAAAAGGGGAGACACCGGACTTTCACCAGACAAAAGAGGTAAACATGGAAACCGCCCTCATAGAATAAGTGAAGATATTCTTGCTTCTGTGAGGCGACATATTAACTTATTTCCAAGAGTGCCATCTCACTATACTAGGGAAAAATCAAAGCGGGAATACCTTGAACCACACATTAAGAGTGTAGAAAGAATGCACAGAATTTATGTCATATGGGCTAAACGTCAAAACATTGAGAAAATTGCAACTTTAAGTACTTATAGAAAAGTATTCAATCAAGAATTCAATTTAGGATTCTTCATGCCAAAAAAAGACCAATGTGAAACGTGTAATAAATGGAAAAATTGTAAAGACCAGGCAGAGAGGAGAAAAATGGTGAAAGATTATGCAACTCATCTTAAAAACAAGAAGCTTGTGCGCCAATTAAAAAAACAGGACAAGGCATCTGCAGATGAGTTAAAGTGTGTTGCGTGCTTTGACCTGCAAAAGGTGTTACCCTGTCCTCGTAGCGAAACCTCTGTCTTCTTTTATTGTAATAAATTATCATTGTACAATTTCACAGTGTTTGACTTAAGGCTGATGGAGGGGCACTGTTACTTATGGACAGAGGTCGATGCACTCAAAGGATCAAATGAAATTGGTTCAAATTTGTATAATTTCATAAGTGGCAAAGTGGAAGAGGGTGTTAAAGAGTTTGTGTTCTGGTCAGACTCTCCAACAGGACAAAACCGGAATCGCATGATTTTTTGCATGCATATGCTCGCAGCAGCCAGACTAAAGGTAAAAATCACTCACCGCTTTTTAGAATCTGGACATAGCTATTCTGAAGCGGATAGCATGCATGCCCGTATAGAACTTGAAGCACAAATGAAAGAGATATTTACTCCAGATGAATGGATTAAACTAATAAAAGAAGCTAAACAGGATGGAAAACCATATATTATTAACAGACTTGAAAATGAAAATGTCTCTGACCTTCATTACTTGGTTGACCGGCAGAATTGGGAAAAGAACACTAACAAGGAAAAAGTGCAGTGGAGCAAGGTGAGAGAAGTTGTCACTGATTGGAAGTCTCCAAGCACTGTATTTTATCGGTACAATTTCACTGATCAATTGAAGACTGTCAAGGTCACTATGAAAGATGGTATTGATTTAGACCTAAATACTTTTGTGCCACCCTGTGCATATCAATCCAAAATTCCATTGCCTGAGAGGAAGAAAAAAGACCTGCGGAGCTTGTGTCAAAAAAAGGCTATCCCTACAAAGTATCATCCAGTGTTTGACAGATACTGTGCTATATGAGCTTTGTCTGTATCTTAGTGGAAGGAAAAGTGCTGTGTTGCATTGATTTTTTTTTTGTAGTGCCATTTGATGGCTTTTTAAGTTTTGAACTATTGTTTCCACTTTGAAGTTTCAAACATCTTATGATTGTAAAATGTTGTAAAGTATGACTTTGTGAAACAAAATTAGAAGGAAGAAACTGTAAGCTTTGTACTCTACTAACATTGATTGTTATTGAAGTTCTCTGTTTTTGTTTGTGTCTTTTCAACAATTTTAATGTTGTCAGTACATCATAATCTCTATGAAAGATTGACAAATTTTGCTTACTTTGATTTTATATGCTTGACTTTTGTTTCTAAAATAATAAAAGGAAACTCCATATTTGTTGTAATCTTTGGTATTTATTTCGACTGACAGCTATTGATTTAACTTAGGACTGATTCTTGTGATTTGTTCCAAATTTTACACTCACCTACACACGCTTTGAATCTTTAAACACATCTCATACATTTTCCGGGCGAGTCGGACACGAGCAGCAGCTCACCACCGTTCTTCGGCACCACGATGACCCGTCCTCGTCGCGCGCCGTCACCGGGCCGTTGGCGACGAGGCGGCCGAGCGAGCTCGTCATGTTGTCGGCGAACACAGAGAAGTGGTCGTCGGGGCGCTCACGAACACTGGGTGGTTGTCGTCCTCGTCCAGGATGGCGATGCGGACCAGCGTTTGGGTGGCCACATGCCCGCGTTCGAATGGCTCGGTGGTGATGAGGCGAACGCCGACGGGATGCTGCTGGCGCGTCGCCACGCACGCCAAGCAGACCGCTGACCACGCCCTCCAGGATGCCAGGGAGCTCGCCTCCTCGACGAGCACCTGCTCGAGCTCAAACGCACCGTCGTCGTTGCCGTCCACGATGAAGTACTGCAGCTGCGCGCCTCCCACGTCGTTGCCGCGAGACACCAGGGTGGGAACGCCCTTGACTTGCGTGCTGGCGGCGCAGTACCTCCCTCCGGTGCTCAACGTAGAGGTGCAACCCCTACCCCTACCTCGTAACAGCCTCGACTAAATGGAGCGCACGCGGCCTGCCGGTCTGGCTCTCATTGGCGGCGGGGAGCCCGTGTCGACATGGCGCAGGCATGACCTCTCCATGGTCACCAAGGCTTCGGGCGTGGTGGATGTCAACGTGCTCGACCCGCACCAGCAGCAGGTCGGAGCCGGCCGGGCGGCGCGGCGCGGCGGGGCGGCGGGCTTCACCATGGTCACCAAGGCTTCGGGCGTGGCGGATGTCAACGTGCTCGACCCGCACCAGCAGCAGGTCGGAGCCGGGCGGCGCGGCGCGGCGGGGCGGCGGCGCGGCGGGCTTCACCATGGTCACCAAGGCTTCGGGCGTGGCGGATGTGAACGTGCTCGACCCGCACCAGCAGCAGGTCGGAGCCGGGCGGCGCGGCGCGGCGGCGCGGCGGCGCGGCGGGCTTCACCATGGTCACCAAGGCTTCGGGCGTGGCGGATGTCAACGTGCTCGACCCGCACCAGCAGCAGGTCGGAGCCGGCCGGGCGGCGCGGCGCGGCGGGGCGGCGGGCTTCACCACGGTCACCAAGGCTTCGGGCGTGGCGGATGTCAACGTGCTCGACCCGCACCAGCAGCAGGTCGGAGCCGGGCGGCGCGGCGCGGCGCGGCGGGGCGGCGGGGCGGCGGGGCGGCGGGCTTCACCATGGTCACCAAGGCTTCGGGCGTGGCGGATGTCAACGTGCTCGACCCGCACCAGCAGCAGGTCGGAGCCGGCCGGGCGGCGCGGCGCGGCGGGGCGGCGGGCTTCACCACGGTCACCAAGGCTTCGGGCGTGGCGGATGTCAACGTGCTCGACCCGCACCAGCAGCAGGTCGGAGCCGGCCGGGCGGCGCGGCGCGGCGGGGCGGCGGGGCGGCGGGGCGGCGGGCTTCACCATGGTCACCAAGGCTTCGGGCGTGGCGGATGTCAACGTGCTCGACCCGCACCAGCAGCAGGTCGGAGCCGGGCGGCGCGGCGCGGCGGGGCGGCGGGGCGGCGGGGCGGCGGGCTTCACCATGGTCACCAAGGCTTCGGGCGTGGCGGATGTCAACGTGCTCGACCCGCACCAGCAGCAGGTCGGAGCCGGCCGGGCGGCGCGGCGCGGCGGGCTACACCATGGCCCCAAGGCTTCGGGCGTGGTGAATGTCAACGTGCTCGATCCGCAGCAGCACCAGGGCTGGGCCGGCCGGGCGGTGCGCGACTTCAACTACGTATCTTCTCCGCGACCTCTTCAACGCCTCAACCTCGGTGATGGGCCGGCGCAGGCGCGTGTGCGGGCGCCCAAGGACGACTATCTCTTTCAGTATATTAAGGGATAGCAGGGAAATCTGATGAACTGCCTATGCGCTAGGACGTGGCAGCTCCGGAGCTCCGTGAGTTGCACCTGGATTGAACTCAACCTTGTACTACAGCCGTCAAAGCACCAGCAAAAAAAAAATTGAAATAGAACGGTTAATTTTGTGCTTCATCACATTCGAAAGCTAAACGAGCGAACGAGAAAGTGATAAACAGTGGTGAAAAATACTCTCAAACGGAGAAACATTCCAACGCAATATCAGCTGATAGATACTTTCTGGTCTGTTCGGGCGCCGACTCCCCGAATATGACAACTTAAGTAAAATTTTCAATGTAGTTTCCAACACCGAACATCAAGTCTGCTATGAGCGACGAGGAAGGCTCTTGTTTACCGAACATAGGTTCTTCGATGTTTAATTTTTAGTTTACGTCGGAATGTATAACTACTTAGACGAGAATAATTATAAACGAGCCGACGTGCTGATCTGTTGTAAAGGGGACCGGGGGGGAGGGGGGGGGGCAGGTTTCCTTCTGGTGGAGACAGTCTTAGGGGCGGTCTAAAAGTAATAAACCATGACCCGGACTGTTCGTCTTACGCGCGCAAAGGTCGTAACACTGTTCAACGTGCGAATTCGACAACGGCAAGACCCCATCCCTGGGTAGTAGGCAATCCGCAGCGCCCGCCCGGCCGGAGCGGCGCGGACGCGTTTCGCGGCGCTCTTGGTCTACGGGCCGAGCGCCGAGCAGGGGTCGGGGAGGGGAGTGCCGCAGCCGCCACACCCGAAGCGAGAGCCGAGCGGCGCCCGAGCGGCTGGTGAACTGCGTGGGTTTCGAAGCGGAGCGGCGAACTGCGTGCCTTTCGGATAGCGCGGCTGAACTGCGTTAGTCTTGGATCGAGCGGCTGAACTGCGTGCCTCTCGGAATGCGCGGCTGAACTGCGTGCCTTTTAGTCTAAGGTGTCGATCTGTTTTGGAAAGGGGCGCACCTTCACATGAGGGTGCCTCTCAGATGAGATTGGACCAAACTCGATATGAAGGCTCGAAAAATTTACCTTTGATTAACGTTTGTGATTCCTTGCCTTTCACAATTATATTATCACCAAGACAATATAAGTCTGATCCTAAAAATATAGCACATAAGTTGGTGTGTGACAAATCAGGGAAGATATCCACCAAAATACCATGCTAATGTACAAACTTTATTTTCATAAAAAATAAAGGATCTGAAAAGTTTTGGCTTCATTCAACAGTTTTATTTTGTTGTATTTATGCTAAGCACTAAGTTTCATATCAGTTCAAAGCATTACCATAGCTATAACACTGAACTGAAACACAAGTTCCACTGAAAGCCGCTAACTAACTTGAAATATTTTGAAGGTGTCATCTCTTGGTCAGAAAATAGAAAGGGGTTGAAATCTTACCATATTTCATGAGTATTAGTTCCCTAAACCTGTTTTATTCTTATTTCCGCTGTAAAGAAACTTCTGACTAGTTGTGATTAGCCACAGAAAATTTTGAAGAATCACTAAAGTTTTGGCAACGGTAATTGTGTTTTTGAATATGTGGTGGCCTTGCAAACCAAGGTATCTATGCTGCCCTATTTCAGCTTAATGTCTAGCACCATTTAACAAAAATATAGGTCCTACACCTTTTTTTTAATAAATATATATTTTTATTTTTAACCAATGTGGAACCTAACCCCTCCCAGTGTTCTGCATATACAGGACATTCCCAGCTAAAGTGAAGTGATCTGACACAATATCATCTTATTATTTCGTTGTCTATATCCATTAAGTTTGCATCTGTTTTGGACAGGGGGGCACCTTCACATGAGGGTGCCTCTCAGATGAGATTGGACCAAACTCGATACGAAGGCTCAAGAATTTACCTTTGATTAAAGTTTGTGATTCCTTGCCTTTCATAATTATATTATCACCAAGACAATATAAGTCTGATCCTAAAAATATAGCACATAAGTTGGTGTGTGACAAATCAGGGAAGATATCCACCAAAATACCATGCTAATGTACAAACTTTATTTTCATAAAAAATAAAGGATCTGAAAAGTTTCGGCTTCATTCAACAGTTTTATTTTGTTGTATTTATGCTAAGCACTAAGTTTCATATCAGTTCAAAGCATTACCATAGCTATAACACTGAACTGAAACACAAGTTCCACTGAAAGCCGCTAACTAACTTGAAATATTTTGAAGGTGTCATCTCTTGGTCAGGAAATAGAAAGGGGTTGAAATCTTACCATATTTCATGAGTATTAGTTCCCTAAACCTGTTTTATTCTTATTTCCGCTGTAAAGAAACTTCTGACTAGTTGTGATTAGCCACAGAGTTTTTATTTTTTTATTTTTTTTTATTTTTTACTTTATTGTTGTCAGTAATACAGAGGAAATGGCTTTAAACTGATATTAAGGCAAGTGTTAGAAAAATTTATTTTAAATATAATCTGGTATATCGTTTTTAATTAATTTTTTGATTTTATTTACAGAGTGATTTTTATCTTAGAGAAGGAAAATACAGTCAAACTCTAAGCGCTTTTCTCCCGTTGGCATTCTGATATTGATTTAACATCTGCGCAAGCAGAAAGAGAATTCTGAAGGATTTCTTTACATTTTTTCAACCAAAAGAAAGATCTTTTGATTCTGAGTCTATCTTAACTGCTCCCAAATATATATGGCAAGAGTAAGTCTGTGTAAGTCAGTGTACTAAGCGTATGCAGCCCCCTCCCCCTTCCCCGCTCCTCCCGCCTCGTTCGTCTCGCCGTTGTTTGGTACCTTTTACCAGGCCGGCCCTCGCGGTGCGTGAGTCGCATTGAAAACGTGATCTCACCGCGGAAAAGCTAAAAGGTTCCTCTACAATCGGCCCGCTCGAGCCGCCCCCAACACTGCGGCCACCGGCCCCGCCGCCCCCAGCACTGTATGCCGAGTGATTCAGAACATTCCTGTCGCACTCACGGAGGAGTCCCATGTAGGGGATAGGGCTGCTCCATGAGTGCGACAAGGACAGCGGTTGAGATTCGTGATGAGCATACGGGGGCCTAGCTGCTTCCAGATGGAACACAGGGCCAGGCCGGGCCGGGCCGCCAGCTCTCAGCGGGCCAGCGGCGCGGCGGAGCGCTGCACGGCCGAGTGCTCACTGGTGCTCACGCCTCTCGCAAGCAGCTAGGCCGTATGCTCATCGCGAATCTCAACTGCTTAGGAGAGCGATGGGCAGACATGCGTAAGACCACGGTACTGCAAGGGCAGGAGAGGGAGAGGGAGGGGGGGGGGAGGTGGCAGTGCTAGGCCATGGAGGAAAAGGAGTCCAAGTGAGGTGGGTCAAGAAATCAGCTACAATTGGAATTTGCCTACGTTCCAAGCGGCTAACTCCACCGCGGGGTCACTCCTGGATCCGCGGCTGGTCAGCCTTGACCCATCGGTCCAGCGCGGTCGTGCTGCTGGCTGGGCACGGTGTTGACACATCGCTCTCTCACACCGCTGTCCTTGTCGCACTCATGGAGCAGCCCCATCGAGATGAGACTCCTCTGTGAGCGCAACAAGGACAGCGGCATGGGAGCGATAGTCTGAATCAGTAAGCTGCCGCCCACGGCATTGCCGCCCCCAGCGCTGCGGCCACCCTCAGCCGGTCCGGCCCGTCACTGATGCCACTGCCCGGTGCCCGTCACCGCGCAGCGCAGGCTTAGAGCGTTCCAGCGGGAACTATCAGGCGGCACTTAGACTTCTTTCTAAGCTCGGCACACGGCGCGCTCCGTTGTGCTGGGAACTGACAGCCGCGGGCGCCGCGCCCAGAGAGTCTTGGTTTACTTCTTCGCCTCCCCCCCCCCTCACACCTTTCGGACGAACAAGGGCAGCTGCACGACGCGCTGCTGAGCAGCCCCCCCCCCCCCCCCCCCCTGGGGTCATTCACCGCGGGCCGCTACGGCCCTATCAGCAGACCGAGCGCGTCGGGGCTGAGGGGCACATGTGGATACGCAGCATATGGCCAAAGGAAGGGCCCAGCTCCTCCTCCCCCCAGTGGTACGCAGCGGCTCGCGGTCTGTTACTCTCCAACCCTATGTACACATGCCCGAGCCCAACTCGCTTCAACTCGCGGCTAACTCGTGAAAAAAATGTCCAACTCGCGAAAACCCGCGCCTAAGTCGCCTAACTCACTGTCCAGCCATTTTGGGAGTGGGGGACCCTCAGCAGCCAATCACTCAGCGGAGTGCCGCGCTATGGTCTTGCATGCCGGGAGCTCCGTCCCACCCACCGCCTGGGGCTGGCCCTCCAGCGGTAGGGCCCTTATTTGTACCCGGGTATCCGGGTAACCCGGGCGGGTACCCGCTCGGGTAGGAACCGGGTCGATGGGTTTACCCGGGTACCCGGGGTACCCGAGTAAACCCGCCGGACCCGCGCCTGTAGGTAGGCAAATTGACTTGCCTGTATGCCATTTTGCCTATACTTGCAGGCGCGGTTCCACCGGGTTTACCCGGGTGCCCCGGGTACCCCAATAAACCCGTCGACCCGGTTCCCACCCGGGATACCCGGGTACCCGCGGGTCGGGTTTTTAAGAGACCTATCCATCGGCACGCGGTGACCATGCCGAGGCCGCTGACCCTTGCCTCAATGAGATACGGGTGAGTCCGGCTCGGAGCCGACTGCCAAGCCAACTGAGTCGAGCTCAGCTGAGCCGCGCGAGAGGGCATTGGGGAGATGAGCTGCTAGCAGATTTCGCACGCTAGCACCCCCTCTCTCGCGCCTATAGTTCCTAGGGCGAGATGGGCTAAGCAGACCCCTACCCACTCCCCCCTCACCCGGCGAGCAAGGGGGTGCTCGTGTGCGGAATCTGCTAGCTGCCAACGCGGCAGCAAACGCTGGGAAAACGCGGAGACCCTTCCCCTCTCTCGCTCCCACCCGCGGCTCGCGGCCCGCGGCCCGCGACGCGGCGAGTGCGCAGTAGTGAGAGACAGCGCGGCCGCGGGCAGAGGCGCGACCCTCCACGTCGCCATGAACGCCACGTCGTGCTTGTGGGGCACCCTGTAGCGCGGCTTACCTGTACACCTGGCCAGCACAAAGGGGCGGATACTACGGCTGGAGGAGGGGGAAGGCTATTCTCGTAAACGAGTTGGGGAGCGGCTTCGCGACGCCGACGCCAGTTCAGTCAGTACAGCGTTGGTGCCCCCAAGGGACGCCACCATGGCCTCGGCGCCGCGACGCCAGGACGCCAGGACACAAGCAGGCAAGTAACATATCTACATAAGGCTGTGTGACGATTGAGGGGATATATTAATGCTGCGAGAGTCATTGAACGGTAAAACAATTGGAAAGGTGATGATTAAAAACCAGCACTGTGATAGAAAGCGTAGTGCTAGTTAGGCGGTAGGCTAAGCCCTAAGTGCAACAGGAGAAGTACGATACCTCTGGGGTGGGCTACACTGTAGGCCAGGAGACATTCAACAAACCAATTTCATGGCCCTGCACAGCATCTAACCACACACCCAGAAAAAATTGTTCCCTGATCCAAGTAAATTTCCAAGGCTAAGATCAATTTTATTTCTAAGAGAATGCAGAATTCCTTCTATTCCAGACATTGCGTCATATTCTGAATATAATATATCCTCAGTATCAAGAGCAAAACCGGATCAAGACCAAAATTGTTTGGATTAAGAAACGATTTTTCAGAATGTACTGTACATTATAGTATCACGGATTAATCAAATAAAAATAAAAATCCTGAATAAATATGATAGACTTAAATAATTTAAAGAAAATAACGAGACGATGAGGTACTCTCAGACAGCCATGGACCCTAATAAGAGTAAATGCTTCACTAAATCCTGATTAAAAAGCAAATTAATCGGAAGTAAAGATTAGCAGTGTACTCCTGTTGAGCCTCCAGCGTTAGTGAACCCCTAAAGCATTTCATATTTGACATATCACCTGTATGCTTTTATCTACAGCTCATCATTACAGCAGCAACGTAATTAAAGTAATATCTGAGTAAGACAATATATCTTATATGTTACACATTACTTCTATTATATGTAACATTAGATATTTCAGATATTTGGAAAATCATAAGCCTGGGAGCAGCAACCATCTTCACTTCTCTGCGGAGACGGGGCACAATGCTCAACAGAAAATGAGACCATTTCAAGAGAAATGGAGAGCAAAAAAGAGTGCTGTAAATTTTGGAATACTAATGAGGGTGGGACAATCCACACCCTGTATCCTCCTGCATATTCAGAAAGGTGGTTGTAGCATATCAAATCAACACCAATCTCAATAAACAGTGATGAACGCTGGCAAAGTCAAATTTCTGGCGGGACAAACGTCACAACATTGTCACACATCACTTCAGAATGTGGCCAAGGGAAAATTCATAAAACTAACCCTAGAAGTAGTCCATCAGACGGGCGAAATCCGGCAGCTCGTATGGAATGGATTGTAAAATAATGTCACGGTTACTTATTTATTAAATCGTTGATCGATTTAATACGTCGTGAGTTGAATAGATTACATTACGCGACTACGCTACTAACCTGTAATCACAGTGCTCCATAGAACGTAGCAAGAGGGTAGTCGGCGCCACATGACACACTCGGTGCTCGACTGTTTCATTATCACGTCAGTTACTGCTCAATACATATTTTAATAATTCGTCAATATTTTAATAAAGCCAGCAATCCCAACCTCGAAACATAATTACGGCGCACATCAGCCCGAAACGTAAACAACCTACTATGATCAGCTCTGCCACCATTGAATGCAATAGCTGCAGTGTTAATCTTTTACTGTCACTTACACCAGATACTTTAAGGTGTAGTAAATTTAAATTAATACCGATATAACCATAGCATAATACACTATCTTTGTGTGTAAAATACTTTTGGCGAATTAACAACACCGTGCGCGCTACATTCAAGACTGGAGTGTTGGCGACAAGTGAAATCATAACTGTAACGAGTCTCGCACTTGAACTCGAACTCGTCTCGAAGCCCAGCCCAGCCCAGCCGAGCCGAGGCCGAGACGACGCGACGACGCGACGCACGCCTGTGTGCAAACAGGCGCAGTGTGCAGTAGTAGTAGAAAGCAGAAGGGTGGGCTAAAAACAGCTAGGAAACTAGAACAGATTCCTTCTGCTATCGTTTTCACTTTAGAGCCTCAACAATGGTGTTCCTTGAAGTGTAAGTGTTGCATTTTCATATGAATCTGGTTATTGGCCCACACAATCGTAATTTTATGTGCGTTCAATGAAATTACAGTTGTGGTATCATACATCAGGCACTTCATCTGATGAAATTTGCCTCCTCGATCCTGAAACCATTGCAGTTACTGTGGTAAGTCATAAAACCCTTTAAACCATTAAACGGATCGCTTTAATTATTCAACAATTAACTTATTTACTCATATTTCAGGGTTGTAGCAGCTGCATGTATTGGCCTGCTTGCAATTTGGGCCTGGCCAAGCTTCGCTGAAAATCTGTATTCTTTTGGGTAAGAGGCCTGTTCACTACATTTCCATTTACAGATGACGTATCCTTGAAACTTTACTGTTCAGTACCCAAAATACTATGCATGTAATGCGACTGTTAAATCATCGTAGCCCATTGCTGCCTTGCAGACAATCTTCTTACAAGTGCTAAATGCAAAGTCACTCAGGATGCATTTCGTTTTCACTTCATATACTTTGTAATGCAACGATGATTGCCATTGTACGTTTTTGGTCAGTAGAAAGGACCTCAAGTCATTGGGCTTTTCATAAGTGGCTGTCAAAAGGCTCTTATTAATGCTGGTAAATAAATCTGGGTGGGATGTTGTACGGAAACAACTGATATTCATATGGACATAGTTTTTGAAGTACATAATTGAAGGCATGAAACTATCTATGGCACAGGGTACTAATGTCTTATCCCTTCTTATCCTCAGTGATTATCAGTCCGCGCTATATCCTGTTTTCTGTTCACAGAATGATTGTGTTGCCAGTGATCAACCTCCTTACATCTGTCATTGTGTTTTGTGAGAGTATTCCACCTATTATCAAGGAACAAGTACCAGACTCCAATAGGAAACTTACATAGAGCCCTGAGACCTGTCTTAAAAGTTAAGTGAGGTGTCAAAATATTGCCTTAATATCAAGATTAGTACTGTGTATTTAATTGTATCACAATTATAATATAAAATTAATGAAAATTGTGAAATTAATATTAATTATGAAAATATGAAATTAATATGAAATTAAAATCCAATTCAGCAGTACTTAATTTTGTGATCCTTAATGTCATGCCCTTTCCCCTCCATATCTCAAGTCACATGGGTTGATAATTTCTCTAATGTGGGAAAACAGAACACCAAAATACTGTGCAATAGAAAGAGTTTGCTCATCAGTCATGTCAGGAGGTAAATAGAAGCAGAGCTAAATGATACTGTGTATATAACCACTCATGTTGAATGAAATTTCCTGTATGTGTTACTGAGAACTGCCGAGGTGTACCTCAAGATGTGCCTACAGAACAGCTAATAGCTATCTTCATCTGTATTCAGGATGATTGTAGTTCTTTCATAGCAGTTATGTCTTGGACTGTATGGTGCAATTACATCTGAGCAAACAACACGGGCTTCCCAAATCGTAATCAGTACAGGCCAATGTCTACCAAAAAAAATTTACATCACAAATGCTGTCAATTAAAGAAGACAGCCCATGCACTTAATTCCTATGTGAGTAAGAGAGTCAGTATCATCTGAAAAGATGATAAAGACATCTGTCGCACCATTAAATAAAATACAGCAGAATCATTTTTAATTTTTTTTTATTACAAATCCAACTGCTACAAAACACAAGAGTCAAATTAATTCATTATGAAATGATATTAAAAAAATAAATAAAATAAAACTAGACTTGACTAAAAGCTAATGCGTTCAAAATGTTGAGAAAACAGACATTTTAAATGAAATGCACTAGCTTACAATACCTACTTTAATGTAATATACCTTAATTCTCAACCTCTTCTTCACATATTTCTCATGTTAGTTTACTGAAGTTTTGTGTGAAAATCCAGGTCAAAAGTATGATGTGAATGGCTGGCTGCTGCCATTGTTCAGATTAAAAATTAAAGTTTCCTCATAATCTGAATGTAGTTCTTTTAAAATATTGATCATACATGAGTAAATAATCATCATATTGCTGGGAAAGAAAGTTAAGTGGCCAAGTCGCATTAAAGGAGTAGGTAATAGGCACTTACGTGCCACTTTTGGAGGTGCCTACAAAGGGGAATTTTTCCTTTTAAGGTGAATGTAAGTGGAAAACAAGTGGCAAAGAATTGGTAGTAAGGAATCACTTAGCTAGGTGCAAAAGACGTTTGATTCCTGAAAAGGTTTTTGTTTCTGTTTTTTGCACCAAGTGTCCTGACAGGGGCTCAATAGTAGACAATTCAAGAAACAAGCCTCACTTCACCCCACAGATAGAAAATGTAGTTGCGGACTTTTAAATCCCTGTAAATATGCTGTAAAGTCTCTCCAGTACAACTCAACAACTTACCACATATAATGCCCTTTTAAATGCAACCTAACTCTTTGACCCTTTATCTGCCACTGTGCCACTTAAATTTTTTTCCAGGGTATCAATTTAAGAATCAAGTTATAACTATAAAAAGAACAAAAAATAAGACTTTGCAAGGATTAACATTATGGATTTCCTAGTGGACGTACTTAGGTCCATTTCTGACAATCCAGATATGTTAATATACAAATAATTGGAGAGCTATTACATTTGCTGATACCTAACATATTTTATCTCACATAGATGGATGCCAAATATATAATCTCGAATTCAGAGTTACAAGACCCTCAATCCTTAAGAGACCTCCGCAAGAAGAAACAGAGTCCACTAGATGAGATTATTCTGATTGATCTTTTTGGTGTTTGTTCTGGAAACAATGCCTACATCATAGTGTTTTACCATAACGTTTCAACATTTAAAAAAAAACACAAAAAAAAACAATCTTATGAAGGATTTCAAGTATTTTTGAGTTAAAATCATTTGCAACCCTCAGCATACCATCACACATAGTAGCACTAATGGACAGAGACAGTACAACTTCTGATTATGGATCATTTCCTTACTTTTGCAATCAAGCTGAGGATGGCAAAACCAGACCTCAAATAATTTGACAATCAAGTCAATGAACTTTGATTTGAAACCACTGTGTCCGAGTTAATCTTGCTATGCATCTAGTAAATGCTCTGTACATGCCTACATGCGTAATTTCAATATTATAAAGGTAGATAGTTAAATTATCACCTGATTTGTATACATCTCCTTCAAGATATGAAAAGAGGGGAAGGGAGGGTTAAAGCCAAAAGACAGCTCTTCTTTTTGCTCTACCACTCCTGGCCTCGTTCTCACACTTCAGAGGAGAAGCTCTGCCAATGGGTGAAATTGGTTGATGATGAGAAGCAACTGCTTTGAGAAATCGTCTCTAGCCTGTGGTGGTAGTTGTTCCATAGACGTAAGCGCCTGCGAACATAGAATCTGAGTTACAAAAATCCTGATCATCTATTCCACTTCAATGTCAGACTCTTGTACATAATACTCACCTGAGGCAGTAGAAAAAAAAAGGCTAAATATTAAATCACTATCACCAAAACAAAGTAATAGTCACCCTCTCATGCACCTTATCACCACAGGGCTGGACAGCTGGAGATAATACCCAACGATATGGAGCTTTGCAGTGGTTTGATTTAGATCTGAGGTAAAACATATCAACTGTGGAAAATAAAAAAATATATAAATATGTTGTTTGAACAGGATAGAGTAGACTAATGTCATGAAAAATCAAACATCTGAGACTTCACTAAATAACTGCATTGTGAGGAAATATGTTGATCTTTATAGAGTCCGCTGAAATGGTAGTCCCTCAACCTGGTGACCAATAACGTACCAAGACAAAGCTTGAAGTTGCAATGTTAATCATTATGCAACAGAGCAGTTCAGTCTACATGCGTTGTGACGAGGTAATGGGATGGTCGTCCGAAAGGATGCATTGCATGCCAGACATACTTCAGGTAGGTTGCTAGAACCATACTTATTCCTAGCCCTAACGGGAGCCTAAAAAAAATGAAAACTGTCTTATCTGCAAACTGAAGGTATCATTGCAAAAACTCAATTATTTCTATACTCACACCAATCTTTAGACAATGGGCACAACTTAGAAATTGTTCTGCTATGATAGCTATGATTGAACTTCCAGCAGCATCCAAACCAAGTCCGTAACCATGTCAATTTCGGCTCTCATCTCAAATCTAATAAGTATCTGACATCCTTCGAGTGAAAATAGGCCTGAACCTGTTCATATTTACAAAACTTCCTCGCCATTTTTACGGACGACTCGACGATACAAACAAGGGGTCTCCTAGAAGTTCCGGATTCGGTCGCTAGGGGCGCGCATCTGTAAGCAAGCCCCCTGCTGTACTTCAATGGTATTCTTGTATTTATACTTTAAGTCATTTGGGGCTCGTCCAATAAAGGAGTAATAATGATATTATGGAAAATATACTAATAGTGATACGCATCACATTGTGAATGATAAATAATACTACCCTGGTCGTATGGCTTAGCAACATCCACACCCACACCCAACTCGTAGCAGCACGACATCAAAGTGTCATTTCGCTCTCTGGTTCTGTCAAGTCAAGTCGTATCGGGCAAGAAATTCAGTAGCAGTTGTATTCACCAGGGCCTGCTCACTCTCGCCTTCTTAAAGCTTCAGGGTTTTATCCGTGTCACTTTCGAACCAGAGGGCGTCTCACGGGGAAAGAGAGATACAGATAAAAACCCTGAAACTCGGAGTGGACAGGCACTGGTATCGTGGTCCCACCGTGGTCTCTCTCTCTCGCACTCATGGGCTAGCCTATCCTCCCTTTCCATTTGGTGTGCTAAACTCTCGGTGGTCGGACCATATTCACCCGTTCTGACGAGAGAATGGGATGGTCATTCACAAAAGATGCACAGCACGTCCGATACATCTTGGGTAAGTTAAACAACTCTTAAACCTAACCAGTCTCCCCTGCAAACTCCACATTAATTATTTCTGCTCTTGTTCTGAATAACGCCTTAGTATGCTGAGTTTTATGGAGAAATTAGACTGGTGAAGCTGAAGCGAGGCTTTGTATGTTCTAGTAACCAGAAGCCTCAGAGGCCTACTACAACATACTCAGCTTCGCTTCACCAGCCTAATTCCTCCATGACACCTTTGGTGTACGTAGGAGAAAGAGGGGATGGGGTAAGTGTCCCTTATTTTATCAGATCAACCATCTCTTCTTAGGCTTATTCTACGGCTAAGACGCGTTTACTAGGGAACACCGTCATCTTGGTGATTCTCAATTCTGTAGGTAAATGTTACCCAAAAACATGTTAAATCATGCTGGAATGTGTCCAATCGAAACTTACTTAAATCTTTTTGCTTCTCTATGGCAGGACTGAGGTATATATCGGGACGCCATATGTCTAGTTAAGGCCGTAAAACCAGACAATCTCGAAGTGCCTCGACCTCCCAAGACAAGTCATTCATCTGGGGGTCTTCATTCATTCAAGTAAGTAATTTAATACTCCCTTATGGTGCTCTAGGCAAATGTCACCTGATGGCTGATGGCTAGTCAAAGCATACCGAAATCTTAAAGATTACAATTTACAGGAGCAAGGTCGAAGCATGTAATGAAACATATTACTGCAAAATGTCACCTGATGGCTGATGGCTAGTCAAAGCATACCGAAATCTTAAAGATTACAATTTACAGGAGCAAGGTCGAAGCATGTAATGAAACATATTACTGCAAAATATTTATTCCATTATGAGCTGTAAATGCTTAAAAGCTAAAATTTTGACGAATTCATTCTTCAATTAAGGGGTCCAGTACTGAGCCCAGGAGGGTCAGAATTTGTTTCATTTTCCTGATCACTGGAATACAGAAGATTTTCGTCAGGCAAAGAGAGGGTGTATGCATGTAAAAGAATATATCAGAGGCAAACACTTACGATCTATCATGTTTAGTACTAAATTAAATATGCGGCCCGCCACAGGGACCGCATATTGAGGGTGCCATATGAAGGTCAACAGAATGGCCCCTGATGTGATAAAAGTTACCAAAGCTATGATGACAGTTCTGCAAAGATGAAGAGAAGAATTATTAGTTGCAGTCTAGTGTGAGCAAAGTGCATTTTCCTCGTAACATAAATATGTAACGGGGATGTCATATGATGTTACTTTTTATGTTGTTTTCCATTGTATGGTGTTCATCGATCAACAAGTGGATCAATTAATAAATCGCTACTACAATATATCACCATCACATGTGTTGTACATCTTGTATTACTTGTAATACTTGTATTTTCCTTTATTAAGAGGCCACAAACATGTTCAACAATAAATGCCACTTCGTGTTAAGTCCCAAATGACATTTCTGGCACTGTCTCTTGCAAGTATTCGAATCGTGACGATATGTGACAAAGAATCTCTCAAGTAAGGTCTATCGAAATACGAAACAAGCTCGTCTTAAGTATTAATCTTGTGGCGGGCGATGACGGGATAGGGAGCGAAAAGGAGGACTCATGTACTAACGGTTCAAGAAAAAGAAAGGGTCAATACACGTTACACGTGCTCAGGAGTCGTACACCCACAGCGCACCACCATCAAACATGTGTCTAATATTTCAATTACATTACAATTACGAACACATACGAATTTGCACTTATTTGAGAACGGCCCAAGTGTAATAAATGCAACTGGTGTGGCATTTTACTTACAGTAGTGGTCCTAGAGCCATATTCGTAAGTCTTTGAAAGCTTTGAAAGAGAGCTTCTCCGTTTAGGTAGGAAGACACGGTCTGGTCTGGACTAGTCTGTGCTTCGAAGTCAAATGCAGCTCACCGCACAGGACAGGGTTGAGCGGGTTGAGTTGAGGGGGAGGGGGAGGGGGAGGGGAGAGCACGGAATAAGAGGGGGCGTGATATGGGGTGTCTAAAGGAGTCCAAACACAAAAAGAAGTCCCTTATCTCACGAGAGGAAAACTTAAAAATTTGCACGGCTATAAATACGTTACTGGTTAAATGGCCGTTTTATCAAATCACAGCCATGATGTACGAATTGGGTCTAGTAGTCAGTAAGCAGACACCTGATGCTGTCTGCTTGGGCGGGGGGAGCCAAGAGCGGTCCACAACTTACTAAAGCATCCAAAAATGTCGTTGACGTCATTTCTGAAAGTCTGTGTGACCATAATTACACAAATTTGTCGAAATGTAGTCATCTTGACATTCAAAAATAACGTTAGGAACATGAAATGATGCTTCAGTGACATTGTTGTTCTCCGGGAGGTTAAGGCATCCTTATTTATTTGTTTTGAATGACTACAATGCGGTGGGAATATGCTGCTGAGGTGTGTGACACCTTGACAAATATCAGCCCTCTGACATAAAATTCCGATTCATGCATTCGTACGTAGACTTCTCAGCTAATACTACTATATCCTCACACCTGTTCCAGATCCTGAGCCCGTACCCAAGCATGATTTCCTGGTCAACGTATGTATTTACCAGCAAAAACAAAACAAAAGTATGTGCTGTGATGAATAAACCTACCTCCATTCTAATTGTAATTTGCTGCTCATAGGATCGCTGTGAAGCTGTTAAACAGGAGAGTTTATCGTTGTTCTGAGTTGTGTGTGCTAAAAACCTACCTGCAATGATGTCACGGGTGTTTTTTGTAAGTTTTCTTGTAACGTGAAGACCTGCAGTTCCCTTGAGCTATTTTGTAAGCGTTTTTTTTTTGTATCACAGCAAAAGTGCAATATCAGGGAAAGGCTGGTTGTTTTTTGCGTATTTCGTCTGAAAACTTGCTTACAAACGCGTCGAGAAAATTATGCGTGTGTTGTTACGTCAACTGCTCGCGACAGAATTTTCCCGGCAATTTCGTAAGCAGGTTTTTGTTGAATCACTGTCAAAGTGCTAGCTTACGAAACCATGTTTCTTATTTGAGTTTTTTCCGCTGCAAACCTGCCTGCAAAGGAGTTCAGGAAAATCTGCGTATTTCCTTTTTTAAATATTCTCTGTGCAATACGTCAGTTGTTCTTTTGTAGGCAGGTTTCTGTTCCTGTGTGAGTTTTTTCGGCTAAATACCTGTCTACAAAGGAGTTCAGTAAAATCTGCGTATTAAATTATGTTAAATTACGCCCTGCTAAACTTTATAAGCTTACTTGTAGGCGGGTTTGCTTAGCACTTTTTCTGAGTTGTGTGTGCTAAAAACCTACCTGCAATGATGTCACGGGTGTTTTTTGTAAGTTTTCTCGTAACGTGAAGACCTGCAGTTCCCTTGAGCTATTTTGTAAGCGGTTTTTTTTTTGTATCACAGCAAAAGTGCAATATCAGGGAAAGGCTGGTTGTTTTTTGCGTATTTCGTCTGAAAACTTGCTTACAAACGCGTCGAGAAAATTATGCGTGTGTTGTTACGTCAACTGCTCGCGACAGAATTTTCCCGGCAATTTCGTAAGCAGGTTTTTGTTGAATCACTATCAAAGTGCTAGCTTACGAAACCATGTTTCTTAATTGAGTTTTTTCCGCAGAAAACCTGCCTGCAAAGGAGTTCAGGAAAATCTGCGTATTTCCTTTTTTAAATATTCTCTGTGCAATACGTCAGTTGTTCTTTTGTAGGCAGGTTTCTGTTCCTGTGTGAGTTTTTTTCGGCTAAATACCTGTCTACAAAGGAGTTCAGTAAAATCTGCGTATTAAATTATGTTAAATTACGCCCTGCTAAACTTTATAAGCTTACTTGTAGGCGGGTTTGCTTAGCACTTCCGTAAAGTTAATGGAAAAACGAAGAGTTTATCGTTTTTCTGAGTTGTGTGTGCTAAAAACCTACCTGCAATGATGTCACGGGTGTTTTTTGTAAGTTTTCTCGTAACGTGACGACCTGCAGTTCCCTTGAGCTATTTTGTAAGCGGGATTTCTTTGTATCACAGTGAAAGTGCAATATCAGGGAAAGGCTGGTTGTTTCTCGCGTATTTCGTCTGAAAACTTGCTTACAAACGCGTCGAGAAAATTATGCGTGTGTTGTTACGTCAACTGCTCGCGACAGAATTTTCCCGGCAATTTCGTAAGCAGTTTTTTGTTGAATCACTGTCAAAGTGCTAGCTTACGAAACCATGTTTCTTATTTGAGTTTTTTCCGCTGAAAACCTGCCTGCAAAGGAGTTCAGAAAAATCTGCGTATGCTGTTTTATAAATATACTCTGTGCAATACGTCAGCTGCTTTTTTGTAGGCAGGATTTTCTGTTGCAGCGCTGTTAGTTTGCAAGGAAAGGGAAAACTTACACGCTCTTTATATTACATTCACCCCAAACCTACCTGCAATGATGTCACAGGGGTTTTGCGTATGTGTTGTTGTATGATCAGGCCTTACTTTCTATCCGAGCTCCTTTGTAAGTAGGTTCATTTAGGTGCCCTACTTCGATTTTTCAATTTTTATGTAAAGTTGGTTGTTTTTCATGTCATTTTGGATTCAAACCCACTTTCGGATTTGTCGAGAATGACATGCGAGTGTTTTACGTGACTTGCGCTCGATCTTAAATTCCCTGCAATTTCGTCAGCTAGTTTTTGTTTGTAATACTGTCTTTGTGCCTGTCTTTGAACTTATTTTTTCTTTGAGTTATTTTAGCCGAGAACCCACCTAAAAGCAGCTAAGAATAGTCTTTGCAGCCTACAAAATGTCTGGTTTCTTAGTGAGATGCGAAGCAAATGCTTTTCATTTTACAAGGAGTGAGCATTTAATTTTGCCCTTCGATCTGAATATTTTGCAAAACTTAAACAGTGTGGGAGCACATTCGATCTCGGCTATTTTTTTTTCGAATCGGCATGGATGAGGTGCTCTTTGAATTTAATGTATGGACTTGAAATAAAGCGTTTTTAGTGTGTTTTTAATATTTTACTGCATTTTTCTAAAACTTAACCCTTTTCCATATTACACTCTACAAGGAAAACCAAATATTGGGTTGTGGGGGAAGGGAGGGAGGGAGGGAGGGAGGGAGGGAGGGAGGGAGGGAGGGAGGGAGGGAGAGAGAGAGAGAGAGAGAGAGAGAGGGAGAGAGAGAGGGAGAGAGAGAGGGAGAGAAAGAGAGAGAGAGAGAGAGAGAGAGAGAGAGAGGGAGAGAGAGAGAGAGAGAGAGAGAGAGAGAGAGAGAGAGAGAGAGAGAGAGAAGAGGAGACTATTTTTCCGAGATATTTCCTTTGAGGGTGCGGAAGATTTTGCTAGAAGAACTGACGTGGACGTGAAATTTTTGATTTCTTCTGAATCAATCAATTATCTTGTTTAAAACACGGCTAGAACTTAGTAAGGGACCAAACCGCACTGTTACGGGAAAAAATGTTAGGCCGTGAAGAGTAATCACCTAGGAAACATGCCCAATTTCTTAATGAGATCCTCGGAAATGAATGAATGAATTAAAAAATAACTGAATCAGTAAATAGAACGATGGGTTGCAAATCAAGAGAAGTCTACACTTCAATTCCAAATTGTAGGCAGGCCTCCGACCCAAATAATCAGTATTAGAGGGCTTGTCTACGACGCTTGTCACCAATGCGACCCGTTTGAATTTCGCGGTGATCGCGCGGAATGAGAAATCGCGATGACAGCTCTGCATATGTTGGAGCTGGCTGGCTAACCTAGTGCGGATTTTTATCTCTCAACATCCCGCAATCGGTATAAGTCTCAGCGCCACAAATGATTTCTATCGCTTTCTGCAAGCAATATGTTTGGTATTTTCATATAAAACAGATCGATTCTGACATAGTTGAGTTTAAAATGACTGTCAAAAATGCGAGGTGGAGACGGGGTCGCCATCTTGCCTGGCAGCAGCCGCTCGTCTGCTAGGGCGCGCTGAGAGGGGACCCGTGCGAGGCTATCTGGGACCATCGCTATTGGCAGGCGAGGGACAAAACTTTTCAGACTGATAGTACGTCCGCTCACCACGGCTGCCACCAGCAGACTGGCGAGCGACGAGTCCCTCCACCTCGGACGGACTCCGGGACGGAGTCGGAGCGAGCGGTGAGCAGTGCTCGCCGAGCACCAATGACCGACCAGGTAGCCGAGGACTCCTGGCCCAGAGCATGGAGTATAGCAGTAATGGAGTAGCAACTTTATACCGTATGGACAACACCTGCCTGGCGAACGCATCTCCTCCGAGAATATAGCACTCACCGACACAAAACTTTGACCGACGTGTTCCTTAGGGTCCATTCTTGCTAACCATAAAAAAAAAGCAGACCACGCGACCGTGACCAAAAAGTTCCGGAGGGCCGGAACTTGAAAGCAGATGATACGTATGGTAGATGTCCCTACGCGTTGCAGGCCGCAGGGAAGCGGAGCGCTGTCGCGCTGGGCTAGGAGGGGGGAGGCGCGGGGCGGGAGGGGGCACCGGCCCGGCCGCCCGGCCGCCTGAGAGGTGGCGTGGAGTAGTCTCGCGGTCGGGGCGCGCGCGGAGCGCGCCGCCGCCGCCGCCGCGCGACATTTTCCCCCCTGTATAATATAATGCCACTCTCGCTCTGCCGTTTGCTGTCTGCTCGCTGCGCTGCTCTCTGCAGGCTGCTCGCTGTATGACAGTACAAGCAGGCTGATACATTCGTATCATCTGCTAAAAAGTTTTAACCCAGCGCTCACCAAATTCAAACTGGGGCCGTCGAAAGTCGCGCGACGCTCGTTTCCCCACCTGCCTCCCGCGGAGAGCCACTGCCTGCGCGCAGCGAGGAACGTTCCGGGCGGTGCGCGGCGGCCCGGCCGCTCGGCAGCGGCGAGCCGCGCCAGCCGCCTGGAGGGGGTAGGCGCGCTGTGATTGGCCGCGGCCGGCCCGGCTAGCAGACGTCACTGCGTCGTCGTTGTTGTTGTGATTTTGCCGTGGAAATCGTCGTAGGGTACTGGGACATTCTAAGTAAAATTATTTGAGTAAGAATGCCGAAGCGAGGCCGTCGAGGAAGTGCCTTTACGCGTCCTAAAAGGGGCAAATTTCACAATGAGCGAGGAGTAGGTGGGAAAGGGCATCAGTTTGGCTGGAGTCGCTGTTAGCCCGAGCCCGAGCATTCCAAATGAGGTTAGTGGTTAGTGTTTTAAATAAACAACCTATGTTGTATGTTTTAATGTGGTAACAAAATCTTCCTTTTTTTTTTTTTTAGAGATGTGAGCTGAGTGACCATGAAAATGACTCAGATAGTAGCTATGCAACAATAGAGTTTGCAGAAGCCTTAGCCAATGATTCACATACCTCAGATGATGATGTCTCACAGGTAAAGTGCAAATTTAAAAATAATTCAGTACTCACTTTTTGTCCATGAAATAACTTGACCCTTTAATGTACTATATTTTTTTTATTATGCTCCCACAGTGTTCTGTTTCATCAGTGGATGTCTCTATGCTGGGTGAAAGTTGTCCCATCCCATCAACAGAGCTAGTTATGTCTACTTGGAACCTGCTCAAAAGGGTAATGCCTCTCCACTGGACTGTGATTTCCAACAAGAATGGTTTCAACTGCCTTCAATATTCAAAGGGAGATGAACCCTCCTTTCAGAGAAATGTTTTTGTAACGTTTAGTGGAACTCTGCGGATTACAGTTCATCGTAAAGAAGTGCCTGAAGATCTAATGAAACAATTCTCTAAGGATTGGCCTAAAGGACAGCAATTAACCGTCCAATCCAGTAAAACTTTTGTCGATAATGTGTTGCGTGTTGTGCTGGCTGTTAGAGCATATGAGGTTTGTGCTGGTGCAGACTACCAGAAGTATGAGCATCTTTGGGCTACTGATACAATTGGTTATATTGATAATAATCCTTACGATGAAGCAAGGTATGTAAAAACATTTAGGTCTCCAAACTGCTCCCTCTTGGTTGCGGTTCAAACTTGGATTTGCACTGAGTGTAAGAAATGTATTGAGAGGTTTCGTAAAAAATACAAACAGGAGGAGACTGTTAATCCGTCTACTAGAAATGACTATTTGACTGAAGCACAAAAATGTGATAAATTAAGTGAACAAAGAAAACAAATCAAAAATATGACTAAATTAGTGAATTATTATAAGAGAATTAATGCAGAGTTAGAAAGCAGTGGTGTCAATATTGATGAGCAATTAGGGCAGCATCTAGCTGAGCTGGTTAGACAGGAAAAACTGTCACCTGTTATGCATCTTTTCTTTCAACAGCAGTTACAGTTTGCAGGACTGAAGGATTCTAGAGGCATGAGGTGGCACCCAGCCCTTATAAGATTTGCACTTCTGATTAAAAGCACCTCACCCTCTGCTTTGGATGCGGTGAGACAAAGTGGTATGATTTGTCTTCCTGGGGACCGTACATTATTTGATTATAGTCATGCTGTCCCCAGGGAGGAAGGTCTCTTTGTTTCCAAGCTAAATATGGTTTCCGATAAAGTTGACAAATTACCACAAAAGCACCAGAAGTTTCATAATTTGCTAATGGATGAAATCCACATCTGTCAGAAGCTTATTTATAGAAAGCCTGATGGAAGGTTGGTTGGCTATATCAAGCTAAATGAGGCGGAAGCAGAACTAAAAGATCTGGAAGCTGCAATTCAAAGTAATGTTCCACCCCAACCTGATGTTGCTACATGTATTCTCACCTTTATGTTGAAAGGTGTTAGCAACAATATAAGAGAAGTGGTTGCAGCTTTTCCATCAAGTGCCATGAAGAAGGAATTTTTGTATGACAGAGTGTGGGAAGTTATTCCAGCTTGTGAGAGGAGAGGAATTAAGATTCTTGCACGTATTTCTGATGGTTGCTCTGTTAATAGGGCCTTCATTAGTATGCATCCCCCAGCTAACCCAAGTGAGCTCCACCCTGGACTTGTATTTGACACTGTTAATCCTTGTGTCCCAGACAGGACATTGTTCTTCATTGCTGATCCACCCCATCTGCTAAAAACTATAAGGAATAATTTTGCTAAGTCAGGGCAACGTAAAAAGTGTACTCGTCTTCTTACCAAGAATGGTCAGTTTATTGTTTGGAAAACAGTGGAAAAATTGTACCTTGAGGATAAAAATTTAACTTTGCGTAGATGCCCAAAATTAAATTCACAAAATATTTATTTAAATGGCTATACTTGTATGAAAGTGTCATATGCTGCCCATGTAATGAGTAACACGGTGGCACAGGATCTGCTTAGTAGGAAATGGAGTGAAACTTCAGAAACAGTCAAATTTATTCAGAAGGTAAATGACTTTTTTTGACAATGTCAATGGTGCTCATTCTCAGCATGGTAAAAGAACTGCTAGCACAAGACTAGAACCCTACAGAAGTGTAGATGACTCAAGATTTGGTGAGTTAGCAGATTTTGAGAAATATTTTCTTGATTGGGAGGAAGAAGTCAGGCTCAATGACAAAATCCCCAAAAACAGTAAAGGAAAAGCCATATTGAGTCACCAGAAATTGGAAGGGATTTATATCACAGTAAATGCATTTACTGGTGCTGTGAAGTATTTACTGAAGGAGACTAGAGTTGATTTTGTGAATGCAAGGATATTCTGCCAAGATCCCTTGGAGCAGTATTTTAGCAAGCAGCGAGCCTCAATGGGAGGAAAACAAAATCCCACAGTAGAAGACTTTATTAAAAATGACATCCGAATCTCTATTCACAGAACAATGAGTTGTAATAAAAGGTGAAGTAATACCCAGGGGGAATCCTCACATATTGATATAAGTGATGAGAAACTGCCAAAATTGCCTCGAAAGAAATTATAGTCAGTGTTTCACAATGTACCGAATGGTTTATTTTGTAAAATATCACTGTTATTATGTGTCTCATTTGTTGCTTTCTGTGTTTGTATTAAGTGCATTGTTAGAGGTAGATCAAAAAATAACTCTGTCATTGTCATTGCGAAAATGTTTTTTTCATAAAATAAATAATAAGTCCAACTGTCTTATACCAGTATTCTTTGGTACATATTTCTAAGTAATTTCCATTCTACATAAAAAACTATAAGAACCTTTAGAGCTTTGGTACTAGGTTGAAATGTAAGTCTTATAAAATCACATACTTGTATACAGTATCACAAAGGTAACTTTAGTTACAACTAATAACTTTAAAGACAAATTGTTGTCTTTGAACAAAAAATACATTTCACTATGAAGTACTTGGGCACTGGGTAACTTTGCCAACAAGTCTAGCTCTGTGGCGTATAGACAATTGTGTCTTATTTCCTTGGCCACTCTTAACTCTGGCATTCATTCTCCTATTAACTATACCCCTGCCATATGTATTGGTGATAGATTTAATAATTTTGGACATAAATCTAAAAGATTCATCCTCAGATAAAAAGTCTTCCACAATACTGTCCCATAGAGATAGAATCAATGTATTTCCACAGACAGCTTCCATCACTCTGTCATGGATTAGGTCTCCTCCAGAAGTTTCTAAGGCTTGCAATGCTTTTGCTAATTCAACAAAAAATGGCATAGCACTATCATGCAGGAAAAATAAGGATTTCCTGTTTATTAGACTTGTCCAGTACTGAGGGTCTTTTTCATTAATTACAGGGGGACTTCCGATTCTTGCAAATTTTGCCAGAATACAGAGTTTTACATTTTGAATGTGACTATTCATTGGATGCTGGAAAGCTGCTCTGAAATGAGAGCGCAGTGCTGAGCCAGCGACGTGGTGTAGTGTCTGTGAATTACAACAAAAGTGCAAATTAAAATTATTGTAGTAGTAGTCAGTTTTAAGTATAATTCAATAATTAATTCTTTTTACCTGTATAGCAACTCTTTCAGAATAGTCATCTTTAGAATGTGGCCTCCCTGCTGCACTTTTGTCTCCTCTCATAACAGAGCAAACATGAATGAAGGCCGTATCACTAATTTTTTTGGCTAAGGGGAAGAGGATGTTCCAACCTACTTCTTCATTGCAAGAATTTACATGACAGAATGTGGACCACAACTCTTCACGGAACGATTTGTCTGCAAACATCTTCAATAAATTCACTTGCAGTACTGGGCGGAGTGCTGAAGGCAAAGCCTTCTTAGCATCAGCTGAGGAGAAGACTTGTGTTAAAATCTTCAACAAACATTTTTCGAAAGCACTCCACTTCTCACCACCCATGTTTTCCTTTATTTCCCTTAGCGTGCACACATATTTTTGGGAGTGGAAATGGCCTGGTTCTCCAGCAGCAATGTCAAACTCTGTTATAAGGTTTTCTATCAGCTCAGGTACTTTCTCTTTACAAAATTCAATAACATCGTCTACATTTGGAATCCGAGAGGCAGCATCTGTGAAAAGAAAAGACTAATCATTATTGACAAATAAAAGATTACAAAACTCTTAGGGCATGAACATAACCTGGGCCCACCTTTCTACTTGTGATTTTTTTGGTGCTGATTAAAGCCCCGACTTGTCATCAAGTACTGGCCGCAGATCACACAGCGCGCAAAAAAATCAGATGGCTCCTTTGCTGGTTTCTTTGACCGTGAGGGAGCTGATGGTTTTTTAAACCCTTTCTTAGGAGTCGACTTTGAAGCGTCTTCCAGGTCCCCAACATCCACTTCAAAAGAATTTCGAGACTCCATAGACGTAACTGACAGGAACGTGGAGTTGTTCACGCCAAATTCTTCATCACCCATTGACACATTAAAATCATCATCTTCCATGTCTTCCATTTCGAACTACTTAATTAATTAAAAGTTAGTCAGTACCCTACGACGATTTCCACGGCAAAATCACAACAACAACGACGACGCAGTGACGTCTGCTAGCCGGGCCGGCCGCGGCCAATCACAGCGCGCCTACCCCCTCCAGGCGGCTGGCGCGGCTCGCCGCTGCCGAGCGGCCGGGCCGCCGCGCGCCGCCCGGAACGTTCCTCGCTGCGCGCAGGCAGTGGCTCTCCGCGGGAGGCAGGTGGGGAAACGAGCGTCGCGCGACTTTCGACGGCCCCAGTTTGAATTTGGTGAGCGCTGGGTTAAAACTTTTTTGATGGTTAGCAAGAATGGACCCTAAGGAACACGTCGGTCAAAGTTTTGTGTCGGTGAGTGCTATATTCTCGGAGGAGATGCGTTCGCCAGTATTTCAGGTGCTGTCCATACGGTATAGAGTTGCTACTCCATTACTGCTATACTCCATGCCCAGAGGCACGGTGGAGGGAGATCTCCCTCCACCGTGCCCAGAGGGAAGCGGGCACACGGAATAACCCCAGAACCCTCTCCGCTTCCCACCTCCGCCCGCCCAGTGCGCCGGCCGATGAAATTCCGGGAAGGGAAATACCCTGCCGGACCCTGGCCCGGGCCCATCTCACATCACGACGACCTGAAAACCACGGTGTAGAGATATACGGTGGCGGCTCGAGCCTACCTGCGCTGAAGCAAGATCTGGGACAGATTCTATTTACCTGCCCGTCCGCCGCAGCGCGGCGGTCGAGCTAGGGTAAACTCAAGGGCCGGTTCTGCCTACCTGCGGTCTGAGGCGTTAATGCCCACAGCCGGCGCTCCCGACTCAGCTTAGCAAGAGTAGACTCAGCATCACAGCCGCGCGGCGGCAGTGGGGGCCGGGCGGGAAATTCCTTATGAAAAAGATTGAGTCCGAACTACGTCCGAAGGACAGTCCGTAGATAGCCGTCGGACAGTTCCAACTCTATCCATCGGACCGTTCCAGAAAACTTTAAAAAGTTACAAAATCGGCAAGATTTCGGACAGTCCTATCCCACTTACACGGACATGCATCGGACAGTCCGGAGAATATAGTGACCAGGATCTACCTGAACATTTATACATTGCAATTATTTTTTAAAAAATTAATTTTTAAGATTCATCAATGAAAAATGTTTTTCGTGGTTCCCTACACAACACTCTCGGAGTATTCTCTCCCTCTCCTCTGCCACGTGGTTTATACACTTAAGTTTGTACTTTACTAAGGAAGATATACTTTACCGGACGGAGAGTCGAACCTGAAACCTCTGAACTGCGATCCCATCACGTTGCCCGCTGGACCACGGGGACAACTGGAGGAAACGGCCCCAGCGTCCCCGGGTCATTCCAAAGCCACGCTCCCAGCCATGTTAAGCCATTTCCCAGAAGGTTGCCGGCCGGGCTGACTGCGGCAGTGGCGGCTGTGGTCCGTGCATGAGGGATTTCCGACTACATATTTTGATCTTGGCTGTTTATTTCGGTCCCGGTTTCCCTTCTTCAACTAAAACTTTTCCTTCATTTTACATTTACATTGCCTTTTGTGGCGTATACAAAGAAGCATCGAGGGAACCGAAGCGCAATTGACAGAGTAAGAAAAGTCCTACACATTTATAAAAGTTATCCGTTTGTTACGCTGTAAATGAACCTTCCAATACAAGAGGATAAGAAAAATTCCAACATTTTTACAGTGAAATTATTGGCTTAAACTTGATCTCTTTTCTTCGCTCCGTTCTCGTTTTTATTTTTTTTATAAACCTATTTCGCTTTTTCGTTCGCGAAGTGTTGCGACTGACGGACAGTCCGGGACGTAGTCCGTTCGAGGGGCTTGGCAGGCCAGTCGCCCTGCCCGCGGACACCGCCGGGCCTGTCCGGCACCCGATGCCAGACTGAAGTCAAAATGCGGACCAGTCCGGTACGGACTCGGCCGGAGGAGGGCACCCCACGGACTAGTCCGCAAGTAAAAGGGCACTGCCCGAGACAGAAGGCAAATTCTGGAACTGTCCTCGTCGGTTTTCGGAACGAATCGCTTTTGTAAGGGAATAGTCAGAGGTCAACTAATTGTCCATAATGAACCAAATTATAAAAATCACCATAGCATTGCAGATGTCCTTGAGCAGAAAAAAACTAATAAACTGATCAGTCAGTGTTTATAGATTTGAACTAAATTTAAAAATAAATTAGATTAGCTTTCAACTACACATGCAGCTATGCATATTTGAACAAAATTGGAAACTCTGAAAGGATTAAAACGAATGTATAGCTCTGATAAACTCTTGAGGAATTCCAAAAAATAGACAAACAGGAAGGTTTGGTGAAAATCAAATTACATGGTACAGTTAAGTGAGTACCAGGAAAAAAAAGAAAAAAAAACAGCAATTTTGGTCAGTTGATGAAAACAAACTCGATGTTCTGTCAAAATTTAAAAATGAAATTCAACATTTCAGGGGAAATCAAATGAAATTGAACATCGTCAGTGAATATCACAGAAAATAAACAAAGTTGAACTCCAAAGTGAATAAATATCAGCGAAAGAAAAATGGTTTTGGTGCGTTCATTGAAATGGAGCAAAATGGAGGTATGAATAAGAATGAGACAAAAAAAAATATTACTGATGGGTGACTATGGTATGCTTTTTTGATAATTTTTTTGTTTTTCCAGGTTTCTTCAGCAGCTGGTTGGTGACGAGGAGAACTTCTTGAAGAGCCGCAACACAGAAATCCCACAGGAGTTCTTCTTTCTGCGCTCTGTGCTGCTGGCAGAAGTTGATGACTTTCACGGCAGGCAAGTCATTTACATGGTCCAGTTTAAATTTATGAATGATGTTTGGCACATGAAAGATGGGTGGAATTTTTTCAACTGCTGCCTTCTGAATTTCCTGGAAACAGGTGACAGCCAGCTGAGAGGGCATTTTCTGCTGCCCTGCAGGCTCGCGTAGAGAGTGGACGAGATGGAGAGGGAAGAGGGCCTCGGTTTCAAGGATGCTGCTGCAGTCCACACAGCTGACCTCTTCGCAGTGGCGCCGAACGATGGAGGCTGATATGTGGGCTGCCTTGGCCTGCTGCATCCTCTCCCGGGCCCTCTCCAGGAATACTGCAGGAGGCACCAGGGGTTGAGGTGAGTTGTTGTTGTCCTCTTGCTCTTCCTCTGCCTCCTCTTCTTCCTCCTCTTCATCTCCGCCTTCCTCCCCTTCTGCCTGCTCTTCCTGGACAGTTTGACGGAACAGCCCTCGAGGCTGTGGAGCTGGTGGGGCTGTTTTGGCTTCCTGTAGCAGAGTGTCCAGGTGGAGAGTGTTGAGGGCGTTGTCATCCCTGCAGTTTTTATTCTTCGCTGTTGCTGTCAGCTGCTTGATGAGAGCGGAAGAAAAAACTGCAGGGAGTTGCTAGATAGTAAATGTCCTCTTCGGCCCGGCGCAGTCCCTCAGAAGGCTATTGAAATTCTCAATTATGTCTGAGGTAAGGTGTCCAGCTGGGAGGTACACCTTCCCCTCATGCTGCAGGTCGTCCCACAAGTACGCCACAGCACTCATTGTGAGGAGAAAATGTTCGGGGAACTTGAGGTTTGAAGATCCTAAGAATTTCCAGTGCTGGATCTCTTCGAACATTTCTTCCCCCAATTTTTTATGCCCTGAAGTTGGAGTGGTGGCGCACTTGTAGTTGCCGGGCTCGGGGTTGGGGACATGTGCCGTGCCGTTCAAGGAGTCGAAGAGGTTGCTTATCCGGTCACAAAAGGAGGATGTGGCCATAGCTTCATAGGGCAAAGCGTTGAGCATGGCCATCATCACTCCAGTTGCGACCGGCTTGCTGAGCAGCTGCTTGACCTGCGCGACGTTCATCTTTCCGTAGTGACTTGGGCTGAAGTGTCCCAGAGTCACCTTTGGCGCCAGACGGGGGTGGACCTGGATGTCGAAGTGCACAAACAGATCGATGTACTCCTTCTTCACGCAGGACCCATCCCCCAGCTGGAGAGGGTAGCAGAGGAGCGCATTCCTGAGGCACTTCAGCAGGTGCGGCACATCAGAAATCACGTAGATCTTCTGCCCCTGGAGGAAGAACCACGGATCTTCTACGCTGGCACCAAGAAGACGGATGGCCGCGTAGTTCTTCCCCAGGCCGTCCATGACGAGGCCCGTCCATGACGAGGCACCGCACCCGCAGCCCACAGGTAAGCGCCGCCTCAATCGCCGCCCTGAAGATGTCGCAGAAGTTGGCCCCGGTCAACTTCTTGTTGGTCGGCCAGAAGGCGAGTGGCTGCTTCCAGTTTGTGTAGATGCCACGCACCATAGCGACCATGACCTCTTCGGCGGGCGCGGGCATCCTGAGGCCGCCTCCCAGGTCGACGACGCCCACTACCTGGTCGGTCTTGGGGTCGTAGGACAGCCCACGCTCCGCCGAGGTTTCGTCGATGACGGTGGTGACATCCTTGGAGCTGTCGGGCATGACCTCCACTCGCTTCTTCAGGGCCGACACAATGATGGGGTTGATGCCGGCCTGGAGATGCAGGGGCTGAGTGAGGCGGCGGAGAGTCTTCCTGGTGGGCTTTTCACAAGGGAGCGCGTTGTAGCACGCCCTGCCTCGCTTCTGTAAGCCCAGGAAGATTGTCTTCGTCGCATCAGTTTAACGCCGCCGTTTGGGGTGCCGATCGAAGTTTTCGACCTGGCACTCCAGGATGGAGAAAAACGACGGCGTCACACGCTCCCGGATGAAGTCCATCGCATCTTCCTTCCTGGAGCGCATCTTCAGCGCTTTCAGCTCTTCAGCCTTCTTGGCAAGCTTGCTCTTCAGGTCTCTAATCTGCGCCTTGGCCTTTTTTGCAGACTGCAGGAGGTGCTGCACTACCGGAGTCCGCATGGTGCCGGTGACTCTTGGCAGAGTCTGGAACTTGCCGGTGCTCTTGGCCCGGAGTGCTTGCTGCAGGAGCTGGAGACGTGGAGGCAGAGGCTGAAGAGGCTGAGGCTAAAGCGGCTGAGGCTGAAGCGGCTGAAGGGTCTGCGGGGGTGGCTGCACCGCCTGCAGGAGGCGAGGAGGGCTGGGAGGCTGCTCAACCAGTCCACCATCACCTGGAAAAAATACTAAGGTAAGGAATGAGACTACTGTTGTTAGTATGCTGCTCTCAAAATATGTGCAAGTATATCTGTGCCACAAAATAATTACATTATACTGTTATGTAATTTTCAATAATTGCTCTTCAAGTTACTAAGGGCTTGACATGCCCATTTTTTTTATTTTTTTTTAAGATTTAAAGTCACCACTAAAATGGCATTAAAAATTAATTTGGAGGGCAAAATAGCTTTAGTATTGATTTCATTGGTGTTCAAAATATCTTCAGAGTTTTTCATAACAATGTTAGGGGTTTTAATAACTATGGAATCTACATCTATTTGCTTGAACTGTTTCTAAAAGTGCTCCCTTTTGCTTACCAGACATCCCCGGTTCAGCCTGCAGGGGCGGCTGCAGGGTCGGCTGCAGGGGCGGCTGCAGGGGCGGCTGCACCGGCGTCTGCAGGGGCGGCTGCACCGGCTGCAGGAGGAGAGGACGGCTGAGAGGCTGCTCTAGCAGTCCATGTCCTGGAAAAAATATTAAGGTCAGTTATGAAACTAATTAAGTTGGAATTCTGCCCTCAATAAATGTGCAAGTACTTTTGTGTAGCAAAGTAATGACTGCATTGCAATAAGTAATTCACAATAAAATTTGTCAAGTTAAACAGAATGTGCCGTATATGACAGTTAATACTAAACTGCTAATACTTCAAAGAGGGAGACAGCTTTGGCGAATGTTTGTATACAATATCTTACGCATTTTGTACACAAATTCTAGGAGTTAATTATTACAGACTTTACTGTTGTTTCACGTAACTTTTACTAAAAGTGTTGCAATGAGCTTACCAGATGTTACTGGTCCAGCTTGCAGAGGTGGCTGCAGTGGTGGCTGCACCGGCTGCAGAGGGTGAGGGGCTGGGAGGCTGGTCCACCTGTCCACCATCACCTGGAAAAAAAAATTCAGATGCCCTACTGATACTGATGAAATGCTACCATTGCTTTTAAAAATATGGTTCTCTAAGATCTACACATAAAGTCCCATAAAAGTCGTACCGCTTCGTTCTTAGCTTTTTCGGTCTGTACTTCTGAGGAAATTACTATGTGGCGTAGTAGATTTTAAAGCTGAGAACATTTTGCACGCAGTTTCACTGAAGCATCTACCATGGACTGTAGTAAGATGTGTAGTTATACACTTCGTTCATAGAGTATAACTGCTAAGTTTGAACACATTTACACGAGGAATCTATTGACATGTTGGTTACTTACCGGGTAGGAAAAGGGAGGGAACTGCATTCCACTTCAGACTTCGAGTTCTGCCAGCATTATTGAAGTCAGCCGGAGTCAAGTGGACAGAGCAGACAAAGCACTTGTACAGCTCCTCGCTTGTCTTTCCATTTAATTTGGGGTTTTGGATTGCCTTCACCCATTCTTGTTGGAAACTGTAAATGGGAAAAATTTCAATACGTTGACTCTGCCGTAGTTCTCCTGGCAATTTATCATAACTGCCCAATTTTTACTGTTAAATGATAAGTCTCGTTTCTTGCCCATGCTATAATCACACAAATCGTCATATGGGTGAGAAAAGTGACTGTAGCATTTACCGTAAGACAGTATCACAAACATGTAATTGAGGGCTGGGAGGCTGGCCCACCTGTCCACCATCACTTAGATGAAAGATAACGTTTGATAATTTTAAAATTCCAATAATGATGATTTTTAATTTTTTTAAAAACTTTTAAAAATTTCTTTTTATGTGGGCAGAGTTATGCATGTTCAACATAGGACACATTGTAAAGTGGCATCAGTGGTATTCCCTCTTACAACAGAAAAGTGTGCAAGTATCAGGAGACCATGTGTGAAGGGTTTGCAACTACGTTTAAGACTCTGAGTTCCATAAGTGACACTGGACAAATAGAAGCAAGAGAAGAGAGACCAGGGCTATCATGCATTAGTGAGACCAAGCTGCTCTCCCTCCGGGCATGTTGGATGGAACATGTGACACGTGCGCACTCACCTGAATTTTGGGATTCGGTGAAAACTGAGTCCCTTCTGCTTGTTGCAGTTCCCGCACGCCTCCTCTCATCGCTGTCCATTGATGTCCAAGTCCAAGAATTACGCGGCGCAATAATCGGCAGCGGTCGCGAGGGAAGAGAACGACGAGCGACGTGGGCGAGTGAACGAGGACCGATGTGACTGGTGATGAGTGACGGCACGTTGTGGTCCATTTTGACTGTTTGTGTCTGACGTGTGCTCGGTTAATACTCGGCAGAGATGCAAGCGAAGCAGGGAAGGTGTGTGGTTGATGCTTAGAGAGTAAAGGTGTGATATAAAAATTTAGAGAGATGTGACACATGAAGAAAATGTATGTATTGAATTGATGCCATGTTAATACTTGGTTCAGGGATTTGAAAGGCTTTAATAAAATAAAAACAAAGTCCAACTTTTATGCATGTGTATTTATTAATTTCAATTTTGAATTGCCTGAATAATTTTTTCATAATGACGAGTATGACGAGTACCGGTGAGAATCGTTCTATCGCACATTTAAATCCCCCGCGCGGTTTCCCCCCCCCCCCCCCAAAGGCAACATTCCGCAAACAAAAAATCAAGGCTTGCGGTTTCGCTTTATGTGTGTATCAGTGTGATTATTTTCTAGGCATGCCTTTTTCATGGATATTTATCGTTGGCAGCATACGTTCCGATGATTTTTTGCGAAGGTGGAGGAAGATAATAAATTTTAATTTAGTAAACAGTTTTCGTCTCGTTACGTTGGACAACAGCATATGTAGTTCCGCCCCTGGCAGCTAGGCAACCCAGCGCAACACTCGAGCACAGCCTTTGTTGCCTTGAGTTCCCCCCCGCGACTCCACGCCACCTCTCAGTCCGCCGGGCGTTGCCCCCTCCCACCCCGCGCCTCCCCCCTCCCAGCCCAGCGCGACAGCGCTCCGCTTCCCTGCGGCGGCGACGAGTCGAGATATCTACCATACGTATCATCTGCTTTCAAGTTCCGGTCCTCCGCAACTTTTGGTCACGGTCGCGTGGTCTGTTTTTAGCAGATGATACATCTTAGCAAAAAAAATAAATAAATAAAAAGAAACTAAAGAGAAGTGATGTTTCAGCGACTTGTACTCTCGCAATAGTATATAGCGGGCCGGGTTGTCACAGTGCTGCGCGACGTTTGCAGGCCTGGAGAGGGGGAAGCAAGGCGGGCCAGGCGAGGGGTCTGGAGGGGGAGTCGGGGCCAGCGGGGCCTGCGGGCCTGCGGGGCTGACGCATGGACGAGGCTCCTACCCATGGTATTGTTGCCTTGCGGCGCCCGGCGGCGCCACGCTCGCGGCTCTCCCGAGTGTAACACATTTATAGCACCTCAGTGAAGTAGGCCAAGCCCAGACGGATTCTAGGAAAACCAATCGTATAGGTCATTAGTATACGATTAGTAGAAATAAGTATACACAAAAGTTTTCCTCAAACTTATAGCCGCCACCACTTTTTTTAAAACGAGTTTGGGGCGGCAAGCTTCGCTCGAAGTTAGCCCAACCCAATTTCTCTGGCAGAAACCGCAGCGGTACGAAAACACCTACACCTTATTTTTTTCGTCAGTAGATAATAGTAGACATAAAAAGGGATCAATGACTCAATCCGATCAGGCATAAACATGTCAGGAAAGTACAATTGGTGGCGGCAAGGTTCGCAACATTTAACAGAAGAGCGCGTTTTCGCCATTCACACGCCAAACTTACTTTACTGAATTGGTAGACATTAGTAGACGTGTGTGCGTTTAACCTCCTTCATGCGCATACCGTGCGATTAAATTTAAGTACTGTGGTAGCGGCCCGGTTCGCAACTTTTAACGTACTAGCCAATTTATACCAAAACACAAGAAACTCACTTTACTGAATTAGTAGACAATAGTAGACATGTTTGCTTTGATCCTCCTACATGCACATACTGTGCGATGTAATTAAAGGACTGTGGTGGGGCCAGGTTCGCAAATTTTAGCAAGAGACTGAATTTGCAAAAAAAAAAAAAAACACTAGAAACACACTTTACTGAATGAGTAGACATAAGTAGACATGTTTGCTTTCATCCTACATCATGCACATACCGTGCGAAAAAAAATCAAGTACTGTGGTGGCGGCCAGGTTCGCAGCCTTTAGCAAAGCAGTGAATTTGCACAAAAAATACGAAAAACTCACTGTACTGAATAAGTAGACAATAGTGTACATTTTTCCTGCTAACCTACTGTATGCATATGCTGTGCGAAAAATACTAAGAACTGTGGTGGCGGCCAGGTTCGCAAATGTTAAGATAGGACTGATTTTGCACAAAAAACACGAGAAACTCACTTTACTGAATGAGTAGACGATAGTATACATGCTTCCTGTTAACGTACTTCATGCACATACTGTGCGAAAAATATAAAATACTGTGGTGGCGGCCAGGTTAGCAACTTTTCGCATAGAAGGGAATTTGCACAAAAAACACGAGGAACTCACTTTACTGAATGAGTAGACATAAGTAGACATGTTTGCTTTCATCCTGCTATATGCACATACCGTGAGATGTAAGTAAGGTACCGTGGTGCGGCCAGGTTCGCAAATTTTAGCATGGGAGTGAATTTGCATAAAAAACACAAGAAACTCACTTTACTGAATGACAAGACAATAGTAGACATGTTTGCTTTCGTCCTACTAGATGCACATACCGTGAGATGTAAGTAAGGTACCGTGGTGGCGGCCAGGTTCGCAAATTTTAGCATAGGAGTGAATTTGCACAAAAAACAAGAGAAACTCACTTTACTGAATGAGTAGACATAAGTAGACACGTTTCCATTTAACCTACTTCATGCACATACTGTGCGAAAGAATTGAAATACTGTGGTGGCGGCCAGGTTCGCAACTTTTCGCATAGATGTCAATTTGCACAAAAAACACGAGGAACTCACTTTATTGTATGAGTAGACATAAGTAGACATGTTTGCTTTCATCCTACTACATGCACATACCGTGCGAAAAAAATGAAGTACTGTGGTGGCGGCCAGATTCGCAAATTTTAGCAAAGGACTGAATTTGCACAAAAAACACGAGAGACTCACTTTACTGAATGGGTAGACATAAGTAGACACGTTTCCATTTCACTTACTTCATGCGCATACTGTGCGAAAGAATTGAAATACTGTGGTGGCGGTCAGGTTCGCAACTTTTGGCATAGAAGTAAATTTGCACAAAAAACACGAGGAATTCATTTTACTGAATGAGTAGACGTAAGTAGAAATGTTTGCTTTCATCCTACTACATGCACATGCACATACCGTGCGAAAAATACTAAGTACTGTGGTGGCGGCCAGGTTTGCAAATTTTGGCAAAGGACTGAATTTGCACAAAAAAAAACACGAGAAACTCACTTTACTGAATGAGTAGACGATAGTAAAAATGTCTGCATTTAACGGTCTTCGTGCATGTTTGCTTTCATCCTACTACATGCACATACCGTGCGAAAAAAGGGAAGTACTGTGGTGGCGGCCAGGTTCGCAGCCTTTAGCAAAGGAGTGAATTTGCACGAGAAACACAAGAAACTTACTTTACTGAATTAGTAGACATTAGTAGACATGTTTGCTTTCGTCCTACTACAGGCACATACCGTAAGATTTAAGTAAGGTACCGTGGTGGCGGCCAGGTTCGCAAATTTAAACATGGGAGTGAATTTGCATTAAAAAAAGAGAAACTCACTGTTCTGAATTAGTAGACAATAGTAGACATGTTTGCTTTCGTCCCACTACATGCACATACCGTGAGATGTACGTAAGGTACCGTGGTGGCGGCAAGGTTCGCAACTTTTCGCAAAAAGTAAATTTGCAAAAAAAAAAAAAACACGAGAAACTCACTTAACCGAATGAGTAGACATAAGTAGACATGTTTGCTTTCATCCTACTACATGCACATACCGTGCGAAAAAAATGAAGTACTGTGGTGGCGGCCAGGTTCACAGCCGTTAGCAAAGGAGTGAATTTGCACGAAAAACACAAGAAACTCACTTTACTGAATTAGTAGACAATAGTAGTCATGTTTGCTTTCATTCTTGTACATGCACATGCACATGCCGTTCGAAAAATATGAAGTACTGTGGTGGCGGCCAGGTTTGCTGCCTTTAGCAACTGACTGAATTTGCACGAGAAACACAAGAAACTCACTTTACTGAATTAGTAGACAATAGTAGACATGTTTGCTTTCACCCTTCAACATGCAGATACCGTGAGATGTAAGTAAGGTACCGTGGTAGTGGCCAGGTTCGCAAATTTTAGCATTGTGGGTGAATTTGCATAAAAAACACGAGAAGCTCACTGCACTGTATTAGTAGACAATAGTAGACATGTTTGCTTTCGTCCTACTACATGCACATACCGTGAGATGTACGTAAGGTACCGTGGTGGCGGCCAGGTTCGCAACTTTTCGCATAGAACTAAATTTGCACAAAAAACACAAAAAACTTACTTTACTGAATAAGAAAACATAAGTAGACATGTCTGCTTTCATCCTACTACATGCACATACCGTGCGAAAAAAATTAAGTACCGTGGTGGCGGCCAGGTTCGCAGCCTTTAGCAAATCTGTGAATTTGCACAAAAAACATGAGAAACTCACTTTACTGAATGAGTAGACATAAGTAGACACGTTTCCATTTAACCTACTTCATGCACATACTGTGCGAAAGAATTGAAATACTGTGGTGGCGGCAAGGTTCGCAACTTTTCGCATAGAAGTAAATTTGCACAAGAAACACGAGAAACTCACTTTACTGAATGAGTAGACAATAGTAGACATGTTTGCTTTCGTCCTTCCACGTGCACATACCGTGAGATGTAAGTAAGGTACCGTGGTGGCGGCCAGGTTCGCAAATTTTAGCATGGGAGTGAATTTGCACAAAAAAAAACACGAGAAACTCACTTTACTGAATGAGTAGACATAAGTAGACACGTTTCCATTTAACCTACTTCATGCACATACTGTGCGAAAGAATTGAAATACTGTGGTGGCGGCCAGGTTCGCAAATTTTAGAAAAGGACTGAATTTGCACAAAAAAAACACGAGAAACTCACTTTACTAAATGAGTAGACATAAGTAGACACGTTTCCATTTAACCTACTTTATGCACATACTGTGCGAAAGAATTGAAATACTGTGGTGGCGGTCAGGTTCGCAACTTTTGGCATAGAACTAAATTTGCATATAAAACACGAGAAAACCACTTTACTGAATGAGTAGACGTAAGTAAACATCTTTGCTTTCATCCTACTACATGCACATACCGTGCGAAAAAAATGAAGTACTGTGGTAGCGGCCGGGTTCGCAGCCTTTAGCAAAGAAGTGAATTTGCGCAAAAAATCCGAGAAACTCACTGTACTGAATGAGTAGACAATAGTTTACATTTTTCCTGTTAACCTACTGTTTGCACATGCTGTGCGAAAAATATGAAATACTGTGGTGGCCGTTACCGAGGCGGAACACCTGCGACATTATGGATGGGCCAAACCGCCAGGCACTTGTGTTAAGTTGGCGGCCTACCTGGAGAGCACAAGCGCAGGGGGAAGCAGGTATTAAATTCCTGGTACCCAAAATTTCGTACCGTCACCTCCCAGTGAGTTGATTGTGGGGGCACCTTAACTGCCCTATACACCCTGACCCTGCAGGGCTTGCGTATAAATCACGTAAGTGAATTTTTGCCATTTGCCCGCCCGGCAAGCCAAACGAGAGCCTAACCTGACACTCTCAGGCCCTCCCTAATGTCTACTTTTATCTCCTGATTCAGTAAATGGAGTGACTTGTGTTTCTGGTGCAAATTCACTCCTTTGTTAAAAGCTGCGAACCTGGCCACCACCACAGTACATTAATTACATCGCACGGTATGTGCATGAAGTAGGATGAAAGCAAACATGTATACTGTCTACTAATTCAGTACACTGAGTTTCTTGTGTTTTTTTTTAAATGCAAATTTACTCTTTTGCTAAATGTTGCGAACCTGGCCGCCATCACAGTATTTCATATTTTTCGCACAGTATGTGCATGAAGTAGGTTAAATGGAAACATGTATACTATTGTCTTCTTATTCAGTACAGTGAGTTTATCGTATTTTTTGTGCAAATTCACCTCTTTGCTAAAATTTTTCGAACCTGGCCGCCACTACAGTATTTCATATTTTTCGCACAGTACGTGCATACAGAAAGATGAATGCAAACATGTATACTTATGTCTACTCATTTAGTAAGGTTAGTTTCATGAGTTTCTGGTTTCTGGCAGGGTTGTTAACGTTACAGTAACGCAGTAACGCGTTACAGTAATTTCGTTACTCGTTACTGTAACGGTAGCGGTAACGCGTTACTTTTTCCATCAGACAGTAACGGTAACGCGTTACCGTTACATAAGGTCAGTAACGAGACGTAACGTCGTTACATTTTACTCGTTACATGGTGTATATTTGACAGGAATGTAAAATCCAAACGCTGTTGTTGATGCGCCTCGTACCAGACAAAATCCTAGCGTCCCCTCTGCCCCAACCTCCTTCATGATGGCCACGCAATCGGGGAAGTCAAATTCCCTGACATTTCCCTGGCAAAATTTTATTTCCCCTGACACAGCCTGACATGAACGGAAGAAATTAAGAAAGAGAAAACTGTTAAAATAGAGTGAAAAATCTGCGTTGGAAAGAATCATTGGCAAATGTAGTCGATGGAAACAATTTCCCTGACATTAAGCATTTTTCCCTGACCTCCCTGACCAATTCTCTTCACCTGGCATTTCCCTAACTTCTCTGACTTGTGAAGACCCTGCCCTTGACTGCTTGGTTATCGCGGTAGAGCGTCTTTTTTTGCAGGCTAGAACGTCTTTTTCTGACCTGAGGAAGAATCTTGGAGACTGTAACCTCGAATTTGAAGGCCTTCTACTCCTTCTACTGTAAATAGACAGTTTAGGAAACCTTAACACTAATCAGGCCCTACCGTCAATTATTGATGTCAATAAATGTTTTCAGTTCACACAACTTTCTTGTCTTTACATGATATTTATTTGTTTTTATACCATATTTATTAATTTTTAAAAGATTTTTTCTTTAATGCATGTAACGAGTAACGAAGTAACGACGTTACAGTAACTGTAACGCGTTACATTTCTGTGGAGGCTGTAACGGTAACGCGTTACCGTTACCGTGTGCTGGGTAACGAGGTAACGGTAACGCGTTACATTTTAAATGTAACGTTAACAACCCTGGTTTCTGGTATAAATTCGCTATCGTGTTAAAAGTTGCGAATCTGGCCGCCACCACAGTACTTCAATTCTTTCGCAGGGTATGAGCATGAAGTAGGTTGAATGCAAACATGTATACTATTGTCTACTAATTCAGTACCGCGAGTTTCTCGTGTTTTTTATGCAAATTTACTCTTTTGCTAAAAGTTGCGAACCTGGCCGCCACCACAGTACTTCATATTTTTCGCACAGTATGTGCATGAAGTAGGTTAAATGGAAACATGTATACTATTGTCTACTCATTCAGTACAATGAGTTTATCGTATTTTTTGTGCAAATTCAGTCCTTTGCTAAAATTTGCGAACCTGGCCGCCACCACGGTACTTTACTTACATCGCACGGTATGTGCATGTAGTAGGATGAAAGCAAACATGTCTACTATTGTCTACTAATTCAGTAAAGTGAGTTTCTTGTGTTTCTCGTGCAAATTCACTCCTTTGCTAAAAGTTGCGAACCTGGCCCCCACCACTGTATTTCAACTCTTTCGCACAGTATGTGCATATAAAAGAATGAATGAAAACACGTCTACTATTGTCTACTAAATCAGTAAAGCGAGTTTCTTGTGTTTCTGGTATAAATTCGCTAGTACGTTAAAAGTTGCGAACCTGGCCGCTAACACAGTACTTAAATTTAATCGCACGGTATGCGCATGAAGGAGGCTAAACGCAAACACGTCTACTAATGTCTACCAATTCAGTAAAGTAAGTTTGGCGTGTAAATGGCGAAAACGCGCTCTTCTGTTAAATGTTGCGAACCTAGCCGCCACCAATTGTACTTTCCTGATATGTTTATGCCTGATCGGATTGAGTCATTGATCCCTTTTTATGTCTACTATTATCTACTAACAAAAAAAATAAGGTGTAGGTATTTTCGTACCGCTGCGGTTTCTCCCAGAGAAATTGGGTCGGGCTAACTTCGAGCGAAGCTGGCTGCCCCAAACTCGTTTTAAAAAAAGTAGTGGCGGCTATAAGTTAGAGGAAAACTTTGGTGTATACTTATTTCTACTAATCGTATACTAATGACCTGTTCGATTGGTTTTCGTAGAATCCGTCTGGGCTTGGCCTACTTCCCGGAGGTATTTAACAGCAGTATGTGCCAGACCCTGGGTGGGTCGACCCGCCAAACACGTGTGTAACGTTGGAGACTACCCAAAACCCGCAAGTGCAGAAGGCGCGGAAATTAAATTGTTTGAGGTAAAGTGCAAGGAGGTGTAGCAACGCCGCTCACGAAGGCCCGCCTCCCGTCTGCCTGCTAGCGTCCGCTCGCCCAGGCTCGCTCACCCTCGCGAGAGGCAGCCGCACCACCCCCTACCCCCGTTCCCTCCCCCTCCCCCGCGGTCGGCGGCGCCGTGCAGGAGCGGCCGCGGCCACACTCTGTGTCGAGCCGTTGTAGAAGCAAGAGCGCGTGATATTTGTGATGGAGCCGTACGTTGTTGATTTGGTCAGTGACGACGAATACGTTGACGTCGTCAATGTGTCGGGCGACACCATAGACGTGGTGGACTCTTCACTAGAGGAACAGGTGCTCGCCGAATACGTAAAAACCACGTCAACGGTCCTTTTGCGCAATATGTTAACGGTTTTTCAAACTCTGTGATGTCCTTACTCCAATCTCAATGTCGAGCGCATTTGCGTGACAAAAAGGTTGAAGTAAGGACGTCCCTTTTATCCGTTTTAGTATGTGCCCCAATGGCCTTGAGAACGTGTAATATTTCTTGACCCTTCGAGGTCCGACAACGGTATGGTGAGTTAATACCGTTATTTTGGTGTGTGTCGCTTGCAAAATGTTTTCTTCTTGCACGCTATCTTAGTTTGAGTGTAACTGCGCGAGGGAAGGGTGGATATTTTAGGCTATATGCTGCCTGTTGGAGACTACTTTCCACAGGGTCGGGGCGGAGTGGGTCGTTTAAGCTTTGCTACCGCTAATCATGTATTTGCTAAGGGTGAGTATTGTATCTGTGTGAACGGGTAGTTTTAACTCTAAAGCACGTCCAATCTTTTCTCTGGGCTAGTGCGCGCGAGCAGGGCGCGGCGCGCGGGGGGCTTCCGAGAATCGTTCGGCACGGCTTGCCTGTGCGGCGCCTCGGGGGAGGGGAGGGGGAAGGGGTGCCTGGGGGGGAGGGGAGGGGGAAGGGGTGGGCTGTCGCCCACCACGGCATGAAACTAATTCTTTTTTGGGGGACGCTTTTTCAGAGCATGGACACCTGGGAGGCCCCCGCTGGGGCATCAAGCCCCCGGCCTGAGGCCCCTGGCACCATCGCCCCGCCCCTCTCCCCCGCAGGCAGCGAGGAGGCCCTTGATGCCGTACGTTCATATGATTTTTTCCCCCGTCCCGTATTGCACTTTGACCGCTCGTTATTACATCTTTTCTGTTCCAGTGGCACCTTCAAGCTTGGGAGGTGGAGGGTCCGTTGGACCTCTTCGTCCGGCCCCCCGATCGGGCCTTCAACGAGGGGTCAGGCCCCGAAGAGCCCACTGTAGGAATTTAGTTATGAACATGTGGTACGGTGTCACGTGATCGGTTTGTTTCGAAGGTGTGTGATTGGCGTTTCAAACAGCTCCGGCCGCGCGCCTAGCGGCCGCCGCACGAACTAGCGAATCCGTGATCGTCCGGGCGCTCGCTATAGGGCTGTGTGTGGTTTAGGCTGACTGTGGCGGCTGGGCATTATTGTTACGGGCAAAATTTTTATTTACATGATGGAAAACGGGAAGGGAGACGAAAATAAGGACCAAAAGAAACCTAAAGATCGACATAATTGCTGTGTGCCGCAATGTCACAACGTAATAAGTGAGGGAATCCATATGCACCAAGTGCCTAAAGACGAAGAGAACCGCCGTAAATGGGCTGTCGCTATCAAAACCGGCAAGAATCTTAGTGATAAGATGACTGTGTGTTCTAAACACTTTCTCTCTACTGATTACATAATTACTAGTAAGTAGAAATTCTCTGAAAGCATCATTTATTGCGCTGTTCATTCACGTCTCCGGGTTATGATGCCATGGCCCGATCTGTTTGTGATGTTGATTGTGTAAAAAGTGTACGATATATTGTAGCTGGCACCGGGAAGAAGAGAAGGCTCAAACCTGGAGTTGTCCCATCCCAAAATCTTCCGATTCGAAGCCATGACAAAGTGATATCATCACCTCTGAAACGGAAGAGAGAGCAGAGGGGTGAGAGAGCCAAGAAGAGAGCTTCCAGGTTTGTGTCTGGTGGAGGCACTTTTCCTGCACTTTTTCCAATTATTTTTGAAAATTATAAACGTTTTCTCATTCTAATCCTTTTGTTACAGGTGTTCTACTGCTGGTGATCTTCCTCTGTCAGGTGTGAACAATCCTCTAAGCCGTACCAGCAGCAGGATTTAATCGTTTCCTTTGATAATTGTTATCTTTTTTGTTTTAATTTGTTTTTAATTCATGATCATGACTGGGATTCTTAATTACTTAATGAACTTGTTAATTTATCATGTCCAATCTAATTAATTTGTCTTGCCAATGTTTATCAAATTGAAGTAATCACTCACCTTGCAAGTTTTTTTCTGGAGTGTATTTCTAAATCAACTTGAAAAGTGATAGAGGTTTGTCATTGACTGCCTTTTTTGATGTATTATAGGGGATGGAGCTGACAGCAGTTGTAATACTGACCCTGAGGACAACTGTGGGTCAGCTACTCTGGATGGGGATGACTTGACTTCTGATGTTAATATGACTAGTGCCTATGAAATAAAGATGAAGGATGCCGGTATACAGGTAAACCCTGAGGACTCTTCTGTTGTTTCTAGCATTATAAGTTCTGACAGAAGATTAAATTCTGCTACTGGCATACATTCTGTAAAACTTCTCAACAATTTAGCAATTGCATGTGACAAGATAGCGCCAGAAAGTTCACTCAAAAAATTCTCTCTCTCTACTAGAGACAGAATTGTATTAACTATGATGAAGATCAAACTAAATGTTAGTTATTCTGCTCTAGCTGCTATTTTCGATTTGAGTAATAGTCAAACTTGTGCTAATTATTTTTATGACATGGTAATTGTGCTATCCAAAGTTTTGAACTGTATGGTGTTCTGGCCTAGTAAAGAGGACATTCTGAAAAATATGCCTAAATGTTTCAAAAATTTTAAGGCTACTAGAGCCATACTGGATGCATACGAAATCCCTATTGAGAAACCCAAATGTGTCAAGTGTAGAGTTAGACTTTACTCTCAGTACAAAAAAAATTTTACAGCAAAAGTTATGATGGTATGTGCCCCAAGTGGCCTCATAACACTCTGTGCTGGTGCCTTTGGTGGAAGGGCCTCTGATAGAGTTGTAACTAAGTTCACTGGTGTGTATGAAAAGTGTGATCCTTCAGATGCCCTTATGGTTGATAAAGGTTTCAACATTGATGATGACTGCATAGCCTTCTTGATAAAATTAATCAGACCACCTTTCCAGAGAAACAAAAAATATAGCAAGTCTGAATCTATACAGTGTGCCAAAATTGCTCGAGCTAGGGTGCATGTAGAACGGGTTATTCAAAGGGTTAGGGAATTTGGGCTGTTGTGTGGCAAAATACCTTGGAATATTTGTCCATACATTAATGAACTTGTTGTAATTGCTTCAGGCTTAGTAAACCTTAGCAACCCAATAATGGCCCTTGATAAATATTAATTGAAAGTACTATCACTATCTGTAATTTTCCCTTTTCAAAATATTAACCTTGATCTGTAAAGGATATTTTAAAGATTACAAAGTTCTATTACTGCACATGATTTTATATTGTAACAATCAGTATTATGTGAAATAAAAATGCTGTGCTCTGAACATTTATTTTATTTTGAAACATAACTACACATTTCACAAAGTTAGGTTTCCACTTGGGACACCAGCCATGGAAGAATTTTTGAAAAAAATGCATTAGTCAGATTTTTAACAAACTCGAGGCAAAACTTTTCATTGAAAACTACTGGATCAACAAAAATCTGATTAGGTTTGTGACAGTACAAGGAAAAGTCAGCAATTGGTAAAGACATCAACAGCATACCAAGTTGGACCTGCCCATAATAATCATGTTTTTCTTTTAATTTACTGTTCTTCATGTAAGATACAACATTACAAATCGTGTCTGCTCCATGCACAGCACCTTTGACTGGAGTTTTCACTTCAAATAAACGTATTATTTTTCCATCTTCATAAATGATACCATCAGCACTATACCCGAGCCAAGGTACAAGGGGATTAATGAAGATTCCTGCATTCTTGATTTTTCTTCCCAGATATTTATCCTCATAACATTTCACTGCAGCACCTTCGTAGAATTTTCCATCCTCCATGCTCTTACTTGTGAAACCTTGTGAAAATGTTGCTTTAATTTTATTACACCAGTCCACTTTAGAATGCTTCTTTCTGTTTTGGTAGTAGGTATGGTAACTGTAGGAAATGGAGCCTGTCAGTGTTGCACTGTAGGCAGCGCCCCTGTGAAATGAGCTGACGGTAGAGGTACGGGTAGGCCGCGCGCCCGGCTGAGGGCGAGCTGCTCGTCAGTCGGTGAGCGTCTGCCAGGTGACGAGCATGCCTGAGGGAGTCTAGGAGAGACCGGCTGTGTGATCAAGGTAATCCAGACTCCTCATTCCTATCACCCTTATTACCTATAGGTCCCCCAGACCATAACTGGGCAACACCCCTAGTAGCTATCCGGGCCGTTCCCTAAATAGCTTGGGCCGGTCACGTGATAGTTACACATGGTGGAGGTGAAATGGGGTTGGTCTGATAAAACTCTGGGTATGCACAGATCATCGACTCACTAGCTTAAGGTGTAAGGTTTCTGCCCGAGAATTTCCTGGGTCTCGTGGTCAGTCGAACTTCAGTGTTTATGTTAAAGTGTAAGTGTAACGCTCTTACCTCTTGGTGTGTAGAGCTAGTTTTTGTAGTTTTATTTTTCTGTAAGGTAGTAATGCTTCCGGTTTCCGGTGTTGAGCACCTTCTTGTCTGGTCATAGTTTAGTGATGTAAGGTTTTGATGCTGTTGGCATTTGTCTCTGTCCTCCTCGTTCTTTCGTCTTGGGTGTCGACATGACCTGTCAGTCACCCTCTCTTGGCTCGCCGTGGTTTCAGCATGTCGCGAAGAAATTTAGCGGCGAGGGGGCTGGTGACCCCGCCAGGTTTCTGCGGGGCATGGAAGCTGTGTGGGCTAAGCATGGCTTGCCTGCCGCTCAGTACTTCACGGCGATGGAGCTGTGCACGGAGGGGCCTGCTCGAGCCTTCACGGAGGGCTTCACTGAGAGTTTCGGCTTTGATGCGCGGCTCTGGGACATATTCAAGGACTTATTTGTCACTCGCTTCTCGGAGTCTGTGCCGCCGTGGTGCCCTTCGCCGTCGTGGGGCCCTCCACCGCCATGGTGCCCGCCACCGCCGTGGTGCTCTCCACCGGCGTGGTGCTCTCCGCCGCCGTGGTGCCCTCCGCCGCCGTGGTGCCCTCCTCCGCCGTGGTGCTCTCCTCCGCCGTGGTGCTCTCCGCCGCCGTGGTGCTCTCCACCGCCGTGGTGCTCTCCACCGCCGTGGTGCTCTCCGCCGCCGTGGTGCTCTCCACCGCCGTGGTGCTCTCCTCCGCCGTGGTGCTCTCCACCGCCGTGGTGCACTCCACCGCCGTGGTGCTCTCCACCGCCGTGGTGCTCTCCACCGCCGTGGTGCCCTCCGCCACCGTGGTGCTCTCCTCCGCCGTGGTGCTCTGCACCGCCGTGGTGCTCTCCGCCGCCGTGGTGCTCTCCACCGCCGTGGTGCCCTCTGCCACCGTGGTGCTCTCCACCGCCGTGGTGCTCTCCGCCGCCGTGGTGCCCTTCACCGTCGGGGGGCCCCCCACCGCTGCCGCCGTGGTGCCCTTCACCGCCGTGGTGCCCTCCACCACCACAGCCGTCATCCGCTGCAGGCTCGCATCCTCAAAGGCCTGCTGGGCCCTGGGTGCAGACATGTTCGAGGGTGGGCGTGCCCGGGCGTTCACCCGAACATCCGCATGACGACAGCCGTTTGTCAGCTGGCCTCACCCCCCGCGCTGGGCAGGCGCTACCTCTGCGCTGGTTCGTACAGACCCGTCGCCGCGCTCGCCTCGGTGCTGCGTCAGCTGACCTGCGTGAGTGGCGGCTTCGCGGGCCGAGCATTGTCGCGGCTGAAGCTGCTGACACGGGCGCTAGCGTCGGCTCGTGCGGCGCCAGCCCCGCGCGAAAACCATACCGCCAGGTAGCTCTCGTGGACGTCTGTGTTGGTGACGCTGCATCCTCCGCCCAGGTTACGGCTGTTATAGACACGGAAAGTGCGGTGTGTCTGGCTTCTCCTAAGCTCCTGCAGCGTGTTCTGCCGGGAGGTGGCCTACTCCCTGCTCCTCATGGTCTTCGCACGGGTACGGGGCGCACAATGCGCGTGCTCGGCTGCGCCGATGTTCCAGTCAGGGTCGGCGCCTACGATCTCCAGGCCCGGGTGTTTATGGTGCGTGGTTTGCGTTCGGGCCTCGTCCTCGGCAAGTCCTTCATCGACCGATACGGTGTCCGTCTCGATCTCCTGGCTGGCCTGATCAGCCTCGGGCCATGCTCGCGCCGGATCACCTGCTCGCTGGTCCGCGCGCACAAATACCATCCTGCGACTGAGTCAGCAGTCTCAGTGCCCTCGGTTGCGGCCCCTGCGGCTTCCCCTCATGCAGCGCCAGGACATCGGTTGGAGCTCCTCTCATCCGCCTTTTCTAGTCTGCTAACTGCTGGCGTGGACCCCTCTCTCGTCCGCACGCAGCCTTAGGTCGTCGAGGCCGCCGGGCCGCCGGCCGCCCCGCTGGCGTGTGTCTCGGCCCGTTTGACCTGCGGGTACGGGCGGCCACCCTCCGTCGAGAGCCAGGGTTGGCCATATCGGCTCTGTCGGCCTCCTGACCGCCTGATACACTGGTTCAGGTTGGCTTCTCCAGCGGTGTCCTGCGTTCTTCTTTAGGTCTGTGTCGTCAGCTCTTCCTCTTTCTCACTTCTCTCTTTTTCCGTTAGTTCTCTCTGCCGCCGCATCGAGTCTCTGCCCGTTGTTTGTCAAGGGCCCGGCGAACTGAGTAACCGGCTCCCTCCGCGTTGATCATTTTCTATAATATGTACCATTCTGAACCTTGCGGCGCCCTTCCCTTCTACATTTCTTTCTGTCGTTGTTTTCTTACCGGAACCATCGCTTCTCTTCGAATCCCCGCCTCTCCTTCTGGGATAGGCCTGGTTTTGGTCCTGCGGGCCTTCCGTCCCGCTGCCCGACCTTTCTCCCAGTCCCGTCCCCTCTGCTGTCTGGGTTACCTTTGTTGCAGGGCTACGGTCTCCTGACTTCCTCGGCGTCCGCCGCCCTGATGAGAGGCTGCCGGCCTTTTCGTGGCCCTGTGGACTGCGCCTGCGAGGGGATGGTGATGGTCGTCTGCCTGCCAGATGCCCGCCCCCTGACGGCGCCCTCGGCTCTGCACGATGATCATCCATGAGCAGCGACTCTTGTGCCGGCGCGTCGTGGTCTCCCCACGCTTGTGCTCGACTTGTGCGGCAACCCGGTCTCGCATGAGTGTCGGCTTGGTTGCCTAAGCAGCGGGCGCACTGTCGCAGTCTGCACCCCGAGCTACGCTGGCTGGCGGGGTGCCGGCTCGGCCCCCGTCTCCGTCGTCGTCAGCGATTACGGCGGAAAACCGCGCCGCACGCGCGCCTGATGCGCACGCCACGCGCGGGCGTGTTGGGGAGGCTGCCTACCTTCCAATGCTTCCAGGTGCCCCTCTGCTCGCTCGACTTGGGGCTTGTGTTGACGCGTCTCTTGAGGACTTCTACTGACGCCCCCGCCCCTTGGCGCTCTGTGGCGACTGCCTTCTGCGCCGCGCCACCTTGCGGCTTCTACTATTCCGTGTTCGTCGCGTGCCTTCCTGTTCGACTTCGTCGACGGATTTTATTTTTCTTGTTAATGTTGGGTTCATTGTGGGGTTATTCTTACGCTGTTACTGGGTTTTTCATTTTTACTTCTTCGACTTTGCCACCTTTTGAATAAAGCCATTGTACTATGTTCTCCTAGGCTCTCAGGCAGGTCACTCAGAAAATTCAGCATGTGCACATTCAAGCTTACCAGTGGCCTATTTATCTTTGGCTCACTAATCTTCGTTTGTTCTTAGTTTCACTTTTCGTGTCTGGTATTCAGCTGAATTTTGTTGTGCGTCCTCCTCACCTCCAGTCTTAAAAGAGGGGGAGGGCCGATAGCGGCCTACCTTGGTCAGTAAGCGCACTGGGACTCGCGCATGTAAAAGAGGGGGATGTTGCACTGTAGGCAGCGCCCCTGTGAAATGAGCTGACGGTAGAGGTACGGGTAGGCCGCGCGCCCGGCTGAGGGCGAGCTGCTCGTCAGTCGGTGAGCGTCTGCCAGGTGACGAGCATGCCTGAGGGAGTCTAGGAGAGACCGGCTGTGTGATCAAGGTAATCCAGACTCCTCATTCCTATCACCCTTATTACCTATAGGTCCCCCAGACCATAACTGGGCAACACCCCTAGTAGCTATCCGGGCCGTTCCCTAAATAGCTTGGGCCGGTCACGTGATAGTTACACATCAGCCTTCCATATTTCCAATCTAGCCACTCATCTCCATCTTGATCTACTGTACTATTGAAAATGTTTAATGTCTGATCCGATTCTATTTTGATGTAACTATCAAAATAATCTCTCTCTTCTAGAGTACACTCTGAGTATAAGGAATCCCCTAATTCTTGAGCAACTTTCAAAATGTAACTGGAATTACTTAGAGCATTGTCCACTATTTCTTTTATATGGTATGGCATCACTTCTGGGTTGACATCATCAGCAACTTCCATAGATGGGACATTATTGTTGTGTCTCACACCGCTCAGAAAAATTGCAGCTTCACAATTAGGCTGGGCTGTAAACAACACAAGACTTTTATCAAATAATTTATTAAAAACCACAGGGAGCAGATGAAAGGGAAGGACGCATTATAACTGATTTAATAAGGAAAATAATACAAGAGTCTTACCTTCCAAAAATAAATTTCTGAATTCCAAAGAGAGCTCCTCAGGAATATCAACTAAAATAGGGCGCCGATAAGGAGACTGTGCCTTTCCAATGTGGCAAAAGTCAGCAATGGGAATAGGATCAAACTGAGCTAATGTCTGCTGCTGCATCCCACCCCACCTCTGCTCAATGTCAGTGCATGTCAGCTTTTCAAGTGTGGACTCATCATTCCTAAAGAAACACAGGACAATATTTGTGGTAAAATACATCCACAAAAATAGTTCATAATCCTTCCAAAACCGAATGAAAACATAGAGAAAACCAACCTTTCCAAGTAAAGTAAACATGCCATGGCATGTTTGCAGCTGTGTTCTTTGGATGCACCAGAGGGACAGGTACAACTAATTGATATAATTTTCTTTTCTATATCAACTTTTGACGATGGATCAATACTGACATTAATTTTAAAAGGTGGTTTCGAAATTTTGGTCGTACGAACGCAGAGTGCCTCCACCTTCACTTCTTTAGCTGTCTTCGACGTAATACCGCACACGATTAAATTCACAATCGCCTCTCTCCCCTCTCTGAGAGGTCTTTTAAAACCTTGGAGAGCATCTACGATGTGTTCTAACTCAATTAAAGGGGCCATAGTAGTCAGAAAGCAAATGTAAACAACGATAGAGTGGCCGAATACACACACAGCCCTATAGCGAGCGCCCGGACGATCACGGATTCGCTAGTTCGTGCGGCGGCCGCTAGGCGCGCGGCCGGAGCTGTTTGAAACGCCAATTGTTACAGGATGGTCCATGTGTAAGGGTGCGCGGCCGTCGGCCCACCCGTCGGGGTCGTGAGACCTGTGCGCCCGGTCGTGGAGTGGCACCAGCCACAGCCGGGGCCATTCACACCGCCCCAGTCAGCCGCAGCCCCTGCCGCAGCTCCCGCCGCTGCCCCTGCCGCCATCCAACGGCCAGCAGCAGCCGTCCGACCCCCTTTAATGCGGCACCTGGCTGCCGCCCAGAGTGGCCGTATGGCCCAAGTTGTAAGTTCAAATTTCAATCACGGTCTCCTATTCTCTCTCTGAGTTCATTCAAATGCTTACGGTGTGTACCTTTATTTCAGATTGATCCCATCGTAAGGCCTAGAATGAGGCGTTAGGAGTATTATTTAATTTTTTTTTTTCAGATCTGATTAAGGCCGAAAACAATTTTTTTTCCCCTATGGCCAATAAATTATGTTGAGCAGCTATGTCACTGTGTTTTTCGTCAAACCTTATTTGTGATATAATCCTCACTAATTTTTTTATTCCACTTAGTTGATACATCAAATGTCATGATTCCGAAGTTGGGTCGACAGAACTTGTGAGCATGGTGCTGACTGACCGCCCACACTTTTACAATAATCTCACTCCTAAATCCTTTTCAAAATCCAAGACTATGTTAAACTGAATGTATTCAAGCAAAAAAAATTGATTTAAGTCAAAAATCTTAGGTTTTATAAAGGAACAAAACCTGAATTATTTTACAAGTTAATTTAGCATGAAATTTCAAAGTAAATATCATTTCCCACTGCTATATCCATTAAAATCACAAAGGGAAAGTGAGTCTCCATGATTTAAAGCAAGAATATGGAGTCTGGGACATGTATTTTTTTTCAAAGGTCATCATTCCGAAGTTGGGTCGACGGAAAATGTGACATTCTATCTTGAGCATAGTATTAGAGAACATCAAACAGTGCTAATGGATTCTGACTTGCAATTCCTTTTGAAAATCCAAGACTATGTTAAACTGAATCTATTCCAGCAAAAAAAAAAATTGATTTAAGTCAAAAATCTTTGGTTTTAGAGAGTGAGATAAGTTGAATTTTTGATAAAGTACCAAAGACATGAAAATCAAAGTAAATATCATTTCCCACTGCTATATCCATTAAAATCACAAAGGGAAAGTGAGTCTCCATGATTTAAAACAAGAATATGGAGTCTGGGACATGTATTTTTTTTCAAAGGTCATGATTCCGAAGTTGGGTCGAAGGAACTTGTGAGCATGGTGCTGACTGACCGCCCACACTTTTATGATATTCTCACTCCTAAATCCTTTTCAAAATCCAAGACTATGTTAAACTGAATCTATTCCAGCAAAAAAATTTGATTTAAGTCAAGAATCTTTGGTTTTAGAGAGTGAGATAAGTTGAATTTTTGATAAAGTTCCAAAGACATGAAAATCAAAGTAAATATCATTTCCCACTGCTATATCCATTAAAATCACAAAGGGAAAGTGAGTCTCCATGATTTAAAGCAAGAATATGGAGTGTAGGACTTGTAATATTCTTCATAGGTCATGATTCCGAAGTTGGGTCGAAGGAACTTGTGAGCATGGTGCTGACTGACCGCCCACACTTTTATGATATTCTCACTCCTAAATCCTTTTCAAAATCCAAGACTATGTTAAACTGAATCTATTCCAGCAAAAAAATTGATTTAAGTCAAGAATCTTGGGTTTAATAGAGGGACGAAACTTGAATTTATTATTACAGCATTTCCATGCGCGCCCAGGAGGCATGCTGTTACGCTCGTTAGAATTTTTAATGGAAAATCCTATCCCCCCCCCCCCCTATTGGGAGGCCTATTCAAACCAATATAGCAGATCTAAGTATCCTGAAGAAGAGTGTCTGTCAGGAACTCAAGATGGTATGCAAGCATTTCCTGTTTAATATCTTCATGAAAGAAAATGTTTGGCACATCAAATGCATTGATAAGTGTTGTGAATATCTCACTCTCTGGCATTTTGGCTATTTTTTCTGCAAGTGGAAGACAGAAGTTCCTTGCTTGTGTCAGCAGGGGCACAAAATTAGAGGTACAATAAAAGCATTGAGTCTCACATTGGGAGAGATAAATTTTCAACATTTGCTTAATGCGTTGAATGAATCTCCAAGATGACATGGCAAAATAAACTTTAATATTCCTTTTTTCAATGCAGACATTATTTGTTGTTGCATAAGCTTTAATGCTAACTAGCACATCACCAAGTTGAACTGGCTTTGTCTTTTTGGAATCAAAATTTTTAAGAACCATATTAAAGGTTTCCTCAGAAACAAGGTCATGGAGTTCAGGAATGGTAAGTCCAATGCACTTGTTTGTAGTCTCAGACACCAAGGACACAAATGGTGTAAAATTATTGATGTCAACACCAATTTTAAAATATTTCAACCCTATTTTGATGATGGGGAAATTCTTGGCATAGACCTCTCTGGGTGGTATGGGAGTCTTTGGCTCAGCCTGATTATTGCTTGGTGATGCAGCCAACACCTGGGGATGAAGGTCTAGTGCTGGAGTCAGATCCAAGCTACCTTCTTCACCCAAATCCATCACCAAATCCTTGTACCGCAAAGGAAAAGAGAGACGGCGCTTCGCAGCAGGCTCGTCAACTCTGTCACTAGCAGGGCGCTTGGCTTCCATGGCTTACGAAGTGAACAGGACTGTCGCACACGCTGGAATGATGCTCTCTCTGACTCGAGCTGCTCCATTTATACGGTAAAATAACGACACTAACGCCGCCTACAGTTTAATTTATGAATTAAAAATACAGGATTGAACATGTTTGAAAAATAATTTTAACCAATCAGAGCGAAGCACAGCCTATTTTTAGCCAATCACAACAAGTCAGTGCCAACAGCCCCGTGCCCATGCTGCTCCAGCGTCACACCCCTGTCAGGTGGGTTGCCTACCTCTACGGCGCCCCGCCCCGACCCGCCCCACCGCTGCCGCCCCGCAGTGGCATAGCGTTCGAACAAGTTCAAACACGCCTAATTGTAGTTCCGCCACGACCGATAGGAGGCGCTGCTGTCGCATAGTAGCTGCGCATTCCCATAAGCGTAATGCTTAACTGTAGTTCCGCCACGACCGATAGGAGGCGCTGCTGTCGCGGCGCCCCGCGTATTTAAGCAGCCGCCCTGCTCTCCCTCGTCACCATTCGAGTCACTCGCTTCGTCCTGTGTACTTCGACGCTCTCGCAGCCTTTGCTGGCTTTCCCTAGCCTTTTTTAAGACTTGTCCTTTCAGACTGCCTTCAACAAAGACACCTCACAGTCTTTTTTAAGACTTGTCCTTTCGGACTGCCTTCAACAAAGACACCTCACAGTCTTTTTTAAGACATAAAATCTGACATAAGCTGAGTTACAGAAGTTGGTCGCCAGTCAGGTCAATGCAGTTACTATAAAGCACCTGAGGGCAAACTGATTGAACCTGAAATGTAGGAGCAGGGGAATGCACAGTTTCCCGCAGCTCTCCTCAGCAGGCCTGGACTACTGACAACAGCTGACAGGAGAAGCTCGGGTATAGGTCAGCTATTCGCAGTTGTTGAGGTGAGACCGTTTTTTACTGTTTAAATCTGACGATTGAGACGTGCGGTGTCGTGCGGTTTGCTCAGCTTTACTCACTTGCCTACCGAAAACGAGCTATCTGTTCAGTGAAAATCAGCATACTGTCACTCTCTGAATTTGTCTGTATTTTGGACTCTGCGCTGTATCAGCTGTTGTCACTTATTCTCGGCATCCATCTAATGAAGCTGATGCATACTGAGAAAATGTCGAAAAATTCCTCAGTATACGGTTAGATAACAGCTGTCCCCAGCTCAGCATTAATCAGAACCGAGAAACACCGAATATAGCTGAATCAGCAAATGTTAGCTAGTCGCATGTAAGTGCAGCTTTTTCTGCGCTGCGGTTGACTTTCCACAGCTCTGGCTCAGATAGAATTTTTTCCCGGGCAGGGCCGTCGCGCCCCCGCTCACCCCAACCAGGGCCGTCTCGCCCCCGCTCTCCCTCTCCTCGACCGGCCGAGGTCGCTAAGCGACCCCGGGACGAGGACGAGGGCAGCAAGGAGAAGACCCCTACCCCTACTTTGGAGGTGTTGGAGACTAGAGAGCGGAAACTCACCCGCTTCAAGGGTGTGACGTTCCGCGAGGAGCGCATGATTGTAAAGGATCTGGGCAACTCTTTGTCCTCTGGGGAGGTCATGGAGTCCCTGTTCGACTCCGTACTACAGAGACAGCGTGACGCTGTCGGTGCAGCTGATGGAGATAGGGCTGTATTGGAGATTACAAGCGGGGAAAATTCAGACAACCCCGTTTGGCTCAGCCTACGGCGGACCGACCAACTCAGTGGCCGCGTAGTGCTGGACAAGCTTGAGGGAATATTGAATTCAAATCAGGCTTTTCTTGTGGGTGGTGAACTGAAATTCAACTACATTCACGTCCCAATGCCTCGTGAGAGTGGACGTAATAAACAGAACGTCGCCAACGAGAGCATGGATCAATGACTCACCAGAAAAATAAGTACAAAAAGTATTTATTCTCCGGAAAACACGGACGACTCTATGTGCCTCACTAGGAGCGTGGTTGTGGCCCAAGCTCACAAGCAGATGGGACGACATGCGTTTTACCGCATGAAACAGCCTAATTCGGGCATCCAAAAAAAAGCTGCTGAGGATCTGTGCAGACTTGCACAACTTGATCCAGCCAGCCCCTGTGGATTGGACGAGGTTCAAAAACTGCAGGACGCACTCCCCTCTCACCGTCTCTGCGTTTTCACAGATAAAAGAGGTACAGAGTGTGTTTTTAAAGGGCCTTACGGGACAGGGCGCCAAAATATTTATTTGGTTTTGCACAACGCACATTTTTATGCAGTTTTGTTTCCCTGCGCTGCATTTGATTACAATCATAAGTGTAAAAAATTTATCACATTTTACAACCACAAGGAAGATCATAGATGTGAGGGGTCGTGTTGGCGCTGTTTCGGGGAGAACGCCCACGACGACACCGTTCTGCCACTCCGGAGATGCAACCAGTGTCGTCATCAGTTCGCTGGTGACGACTGCTTTGAAAATCACAAGACACTAAAAGTCAACAACTCAATGTTCACTAAATGTACTCTATTCAAGTTCTGTGAGGTGTGTCCGAGGGGGGGATCACTTCGAAAAATCATTGTACAGCCCCAAAAAAATCATTTAAAAAAATCAAAAAAATCAAAAAATCAAAATAAAATTAATCAGAAAGTTGCATAAAAATCCGAAAAATCGAGAACAAAAGACCCAAAAACTGAGAAAAATTGAAACAAATTAAGAAAACAACATATTTTTTTGGTTGTAAAAGTAACAGATAGCTTCTTTAATCTCTTGAAAAATCAAAAGAAAAATCAAAATCAAAAATCAAAAAAATCAAAAAAATCAAAAAAATCAAAAATCAAAAAAATCATTGTACAAATTTTGTTTAAGTGAGTTCCCCCTCGGGTGTGTCAAAAGAGCTACAAGCTGGGGAAGAACCCCCACCACTGCAATTGGGTGTATTGCAAATACTGTAAGGAGAACGTCCGAGAAAACCACCTCTGCTATATGCAGCCGTGGGGAGAGAGAGAGAGGAAGAGGGGGTGGAAGTACATCACCATTTATTGGGACACTGAGACTCGTCAGGACTCGGCCGTACCTGGACGAGCTAACACTTATGAGCACATACCCAACCTGTTGGTGTCACAGGCTGTGTGCGATGAGTGTTCGCACATAGTTCAAAATGATTATTTTTGCACGGTGTGCAAGACTCGCCAGCAGATTTTTCATAGTCTAGATGACCCTAACCTCAATGTGATGGGGCAATTCATAGACTACCTGAGGTCATTCCCCCCAAAACACGACCTCCTGTTGGTTGCCCAAAACTGCCGCTCATTTGACGGTCCCCTGCTCCGACAAGAGCTTATAGCCAGGAAAATGAATGTGGAGCCTGTACTCCAGGGAGCTAAAATCATTAGTATGAAAGTGGGTACATGGAAATTTATTGATAGCCTAATGTTTATGCCCATGCCCCTCAGTGCTATGCCAAAATCATTTGGGTTGACAGAGCTGAAGAAGGGTCACTGGCCCTACTTGGCTGATAAGCCAGAGTTTTATCAGTATGAGGGACCACTGCTGGACAAGGTCTACTACTGTGTGTCGAACATGAAAGGATCTGCAGCAAAGACATTTCATGAATGGTACGATGAGCAGGTTGTAAAGAATTACGTCTTTAATTTCAGACGCGAGCTCATAGAGTACTGCATCTCTGATGTGACCATACTCCGGCAGGCCTGTGAGGCGTTCAGAAAATTGTTTGAGCAGGTGGCGGGCTTCGACCCGATGTTCAACTGCATGACGCTCAGTGCAGCGTGCATGGCTGCGTTCCGCAGGAACTTCCTGAAAAAAGACACCATTGGTATTGTGCCCCCTGGAGGCTACCACGGCCGTGGTAAGCAATCACACATGGCACTTAAATGGCTGGACTACGAGTCCCACAAACTTGGCAGGGTCATCAGCACCATTTACACCGACAGAGAAATCTCTGTCATGGGCCGCCGCGTCGACGGCTACGTGGAGATCCCCCAGCAGGATGGGATAGTAGAAAAAAGAATCTACCAGTTTCACGGGTGTTATTGGCACCATTGTCCCACTCACTACCCTGCCAATGAAGATTCCGGGGAAAACAGGTACCCTAAGACAAAAGAGATCACAGAACTTTTCCGCCGAAACGGCTACACAGTCATTGAGATGTGGGAGTGCGAGTTCGAGACTCAACTAGCGTCAGATCCTGATACGAAGGAGTATTTTCGACTTCACCCCACAACACGCATCCCCCCACTCAACCTTAGAGATGGTTTGGCCGGCGGGCGCACCAGTGCAATGCGGTGCCACCATAAGGCTGATCTCGAGAAGGGGGAAAAGATCAAGTTCGTTGATGTGATAAGTGAGTACCCGAACGCAAATCTGCGCGCCGAGTACCCTGTTGGCCACCCGGAAGTCTTTGTGGAGGGGACCCCTTGCCAGCCACCTGCCATTGAGGAGTGGAATGGCATGATTAAATGCACTGTTCTCCCTCCACGGGACCTGTACCTCCCTGTACTATGGTACAAGTGCAATAACAAGTTGCTCTTCCCTCTATGCCGCATATGTGCTGAAACAGAGAGCAAAGTGTCCTGCCACCATGAACCACACGAGCGTGAGCTCACAGGGTCATGGTGTGCCCCTGAGCTCCACCTCGCCCTAAAGAAAGGGTACCAGCTAAGGCGTGTGCACGAGGTATATCAGTACCCGGGTACCATGCAGTACGACCCAGAGACCAAAAGGGACGGCCTGCTGTCGGCGTATGTCAGGTGTTTCATGGCTCTCAAAATCCAGGCAAGTGGCTGGCCTGCTGATTGCGAGAGCCAGGAGCAAAAAGACAAATATGTGGCAGACACCCTCAAGTATGACGGGGTGGTCTTGGACCCCGCTAAGATGGTCAAAAACCCAGCCCTCCGCACATTGGCCAAGCTGATGTGCAACTCCTTCTGGGGGAAGTTCGGGGAGAAGACCATGAGGCCCAAGACACACTTCGTCTACAACTATGAGCAATTGCTCAAATTGGTCACTGACCGGTCAGTCAAACTGACCAGCCTAGTCCCCCTGAATGAGGATTGCATCCAGGTCAGTTGTATGCCAGTGCAAGATAGTGTAGAAAGTCTCCCAACTTCTTCCCTCATACATGCGGCGTTCACTACCTGACATGGGCGTCTCCAGCTCTACAAGTACCTTGATATGGTCGGGGACCGAGCCTGTTATACAGACACTGACTCTATCTGTTTTATTAGCCGTCCTGGCCAACCAGACCTCCCTACAGGGGCCCTCCTGGGTGACCTTAGTGACCAGTTGGAGGAGGACTACGGTCCGGGGTCATTTATTTTGGAATTTGTGGCGGGAGGCCCTAAAAATTACGCCTACAAGGTAGCCGTGGGTGGTGATTAGAGATGTATTTTTACCGTAAAATTAAAAGCTAGCGGTAAAGTACGGTAAAATACGGTAAAATACGGTAATTTTGGGTAAAATTGGTAAAATTCAATTTTGGCCGTTTTTGATAAAAATTTAGTGTTCATAAGAAAATATGGCGTTTTACACTGATTTTAACGTAACTTAAAATACTTATGAACTGAAAATAAGAACTTTAATCGTCATTTGAACAGACAAATTAAATGCTTTAGGACAAAACAAGGTACAAGGTCACTTATTTTCTCAGAGATAGGAGGGCAAAAGGGTGAAAGAGCATAATATCAAAATTCAAACTGTTTCCGAAGACGCTTTAGTCGTACACCAGTTAGAGTTGCTTCGGCAGATGCAGCAGCAGACCGCGTTCTGCGTTGTGCCTGTGCAGCAGGAGTAGGCCGTGTGGCAAGTGCTGGTCGAGTCCGAGTCGGTTCTGGTTCTTGAGCAAGGCATTCTGGCTCCGACTTTCCGCCCAAATCAGATTCGGGCTCCCAATCCGTCGATTCTTCCTGCTCAGACTAGGTAATAGAAGACCAGTGGGAGTCTACCTCCCGAAATTCAAAGAAACGCATCCGCTGACAGCGCAAATGATGAAATGAGTTGTGATAAGTCAATAAATCGAATTTTACCAAAATTACCAATTTTACCGGGGCCGGGTAAATTACCGTATTTTACCGGTATAATACCGTTACTTACCGGTAACGTAACTGGCGTGTACATCCCTAGTGGTGATCCCCAGAACATCAAGTACTGCATCAAAGTACGGGGCATCACCATCAACAGTTCATGTGATCAGCTGGTCACATTCGAGAACTTGAAGGCGATGGTGATGGGAAGCCGTGATAAAATCACGGTACCCATCCCTCACCAGATAGTCAGGCTCACTAACTGGAAAATTGTGACAAGGGACACAAACAAGAGGTGGCAGGCACAAAACACCAAGCGCCGTCGGGTGGATGTAGCAAACACCGTCCCCCACGGCTACAATGCCTGGGACATGGCTGAGGAGGAAGACCAGGACCTCCTCGAGGCCATGGAGTTCCTGGCGGACGCCTAAGAGGTAGGCTGGCCCCACCGGCGCAGGGGAGACGCTGGTTAGGCCCCCATTGCTATAAAAACACAGAGACATAGAGGCTGACTATCAGTCATAAAGATGGATCTCAGGTTCCAACATCCATGCACTGCCCTTGTGGTAGGTGGCACAGGAAGTGGCAAAACTTTCTTTATGAATCGTCTCATTGAAAATAGGGATGAGATGTTCAACACTACATTTGAACACATTATTTTCTATTATTCAGAGTGGCAGCCTCTGTACGATACCCTAAAGTCTAATCACGGGGTTGATTTTAGGGAAGAACTCCCTCTGCTTGATGACCACCCGGCTGGGCAGGGTCCTATACTCATTGTTATTGATGATATGATGCACGAAATTAAGTCACATCACAAAGAAATCCTGAAATTTTTTATCAAGGGTTCTCACCACAGAAACCTTAGCATTTTCTTCTTAAGTCAGTGTCTGTTCCCTGATGGATTAAGACAGATTAGTTTAAACACACACTACATTGTGCTTTTCAAAACAAGTAGGGACTTGGCTCAAATACGCACCTTCTGTATGCAGGTCGATCCTCAGCATTTCCGTGCACTTCTTGAGGCCTATGAGGACGCTACCCGGGCAGGGTACACGTACATCTTGTTTGACTTCAAGCCCAATCAGACTGCATGCGCACTCTCATTTTTCCGGGTGAATCTACAGTGGTTTACATTCCACGCGCAAAGTATAAAAGGGAGATGATGACGGTCCTCTGAATCATTTGGTGACAATGGCTCCTGCCGTTAAGACACACAAAGCTGTGTTGCAGGTTCTTCAGTCAGCTAAGCCAAAACTTCGCAAAGCAATTCTTGAGAATTCCGATAGAGCTCTTGTTTACGCTATATGCGAAATTTGCGACAATTTGCTGCGTGGCAATATTCCACTGACAGACAGTCACAAGACCAAACTTAAGAGACACCGTGATAAAATCAGGAGACTCGCACAGAAAGGTGAGGGGTGGCAAGTTAAGAAAAAGACACTTGTACAAACAGGAGGTACTTTTCTTCCACTACTCCTTCGTGCCGTGGCGTCTATACTCCCTACTCTCCTACAATGAATCACGTTAAGAAAATGATTCTTGTGCCACACGAAAGTGTGGCGAAGCTTAATGACCCGACACCACCACCCACTGAGACACAACTTAGCTCTCTTGACACTGAGATGGAACTTATTTTGCGTAAAAAATACGCTGATGATTCTCTCAAATGGAAACTGTACAATGAGGCACTGCAGCGTTACTTACACTTTAATAATGAGCGAAAGAAGCCTGTACGTATTTCTGTGGAAGATTTTTCTCTCGGTGATACCGGGGACACTGCTCTGATTCGTCAGCAGCTCGCTGCCGCCATGCCAAAGACATATAAAGCGGCTGCACTGAGACTTTACGATTATTTAAGTACGACTGGCTCACGAGTCACGTGGGACTCCTCAGGTCTTGTATCTCTGGAGGGTACTCCTGTCACAAACTCTAATATCATTGATCTAATTTCGGATCTCACTCGATCACGCAAAAACTTTGAACCTGTGGGTGTTTCAAACTTCATTAAAACACTGTCTACACTCAACATTCCGTTGGAACTTATTCCTAACGAGAAACGTAGAGTCGCTATTATTCAAGCGCGAAACCAGGGTGGTGGGGGGACTGTGGTTCCGATCACTAAGCCAAAACGCGTGAGAAATCGCGTGACTAAAGGTCGTGTTATTAAACCCAAACATGCCTGGCAATCTTGGGGACGTGTATCACGAGCCCGCTGACCCTGCGTCTTATGGCACCGCGTGGAAACTCTGGGATGCTACGGGAGAAAAGAAAGAGAAAATAACACATTATCTAGAGGGTGAGGACGCCTACACTCTTCACAAACCCGCTAGACGCCGCTTTCCTCGTAATGTGACTTATGCAGATAATATTGACGAGAGCTGGCAGACAGATTTGACTGATTTTCAGTCTTTGAAAAAAGATAATGATGGCTTTAGCTATATTTTGTGTGTCATAGATGTTTTCTCAAAATATGGATGGGCTGTCCCCCTAAAAGATAAATCGGGTCCTTCTATCATTAAGGGGTTTCAAGCTATATTTAAAAGTACAGATCGGCGACCCACTCGCCTATTTTTTGACAAAGGCAAAGAATACATCAACAAAACATTTCAGTAATTTTTGAAAGAGAATAACATAACCTATATCCACACCCATAATCCTGACATGAAGTGTTCGATTGTGGAGAGGTGGCAGCGTACCATGAAATCAAAATTGTTTAAAAGATTCACCTACACTGAAAAATACAGATATGTAGATGGACTGCTTGATGATATTGTGGATGCATATAACCACACCTACCACCGATCTATTAAAATGCGTCCTGTAGACGTGACACCTGATGGGGTTCTGGAGGTATATAATAACCTGTACCACAGTATAAAACACACAAGTAAGAAAACAAAGTTTAATGTGGGTGATTATGTCCGAATCAGTAGAGAAAAACAAGTCTTCGAAAAAGGGTACACCTAGAACTGGAGCGAGGAGATATTTAAAATCGTTCAGGTCATTCCTCATGCGGTGCCGGTGTACCGGTTGGAAGATCTCGATAAGGATCCAATGTAGGGCACGTTTTATGAGATGGAGCTTCAGAAGGTCACCAAACCCGAGGCGTTCAAAATCGCATATATAGTGCGGTCTAAAGGAACAAAGGGCAAACGACAACATCTCGTCCACTGGAGAGGTTATCCGAAAAAAAGTCGCTCTTGGATCTTCGATAAAGATCTTGTCTAGAAATGGATTTTTATGCGTTTCTCCCAAGTAACGCCAGTCCAGGGGTTTATCCTGAAAATACAACTTGTCATTTTAAGACAGAATTGGCTCAGCGCATGGAACTCCATGGCCACTGGCAGGCCGCCCTCATTGAGCTGCACTACCCTAACACAATAGCTCACATAGTCCAAGGGGACAATGACATTACTCTCGTATCAGACTCCTGTATCGATACGGTCTCGGCACGCCCTGGCTCATTTAGTTCAACAAAAGATTTCCTCATAGATATAGGAGATGCTCTGAAAAGCTTTGGAAATAGTAATGTAGTAGACACACAGCCCTTCACGCTGCTCCCTGATCAGCGTATTAAATTTCTGCCATTTGATGTAGATGAAAAGACAAAAGTCCATTTTTCTCCCCGCCTTGCCCTCCAGCTCGGTCTCGCCCACGCTGGGCCATACCCTGCTAATGAGGAAATTTTGGGTGTGAAACCTGTGGATATAAGTTTGGGAGTTCCCTCACAAATGTTTATTTACATGGATGTTCTGGAAGAACAGATCATTGGCCATACACGTGCACCGCTGCTCCGCACGGTCCCCGTGGACACTAAGGCACAGTACGGCTCCATGACCGTCGTGCACTTCGATCATCCAATTTATTTCGATCTTCGGACGAAATCATTCGACACTCTGGAAATCTATATAAAAGACCACGCAGGACGTAATGTACCATTCGACTTTGGAACGTCAATCTTGTTGGTTCATTTTAAACAAGTACCATGACGCGTCAAGATCATATTACAGAGTTTTACCTGCGACAGGCAGGCGGCGGGCAATATTATGCGGGTTCTAGTTACCAGAAAGGACATGGTATTGGTTCATGGCTCGGGGGGCTGTTCCGGACGGTCCTTCCCCTTCTCAAGAGCGGCGCGACCGCTGTGCGAGGCGGCCCGGGCCGGCGCCCACGTCCTTGCCGATGTAGCCAGTGGTGACCCTTTCGCAGACAGCGCTAAGCGACACGCGGGGGAAGCTGTTCAGAATCTAAAACGCAAGGCGGCATCAGCCATGAGCGGGACCGGTAGAGCTATAAAAAGGAAGATGCTTGCGCCTAAACGTCATAACGTCGCGAAAGCTCGAAGAAGAAGGAGCTCTACTCCCGACTATTTTACGTAATGGCTTTCATGCATAGTGCCTCTGTTGAAGCTCTCCCTACAGAGCTAAGTCTATGGCTCTCTAATGCCACACAGCTCGGGGAAGATAGTTGCCAATGGATTGTGCTGAGTCCGTTGGCTAATTTTGATTCGGCGACCACCATAGAGCTAGAAGCCCCTGGGGTGGGATATGCCTATCTCGATCCCGCGCACATGCTACTCTACATTAAACAAAAAATAGTGAATGCCGATGGTTCAGATATTACAGCGGCTGACAACAGTGACGCTACACTTGTGAATTACGGTCTGCACGCGCAATTTTGCCAAATTGATGCTAGTGTTAATGGTACAGTCATATCTCAATCGAGTATGACTTACCCATGGCGAGCTTATAGTGAGGCATTTCTAAATTATGATAAAGCTGCAAAAGATACACACCTCCAGCAGCGCATGTGGCATGAGGACACGGCCGGGCACCATGACTCCTTGGATAGTAACCAACACCTGGGGCTCGCGTGGCGCCGTTCACGCACCAAGCTGAGTCGCGAATTTGAAATGATGGGCCCCCTCCACCTCGATATTTGCAATACGGATCGGCTCCTACTCAATAATTGCACTCTACGTGTAAAACTGACTCGATCTCGTGATGCATTTGCTCTCATGAGTACGAAAGGCACTGAAAAAATTAAACTTTTGGATGTTAAACTCTATGTACGACGAGTGAACATTTCTCCCTCTGTTCTGCTTGCTCATGCTCAAGCCCTCGAAAAAATCACCTGCAAAATATCCTGTAAACAGAGTGGATATTAAAACGGTCACAATAGCTCAGGGCATGCACTCTAAAACCATTGACAATCTATTCATGAATCAGTTGCCACAGCGTGTTATCATTGGGTTTGTGGATAATCACGCTTTTAATGGAGATTACGCCCGTAACCCTTATAATTTCCAACACTTCAATCTGAACTACCTACAACTACACGCCGATGGTCAGGCTGTTCCATCACACCCACTGACCCCAGACTTTTCTAAAGATCTGTACATGGAGTGTTACAACACTCTCTTTAGTGGCACGGGTATACACTGGAAGGACGAGGGGAACGGGATTAGTTGGAGTGATTACCCCAAAGGGAACACACTGTTTGTGTTCGATCTCTCTCCTGATCTGTCGGCCAGTGAGCCTCACTGGAACCTGCAGAGACAAGGCGCAATGCGTCTCGATCTTCGATTTGCAGCTCCTCTCCCTCAACCTATAAATTGCGTCGTGTACGCCGAATTTCAGAATCTTATTGAAATCGATAAGGATAGGAACGTTATCGTTGACTACAGTGTATAATGGACGGCTTCACGCTAGATGCACTCATGAGGCGTGACAAACATGTTGCCCCAATGTTGGAGGGTGTGTTTGCTGCGGACACCCTCCCCCGCAGACTCCACAAGTGTCCCGCTCTGCTCATATGCAATACAGACCCCATTTCAAAACCCGGCGCACACACTGGGTAGCTTTCTTCATTGATAAGCACGGCGTGGGTGAATACTGGGACTCCTGTGGCATGCCCCCTATTGTCTCTCACCACAAAAATTTTCTCAAGAGACTCTGTAAAAAATGGACTTACAATCATACAAGTCTACAAGCCATAGACTCTAAAGTGTGTGGTGAATATTGTCTGCTCTATTTGATTCACAGAGCGCACGGCTACACTCTCCACTCCTTTGTACATAAACTCTTCACTTCTAATCCACTAAAAAATGATGAAATAGTACGCACCCTTTTCAAACGTATGTTTGGAAAAAAACGAGCATGTGTTATTGATCAAAGAAAAACACAAACATGTTGTGAAAGAAAAAGTTAAAAAAGTTTACAAAAAAAATTAAAAGATTAAAAAAGTTGACAAAAAAAAAAGTTTAAAAAGTTTACAAAAAAATTCTCAGTTCTCATACGCGCTGTACGCGCGCGTTTTTTGGATGATGCTTGTGAGCCGCGTATGGATAAAAATGTTAGGAGCGGGATTCGAACCCACGAATCGCGGATCTTAAGTTCGCTGCCTTTGACCCCTTGGCTATCCTGACATCCTACATCCAGTAGGTGAATTCTCTAACAGATACTTCACGTTACCTTTTTTGGCGGGATATTTCAAATGCGGTAGACTCCTTATTGTTAGGTGGGGTTACTCAAAAGTTTTTTAAAAAATGTAAAAGTTTACAAAGTTTACAAAAAAAAATATAAAAGTTTAAAAAGTTTACAAAAAAATTCTAAGTTAAAAAAAGTTTACAAAAAAAATTCGTTACAAAAAAATTTACGTTACAAAAAAGTTGACAAAAAAAATTTCGTTACCAAAAAATTTACAAAAAAATTCTAAGTTAAAAAAAAGTTTACAAAAAAAAATTTTGTTACAAAAAAAATTTACGTTACAAAAAAATTAAGTTCATCTACTTGCCGCTAGATGGCATCGTAGTATAGGTCTAGCTCTCGCGGCTGATCTTAAGTACAAAGGTAATGACCTTCCGCTGTGTTTCCACATTCAAGTATCCCGTCAGTTGAGCGCCGTACCGTGCACACGTGACGCTCCTGACCACCATGGCGTACCCATTTTGTGACATGCAGATGCTGAGAGGCGCTAAAGATGAATATGTGGTCAAAGAGTTCAGCTTGTACAGCTCTCAGTTCGATGGCAGTCGTGGTACGACAATATTTAAGCCACCGTACGCTGACACCATTTTGTCACCTGAGCAGCGTAAACGCAATAGTTACATTACCAGACACATCCACGGTCTGAAATGGAACAGTGGCACTGTTCCCTATGAGCATCTCGGTGATATGATCCAGGAACTGCTTAGAGACTATAATCGTATCTATGTAAAAGGAGTGGAGAAGTTGAGACTCCTCCTTAGGTACGCTCCTCCTGGCGTACTTGTGTATAACATTGAGCGGGACGGATGTCCACGACTCAAAACACTCCCGAAGCTTTTCGTCTCATTCCATGGCAGTGATCATAGCGTTTTTCCCACACACAACTGCGCTGAACTCAATGCAAAGCGCATGGGACTGTGGTATGAGTCCCCTGGGGCTCAACCCAAATGCAGATGTCGCAAATAATTTCGCTTTTCGGTTTCGTATGGGCCTCCCACTAGGGGGGGATAGGATTTTCCGTTAAAAATTCTAACGAGCGTAACAGCATGCCTCCTGGGCGCGCATGGAAATGCTGTAATAAAAAAATGTCAGGAGCGGGATTCGAACCCGCGATTCGCTGATCTTAAGCCTGCTGCCCTAGACCACTCGGCCATCCTGACATCTCTGGACACTTAGTGTACCGAGGGCCTTTTAGGTTACACACTACAACAGGTGGGCACACTCCCCTCAAAATTAAGTTTGCGTTAGCCAAGATGGCGACTTAGGTTAGGTTAACGCCTTTCACTTTCGCCTTTCACTTAGGTTAGGTTAACACCTTTCACTTAGGTTAACGCCTTTCACTTACGCCCCTCTCACTTAGGTTAGGTTGGGTTGGGTTAGGGTGGGTTACGCCCCTTTCACTTAGGTTAGGTTAGCGCCTTTCACTTACGCCTTTCATCCTCCATGTTATCTTAGGTTAGGTTAGGTTAGGTTGGGTTGGGTTAGGGCCTGCAAAGATGGAGACCGCGACAATAAGGCACCAAGATGGCGGACCGCGACAATAAGGCACTCTTACTACTCACTGGATTCATGCTCTGGAACCAAATCACGGGCAACAATAACATACATGTTGTCTCAGGCGCAAAAGTTACAGCACAAGAAAACACAAAATATGCAGTACCTTTTAAAATTATGTGTTGAAACAAAATATATTGTCTCTCCTAAAATTGCAGTTCCAGATGGCATCTCAAATGGTTCTCCTTGCATACTGAAAAAAGTCATTTACGGCCAATTATGTGAAAAAACAGCAGAGAACGCATACCCATAGGGTAATTCCTGGTGGATTCATCACACCCAAAAATTCGACCGTCTCAGAATGCCTCCCAATTTTTGGAAGTTGTTGCTCAGGAAAAGAAAGTAGCCCCCAAAAAAACTTGAGCTTGATATTGCAAGAAATGGCTGAGAACACTGTAAATTGGTTGGCGTCTTTAGACGCCAAAATTTTGGCGTCCTCTGAGAACGCCAAATTTTGGCGTTGAAAGACGCCAATATTTGGCGTTCTTCTTCTCAGAACGCCAAATATTGGCGTCTTTGAACGCCAAGATTTGGCGTTCTCAGAGGACGCCAATATTTTGGCGTCTAAAGACGCCAACCAGTTTACAGTGAAATTATTTTTTTTAGCATTTGGAGGAAATTATTGCACTTTTGGGGTTGAATTTCTTAAAAATTCTAGAATTTGGATATACTGGTAGATGGAAGTCAAAGGTGATGTTTTCCCAGCTTCCTAAGACTAAACTCAGTAACTTTTTGTCAGAATGCCACTCTCCGATGAATTCCAAGGATTTGGCTACACTTTAGTCAGATCAGCGGAACAAGTTTCGCTTTCCTACACAGCTCGGGACTCGCCACCTCAAATCAACTTTGTGGTACACCGATATCTTCATGAGACAGTCAGAAACAACATATTATATTTTGGTGATGGTATTTTTTAGTATAAGGAATCTATGGGCAACTAAATGTAAAAATACTGTGAAGAGGACCATTACTAGGCTCTCCAAGTTGTCGATTCATGTTGATATGAGATTCCCAAATGAGAGCCGGACTTCTTAAGTACCAAACACTATTTCTAGCTTCACAAATGACTGAACCAGTAGGACTGGGCTCTTTAATTAAGTCTTTAATCACAATGTCAAGCATCAAATCTTCCTTTTCTTGTTTTCTGCTCTGATTAGTCCTCTTCTCCTTTTAGTTGGGCCAGTTCTAAAGACAGGAGATGTTTCTGGTAACCTAGGTGGAGAAGAGAAACAGTCTGGTTGATTGGAAGTATACATTAAGAATTGGAAAAATAAAGCATTAATTTTCTTTCATTAATTTACCTTAAAGTGGCTTCTTCCAAAGCCATCTCATCAATGTCATCTGCATGACTATCAAGGCTGTCCAAAAAAAAAATAGCATTGCATTTACTTTAATAAAATATGACTTCATGTGTTTAATTTTGAAACTTTTCTCTCACCTGATAAATTTTTCAATCTCTTGCTTTGCTAATTGTTTTGCTTTTAATGCGAGTGAAAATTGGTTCTCAATCTTTGCAAGAGGTGTAACATGCAAAAGTACTCAGAGTACTCAGAGTACTCAGAATCGACAACTTGGAGAGCCTAGTAATGGTCCTCTTCACCGTAGTTTTACATTTAGTTGCCCATAGATTCCTTATAGGGTCGGGGCGGCAAGGATTGGACTAGCCTTTCCTTGTCGTGGCAAGGCTCCTCGTGCCCCCTACCTGGGAGGGGTCTGGTTAGACTTATTGCTTGTTTACTGCTTGCATGTCCGCTCTGCCGCCCTGCTGATATGTCCGAACGCGTCTCTCCTCGATAGGAAGGGTTTTGTGTGTCTGTTGCTCTGCCCATGTTAGGAGGTGTAATAAAAACGCTGCTGTTTTACTTCCACCGCTGCCACCTTTATTGAGTGCCCTTGGGGCGCTACGGGCTCTCCCGGGAGTACCACGCCTCCTCCTCCGCCTCCCGCTCCGCTGCCAGGGCATCTAGGGCCTCCTGTCGGTGCTGCGCCACCTCAAACAACAGCGTGGAGGCCAGGGCCTCCAGGTGCTCCAGGGAGCGTGCGCGGGCGGCGGCAAGCTACGCCTGATGGGCCCGGTTTAGTGCTGGGAGGTTGGTGCAGCGGGGGTGGGGGCAGTCTGCCCTCCACACCTCGCGGCAGACGCACTCGTGGGCGCCGGCCCCGGCAGCTGTTCGGACACAGGAATCAATGGTTAGTTCTGCTCTTATGGTTTTCACCTGTGCCCTGGTTTTCCTGAGTACTTACAGGTGGAGGCTGCTGCGGGCTAGCGCGTGGCGGTTGGGGGTGGTCAGCGCCTGCAGGAGGGGGTCTGGCCCGGCCCAGCGCCCTGGCGGGGTCCCCTCGATGCGCTCCGGGGAGCTCGGTGCGGGCGACTGCAGGTACGGGCTGTGCGGCGCGGCGCGGGGGGAGGGCGTCGCGCCGGTGTACCCCTCTGAGCGGTCGCTGTCCGGAGTTGAGGGGGGGCTGCCCGGCGGGGTGCGGGGTCCCTGGGGGTGGCGCTCGGCGCGCTCCCCGGGCACCATCCAGTCTGGGTCGGCGCTCTCCCGGGTGGCCACCAGGATGTAACTAGGACTGGCCGCGAAGAGCGACTCGTCGTCGGAGGCGCCTGCGGACAGGTAGGTGTTATGGTGGGTCGATGCGGAACATCGTGACAGGTACGTAGCTCTACTCACCACTCTCCACGACGAGGCCGCGGCTCGCGCTCCACCACAGGAGACCGGGCATGTTGACTGCGCGGGGGCGATGGTTTTGGCTGGAGATGCGGCGACTGACGGCTGTGGTGGGTGTGCGGGAGGCGGTGGCACTGAGGTCGAGATCGGTTTGGCGGCGGCTCTTATAGGGCTCACCATTTACCTCCCCCCGCCTCTCCCCCCGGGTTGTTTCTGTTGCTGCCGGGCCGCGTCGTCTGCTGTCTGCAGTCAGCTGTCCGGGGACCCCTGCCCCCTGCCCCCGGCCCCCTTCCCCCCCGGGGACGCGGACGTCGGCGTCGGCGGTGTTGGCTGGCGGGGCGGGTCATTCTTCTACTGCGTTCGGCTTGCCACGTTTGTATTAGAGTTCTCCTGTGCTTCGTTACTTCTGCCCTGTTTTACCTGCGGTTGCTGCTGTGCTCCTCCTTGCGGTTCCTCCTCCTTGCTTTTGGTGAGTTCCTGCTCGGCTTGGGTTTTTCCCTTAGGGTGCCCCTTGTACTGCCCCTGGTTTACTGTGGGGTTCGCTTTTTTGGGGGGCTGCGCAGGTTACGTGGCGGACATGCCGGAGTTTGCCTCGCTCACGACGCTGGTCACCACGCGGGAGACTCCGCTGGGGCCCAACTCCCTCTTTGAGGCTGTCGCCTTTGCGCTACGGCCGGATGACCCGGGGCAGGCGGTGTGGCGGGGGCGTGAACTCCGGATGACGGCGCTGCACTACCTGCAGGCTCACTCTACGCGCTACGAAGACGTGCTGCGGGACTTCTGGTTCTTTCGGGGGCGGGCTGTGCTCCCGGAGGACCCGGTGGCGGAGGCGCTTCGGCTCCTTGGAGACCCGGGGACGCATGCGGGGATGGAAAGTCTACAGGCACTGGCTGCGGCTCTCGCCCGGCCGTTGCGGGTTCTTCGGCCCGGCGTCGCGGCCCTGGATGTGGTCCTCCCCGCATTTTGCCCGGGCGGTCGTGTCAGGCCGGTCACGGTGGCTGCACTCCTGGAAGAGGATGAGGGCGGGGCCCAATATCATCACTTCGACTCGGTGCTCCACGAGGCGCCCTTAGTGCATCGGCTGGACAGGGATGACCTGGTGGAGGAGGGCGGGCGGCTGCCGGTGCCTTTGTCGCCCCCCATTCTGGCCAGTGCGGCGGCGACGGCGCGGGCGCGGCGTGCGACTCTGCTGGTGCGGGGAGGCCCGGGGTGCTCCCAGGGGAGGGGCGTGCTGTCCCCCCGGGCAGGGCAGCTGGGGTCCGCCACTTCTACGACGGCCTCTTTAGGCGTCTCCCTGCCTGCCCCCGCCGCTGCGGTGGGTGACGCCAGTGGCAGATGGACGGCCGGGCATCCGGGTTGCAACGTGGAATGTGCAGGGGTGCTCCACTGCCGATGCTATGGGGGAACTGGATGCTACGCTTCTTGCTGAAGATGTCCATCTCGCGGTCCTGCAGGAGACGCGCTTACCGGCCCAGGTGACGCACACGGCCAATTACAGGTGGGTGGTGGAAGGCACCCCGCGTCGGGGACATCGCAGTGTTGCCATCTTGGTCCGTCGTGGAGTCCCGGACACGCGTCTTGATACCTACTCCTTCCCGCACCGGGATTTGGTGCGCGCCGACGTGGTGCTGCGCGGCCTCCCCTTCTCTGTGTTGGGGGTGCATGTCCCCTGTGACACCTCCCCTCGACAGCGGGGCGTCCTTGCCGCCGTGGCGGCGGTGGTGGCTACTATGCCCCGGGACAGGTGGCGCCTACTGCTGGGCGACTTCAACGGACACATCGGCCGGGAGGATGTGCCGGTCTGCCGGCAGGTAGGTACGCGTCTCCTCCACCGCCTCAGCAACGGGGGTGGCGCTGGTGCAGGTGGCGCAACAGGCCGGCCTCCCTCTCCTCACCACGACGGCGAAGGCCTAGAATTGCGAGGTAACGTGGGAACGGGGGGATCAGCGCTCCTAGTTGGACCATGTCCTGTCGGACCTCCCGCGCTTTCGGGAGGCGCGGGCGCTTTGCCCGGCGGCACCGCGGTCTGACCATCGGCTCGTTGTGGCTGCCTTCACCCTCCCGGCCACGCTGCCCTTCCTGCCCGGCGGTGGGCGGGCTCCCCCTCAAGTGGCGCCGAGGGCGCTGGGGCCACGCTGGCAGGACTGAGCTCTACGGCGCTTCCACGTGGATGAGGTCCTGAGGGAGAGGTATAGTACCACGCTGCAGGCGGCGCTTCTGGCTCTAGCGGAGCACTTCCCCCGCCCTTTGAGTTGGCAGCAGCTTGCCAGTGCGTTGGAGGCGGCGGCGACGGAGGTGCTACGAGTGTCGGCGTCCCCTAGCACGCCGCGGCGCCTCGCGGCGGCCAACCTCCGGAACGCGGCGCTGGCGGCGCGACGACGGGCGGGCGGCGCCTTGTTCGCGGATGACAATTTGCGGCGGGCGAACGCGGTGCACCAGGCGGCGGTCAACCAACATGCTGAGGAGCGGCGGGCGCGTGAGTTTGCGGCGGTGGAGGGTGTGCGCCCTGTTGAACGGCTAAACGTTGTCTACAGGCATCTCCGGCTGGCTGGCCGGCGCAGACTGGGCCCGCCGGTAGCTAACATCACCCTCCGGAACTGGGAAGAGGAGGTGACGCGCCTGGAGCAGGGAGAGGAGCTGCCCTGGTGGCCGGAGGTGCCCGATGCGCGGGCACCGGCGCCCACGTCGGCGCAGTTGCGGGAGTACGCTGGCCAGCTCTCCAACAACACCGCACCGGGGCCGGACGGCCTTCCGGCCGAGCTGTACAAGTTTGCGCCGGCCTTGTTTTTTACATTGTTGGCAGAGCTGGTGCTGCAGTTTTGGGGGGACGGCCGGTTCCCCCGGGCCTGGATCACGTCGGTGCAGGTGCCGCTCCCTAAGAAGGCGCGGGTTTTCCGCCGGGGCGCAGCACGTACGATCACATCATGTTCCTCCGCAAGGTCCTGGATGAGCGCTGGCGGGCCGGGGACCCTATGTACGTGCTCGCCCTGGACATCAAGGCTGCCTTCCCGTCGGTGCTGCGGCGGGAGCTGGCCGAGGTGCTGTTGGTGGACGGGGTGCCGCCTTTTTTGTTGAATAGGCTGGTGGCGCTGGCCCTCTCTGATGCGACGAGCACACGGTGGCAGGCCGGCCGCACGAGGGAAGTGCTGACGCGACGGGGCGTCAAGCAGGGCTGCCCGCTGGCGCCCTACCTCTTCACGCTGCCTCTGCACGCTGTACTGCGGCGCGTGGTGGCTGCCCTGCCCCGCTTCCGCCTGGACCTGGACGGGGCTGACTTCAACCCCCTGGTCTGCGCCTACGCGGACGACCTGCTAGTGGCCTCCACGCGGTATGAAGACGTCTCCCGCTTCCTGGAAGAGTTTGCGCCGCGGGCGCTGGAGTTGGGATTGGCCCTCAACTTTCGTAAGTGCGAATACATGGAGCGTCTTCCGGGGGCGGTAGACCCTGGGCCGCTGCCCCGGCCGGTCCAGATGGCAGGCCGCGAGGTCCAACAGGTGGCCAGGATCGTGTATTTAGGGGCGCTGCTGACGGCGGGCCTGGAGCGCCGAGGGGTGGCTTACTACCGGGTGGTGAAGGCGCAGCGCGCGGTGGCGACGCTGCAACCCCTCCTGCACCGCAACCCTCTGCCGCCGATGGTGGTGTCCCGGATCTACCGGACGACGTTTCTGGCGTCGCACAGCTACGAGCAGTCCTCCACCGCCACCACCAAGGCTACGCGGATGACGCTCCGGCGCCAGGCGGGGGTCATGACGGGCGCCCTGATGGCCTCGGCGAGGCGGCCGCAGCGCGGCCTAGTGCGCCTGGTAGGCGAAGAGCTCAGGAAGGCCTCCATCACCCGGGCCATCCGGGGGGCGCGGGTGCGCTACTGGGGGCACATCCTGCGCTGTCCCCCGGCACATCCCCTCCGGCGTGTGCTGCAGTTTGAGGTAGGGCGCAAGAAGGTAGGCCGCCCGTGCCACACCTTCAACACGGCCCTGGCAGCGGATCTGGCCCGGCTCCCCGCCCCTGAGGGGGGTTGGGAAGCGCTGGCCCGGGACAAGCTTGGGCTGGCGGCGCACGTCCGGGCCGCCCTTGAAGAGGATGTCTCCTCGGAGGAAGCCGAAACGTCGGAGGAAGAGGACGGGGTGGGCGGCGGTTTGGTGGCCCTGCCCCCACTGGAGCCGGCTAGTGAGGAGGAGGAGGAGGTGTAGGTGGAGGAGGAGCGGGAGGAGGTGGAGTAGGCGGAGGAGGAGGAGGAGGAGGAGGAGGAGGAGGAGGCAGAGGGGGTGGCCTATGTGTGGGCTCGTGGAGCCGGCGGGGAGGGCCGGCGGGGCCGGCGGCGGTAGGACATCCGCTTGGCGGCAGGGTAATTACTTTGCGCTGTATTTTTACCCCTTCCCTACTGCTGGACCCCGGTTGCGCTTGGCGGTTGCGCCGGCCTGGCCATGCGTGGAGCGTGGCTGGGGCGCCCCCGCATTCGCCCGATTCGGGGAGGCACTAGGGCGCGGTCTCTACGTTTTCCTTTTCAGGAGTGGTGGATGGGCCCCGTGAAGGCGGATTATAATACCTTCTTCGGCTGTGTAGTCGCGCCCTGACACCCTATCTATCTTAGTTGCCCATAGATTCCTTATACTAAAAAATACCATCACCAAAATATAATATGTTGTTTCTGACTGTCTCATGAAGATATCGGTGTACCACAAAGTTGATTTGAGGTGGCGAGTCCTGAGCTATGTAGGAAAGCGAAACTTGTTCCGCTGATCTGACTAAAGTGTAGCCAAATCCTTGGAATTCATCGGAGAGTGGCATTCTGACAAAAAGTTACTGAGTTTAGTCTTCGGAAGCTGGGAAAACATCACCTTTGACCTCCATCTACCATTATATCCAAATTCTAGAATTTTTAAGAAATTCAACCCCAAAAGTGCAATAATTTCCTCCAAATGCTCAAAAAAAAATTCTCAGCCATTTCTTGCAATATCAAGCTCAAAATTTTTTTGGGTTACTTTCTTTACCTGAGCAACAACTTCCAAAAATTGGGAGGCATTCTGAGACGGTCGAATTTTTGGGTGTGATGAATCCACCAGGAATTACCCTATAAGAGCTTATGTCCAATTTGAAAAAGATAGTACAGGTGACAAAACCAGGCAGAGACTTCAAAACATCATAAAAGCAGATGGAATAACAGAAAAAAAATTGGACTCCAATTCAAAGAATATGTAGAAGTTTCTTACTCAATGAGAATACTCACATACAGGTAACGATAAATCAGCTTCCTCTGCTTCCAAGTAATGCACAAACCATTCACTGCTCTCAAAGTTGTACTTATGACAACATACTAGTATTCCTTAATAAGACTTTAAGTCGCAAATTGATGTATACTGCTTGCAGTAGAGTGACATCTCTCACAGGTTTGTATCTATCTGGAATCTATAAAAAGCCAGTCAAAGCTACACTTGAAAATGATCCGTCACTCAGAGAAATGACTAGAATGAGAAATGAAGCTCAATTACAATTTTCACTGATCTTTCCAGAAGACGTCAAAAACAAGGACAATATGGTTGTTTTGTTCCATAACGTCCGGTCCCTCAATCTTCATTTTGAGAATATTTCTTGTGACCCGACTTTCATTGCCTCAGATATAATAATGTTGGCTGAAACTTGGTCAAAACCTGAGGACAAATATGACTTAAATAATTTTACTATTATTTTTAGAACAGACTGCAAATCTCCAAAAAGAAAAGCTTTTGGATATTTGGTTTACGTAAAAAATTATCTCTTACCTCATGTGAAAATTTTGTTTCAGAATGAATCAATTTCAGGAACAAATCACTTCACTGTTGTTGCATTGATCATTTTCAACAAGGCAGTTATGATGGTCTACAAGTCTCCAAAAGCTGAATGGAACTAAGTGAAGCAGCAGCTGCAACAAGCAATAACAATGTCATTACAAAATGAAATATATGACATTAGTATCATGGGAGACTTTAACATTAAGTATCAAGTATCAGGTCCTGACTTCAACAGCTTAAAGGTGTTCATGACCCAAAACAATTGCTTCATGATACTTAATTCAAGTAAAGTGTCAACAGACCACAACTCTCTAATAGATTTATGCTTTTCTACTGATCAATTGAAAACTGCCCACATTTTTGAAAGTGTAACTAGTGATCACAAACCTATTTGGATTGAATTTATGACTCACCTTGATGTAAAATTAAGCAAAACTTAATTTAAGTGCCTTTTGAGCACCTGGCATTGCCCAGTCAAATAATGGTGCATTGCGAGGAACTGACCCTGCCTCACATTTACACATTTAAATTCATTCATTCATGATCATTTTATCACCTGGGTGCATAACCTGAGACCTGACCCATCTCATAGTGCCATGTGAGCACCTGGCATTGTCCAGCAAAATAAGGGTGCATTGCAAGGAACTGACCCTACCTCACATTTCAATTAAATCATCCATGATCATTTTATCACCTAGGTACATAACCTGAGACCTGACGCATCTCATAGTCCCATGTGAGCACCTGGCATTTCCTAGCAGAATAAGGTAAATTAAGAAAAACTGACAATACTTCACATTTAAATTCAATTTATCATTATCATTTTATCACCTAGGAATGTTACCTGAAATTGGACTCACTTAAATTGGAAAATCAAATTATTTAAATAAATCTTTCATAAAATTGAACGATCAATTACTAGTAAGTACCTCTTAATTATAATAATACAAAATTACACTTGTTGCCATTTTAATTGCAATTGTATTTATTCGAGAAAAACTCCAGTACTTTAAAATACCATGAAGATACTTCAGTGAGACCAACAAAAGGTCAGTCTTTTCAAAGCACGAGCAGCATAGAAGTTAACAAGCAAGAGAATGTGAAGAAAAGACCAACCTTAGGCTGGTTTAATTGTAAGTCACTACCCAGCAAGCCAAAATGAATTCAGTATTTTACAACTATCTTATACCAAAACTTCTTACCAAAACTATCCACAGCTTTTAATTGATAAAGTGCTGCCACAATGACTTGTATTCAACTGGTTTTCTGACCCAAATTCCAAAGATTAAGTATAATTATTGTTAAAGGCTGATTTACAATGTGTTGGGATTATAAAGTAAGGAGTGATATAAGAAAACTAACTTCAAGAAGTAAGAAGTAGGATCCTACTCCGTACTCCCTACCCCAGATAGGTATGGTGTAAACATCTAAGCAAGTCTTTTTGATCAGAGGGCAAAAACATTGATATTTTGATAGTTTTGGACACTACTCCTTACTCCTCTTACTCCATACTCCCAGTTCACTGTAAACCAGCCTTAGGAGACAAGTTGTTTAGAATGACTTGTTAATCCAAACGCCATAAACTTTAACAAAAAATGCACTTTATCTATGAGAATTCACAATTACATTTTGTAAATGCCAATAAATGTAACAAAAAAGTTCAGTCCAACTAAATTTTTTGTAATTATACCTATCACTGATCAAGTGTTTCTTTCCCTGTTCAAATTTCTGTCGAATGGTACTACACAACATGACATTAAAGAGCAAAACATTGTAAATATTGCCGCATTTATGAATAAACCTGTGCCCTCTAAGTTAATAGCACACATACAATTTAAAAGTAAACCAAAAATTTCCATAAACAAATCTTAATCCACGAGATTTATTAAAGTATATTGATATATTTAATTGGTCCAGCAAAGCATTTTATAAATTCACCAATGAGAAATTACTATATTAATGCCAGTCTGAAATTCACAACAACTGAAAAGCGCTTGTTTGGTTAAGTTTACTCTCTCATAACCAAATGACGGTGATTACTAGTGACTACTGTCTTTCTGTAAATAACCGCCAGCTCGCATGCTCAAAGTAGCTCAAGCCCCTCACGCCGTGCTCAAGCCTACGGCGTTATTACGCAACATCACCAACAGAGAGCGCTTTCTCGTACTAATACACAACACAACCAAAAGATGGCGCTGCTGTTCTTCACATACTCATGCAGATTAGCGCCTTTTTTCAAAACAATCTTCCCTTCACTCTAAAATCACAACAAATCTAGGAATTCATGTACCATAATTTTTTAAAAAAATATTAAATTCCAAATTTATTTCAATCTAACAATCTTACACTTTTCCAATTTTATAAATGAAATAATTAGCACAGTGTACATTTGAAATAAGTTGCCATAACAACCAAAACAAAAGTTGCGCAGCTAGCTAGCTTGCTTAACATTTATTAATTGAAGCGTTCAAATATATTCAAAAAATAATGGTATGTAATCTCCAAAAAATAAAATAAAAAACATTCAATAAGTATCAAGTACAAGGCTGAAGCTTGTTTCTCAAAATTCACAGGATCGAGGTATCGTAGTATGTGGTTCAGCAAACCAAGTGATTAAAATTGTCCGTGGCTTGTACAGCCAAAGAAGGTCTCAGTCAACTAGAAGACCCTTTAATAATGGGAGAAGTCGAGGTCGTGCAGGACACAGAGGAAGAGGTAGAGGAAATGGTAGAGGAAGTGGTAGAGGAACACAGACAAGGGGAAGAATTGCTAAGTATAGTTGGAGAGGCGCTCATCATGCTTCTATGGGGTATCGAGCTGATGCACCAGTAAGTTTATTAAAAAAAAAAAAAAAACTTAAATATTAATGGTTTCACAATTTAAAATCTAATGTACCAATGTATATTTTACAGTGTCCTGAAATAGACAATTTATGCATAGTTGGAGACAGCATTGCTCTAAGAATGGTGAAAACTATAACTCAATACAATAGTAATGGTAAGCAAACTTAATACTGTATTTCATTACCTGATACTAAGTAATACTTTAACATACCTCATTTCTTGTTCTTCGCTTTTTCCCAATTGTATGACTTAATACTAGGTTATATTTTTACATACTTCATTTCTTGTAGGTCGTTTTTACTCGTTCTTTACCTGCGTTATATATACATATGCAGGTCAAGAACGAGTATTGTTTTTGGTAAGACGTCACGCTTTCGGTGAGGCCTATAATCAGCGCCGAAGCTACAGCATTTCAAGGGATTCTCATTACATATTTGTGATCAGAGTAGTTGCCTCTCATCGTCATAATAGAACTTTTTTTCAGTTCTGGGGGTGAAATTCTGAGAACACTTAATAGAATGCATCATCTTTTTTCTTCTAAGTCCTCGTGAGGCCTATAATTAGCGCCGAAGCTAAAGCATTTCAAGGGATTCTCCTTACCTATTTGAGATCAGGGTAGTTGCCTCAAATCGTCTTACTAGAACTTTTTTTTCGGTTCTGGGGGTGAAATTTTGAGAACACTTAACAGAATGCATGATCTATTTTCTTTTAAGTCCTCCATCTCTTCATCCTCGATGCGTTCGTTGTGAGGATAAAAACAAATGAATGCGGGACTACAATCCTTGCCAAGGCTTGCCACTCCACGGCGCTCTTATTGCCCAAAACTCGAAGGCCTATCTAATGATGCATCACTTCAGCGAGTTTTGAGATAAAATAGCACAATTTACCACCATACGGGGTTCTATAGTGGGCAGAAAAGACGTAAAAAGACTCAATTGAAATAGCGAAGTCAGCGCCTCGGGTGAGAGCTCGAGGTTGGTGCTGCGGTGCAACGGCGCAAAACTCGAAAAGTGCATTCAAAACCTCTCATTTTTGGCTACTTTTAGCTCAAATCGCACGAAATCAACAAAATTCTCTCGAAATCGCACAAAATCGCAAAATTCTCAAGAAATCGCGGCATCTGGCAACCCTGAAAATTACTCATCTTTTTGTGAAGTGTTCCCAAAACTTCACCCACACAACTGAAAAAAAGTTTTTTAAGGGAAGATGTGAAGAAACTTCTCAAATCATAAATATGTAATGGGAATCCCTTGAAATGCTATCATCATGACGTCCTTACCAAACGCAATACTTCTTCTACACATTTCACCTACACAATTTAATATTCTTTCAAAAACTAATTTTCTTGACGAACATCTAATTCATATCACTTCAAATGCTATAACTTCAGGGATAGAAAAGATAATAAACAATGAAAAAACAAATAGGTAAAGAACGAGTACATTTTAGCAGTACTTTAGTGATGCTTCTCTTACTTGTTTGTTATGTCAAGGAGGACTAACTACTGAAATACTGAAAGATAATTTGAAAACAAACTACCTCAACTATCAACAAAAAGATGTACTCGTTATGATTGGAACAAATGATATCCTGCAAGTGAGCTAATACAATGAGATTATTAAGCAACAAATTTAAAAAATGAGAGCAACAAACACCTTAAATGTACCATGAATTGTAAAAATTAATTGTTTTATACATTTCATTTCCAGAATGTTGAAAGTGAAAATATTCTGAAAAACTTTAACGAGATTATAACAGAATTACATAGGAAGAAAGTAGGCGTCATTTATCTAGTGACAGTTCCACTGTCTCCAAAGCTAGCTTTGCATAATGATGGGACCCTTGAAAAACTGAATGAAGAAATAATTAAACTTATTGATTCACTCGGTACGTTATAACTATATAGCATTTTATTAACTTTGAAAGTTACAGTTCTCATTTCTCAATTGCCTTACAGAAAACAATGTTAACGTCATTGACTGTCAAGACGTGTTTGTTGATAATGGTGAAGTCTGCATGAAATATTTTGAAAAATCATATGCAGAAGGAAAATACAACAATGTTCACCCTAATTCGCATGGACTGGAAACTTTGTATGAGTGCATTACTTCAAACATGCCATAAAAAGCCAGCATACTTATTACATGGTTATCTTGAAATTGAAAATAGATATTGTTAAAAGGAAGTATCTTACCTAAAAGGTAATATTTATTCCACACCCACCACTTGTTCTTTAGATGCAGTTGCTCATATACATACAATCAACAATTCTGGAGAAGATAGAAATAGAAAAATGCAAGCAACAAGCTAGCAAAAATCACCATGTACAGCAAATAAATTTTTGTATGCTTGTTCTTAGCATTCTTTCATTTTAAGCTTTACCAGAAAGTCTAAAGGCATGAAAAAGACAAAAAAAAATTCTTGTGAGTTAATCACTTTTAAGTATCTTATGGTTTGCAGACAACTTAATCCATTTTAAAACAAAAGAAAAAAACACACCAGCTGGCTTTGTTTTCACGCACATCCAGTTCAAGTGATATTTGTCATGTGTGCTTCAGCACAAAAAATTGCTTTCTACGTACTGGGCATTCCCAAGTCGAAATCAAGCATAAGAACAATTTAACAACTAAAGTACTGTTAAAGCTTATGATGGCATGCCGCTGACTTTCGCCACTTTGACAAAGTAACAGTGACCTGTCACTTAATATGTATGTTCGACCCATTAAAAGCTTTTGAACTAATATTCAATAAATAATTTAACAGCCTATTGATTATACTAGAATCAGAAGATTTACAGTAGTGTAGACAATACAAAGATAATGCATGTT
>JAHWGI010000538.1:0-121866 GCA_029379305.1 Frankliniella fusca
CGAGTCCTCCGTCGCCCGGGTCGTCGTCGCCGGGGTCCTGGACACGGTAGGCCCGGCGAGATCTCCTGCCCTTCCGGGCCAATCAGCGCTCATTAGCAGCAGGGCGGCACCGCCCCCGACGGGCCCTCCGCAGGGTGAGGGGTGAGGAGGCAGCCCCCCCGGCCACCCCCACCTATCTGCATATGGCACAACCGAAGTCAAAAGAGGGCGGGCCGGGCAGCCCCGAGTCCAGGGCGTCCGGGCCCCGTCTGCCTGCCTGCCAGCTCCGTCTGGCCGGCTGGGACCGTCTCCGAGGGTGCTCGTTGGTGGGGACCCGGGAGGCTGCGGGCCGCACGGATGCCCGCCCAGGACCGCGAAGACAATCCCTCACCTCAAGCTTATTGTTTATAATATATACAAGTACCGAGGGCCGCGTGGGCTCAGGATTTGAGAGAGACAGTGATATATATACATGAAAATACCTATAACTAATTACGTGCTAGGTACTGGGGGCGCGACCCGGCGGCCTCCGTGGGCACCCGGTGACGGGGTCCTGGGCCGCCGTGAGAGCGGCCGTTGGTTCAGTGCAGCACCCACATCTGGCAAACATAAAATGTCACCGAGCTGTGGGGCGAACCGGCCGTATCACCTTTCTCTCTGGTCCACGCCAGCGGACCCACCCCTGCGCGCAGTGCATTCGGCGAGCCACGCCCCCACCAGAGCCAGACTGCCCTGCGGGCGGCCTTTGTCTATGCGTTTGGCTCGGGGGCGGGGCGGCGGCCGGGCAGGGCGAAGCAGTTTATGACTTCCTTCGCCCGGTCGCCTGGCGAAATTAAACAGCACGCAGGGATGGTGTTCCAGTTCGAACACGTTCAGTGAGGTGCGTCCTCTAGGAAATGGGCGGGGTGGGTGGGCGGCGGAGTCTGGGAAAGCAGATACCGGCCATGTCCCATGGCCGGTGTGTGTCGCTTCCCCAGAACAGTCTCATAAAATTTGAGAAAAATAACCGCCACCTCACAATACCCCCCCAAGATTGGTACCAATGCTAGCTTGCCTTAACTGGTACCCATCTTCCTAGGTGGCGCCACCATCACGAACGGTCCTCCCAGTATTAAGAGCTAGACAGGGTGTAACACTATGCAACAAACAGTACGCAAACAAAAGGAAATATACAATACATACAATGACATGAGGTTAGGCAATTTGCTTGCCCTTGGCCCGATAGTCCCATGCACCTGAGATAACAACCCGTTACAAAATGGTGCCAGGCCAGCAGAAAATATATACACACACATACAATAAGAACACAGAACACAGTAGCAGTTACATAGAAGTTGATATACATACACAAACAAAAAACACAAAGGCACAGGAAAGTATGAACACTCTTACTTTTCTTTTTACAAGGCGATAGACAAATAGAGTTTACAAAGATAATACACTTTTTACAATGTTGAAACCTAGTTTGGGCCGTCGAGGTGAAAAACATATTGCGGCTATTGATCTATACAGCTGGGAGGTCAGGCTCGGCCCACTGTCTGCCGTAACCCTCCTTTCGACCGAGCTCGCTAGGTTGCGGGCAATGGTGGGTTTAGTTAATTACAACATATCACGTGCGCTTGCAAGAAGACCTCCAGGCGTCCCCGGTCAGCCCCCCCCAGCGTCACCCATGACCCCCCCCAAATCGCATGCCTCGCGGCCAGCTCAATTTTTCTTCACTCAGTTGCCCCTATTGTCTCAACCCTCCTTGGCCCAGTGGGTCACCCGCTGAAAACAAAAGTTGCAGTCCTCCGCGGCTGGCGCCCCACCCCCTCCCCCCCGACATGTGGTGCTCCCGTGTCTGGGTGGGTCGGTGGCCCCATTCTTACTTTCTATTTACAAACAGTACACACCCTCCTTTTTTCACTTTCTATACACATATTTTACATATCCTCCCCCTGAGTCCCGGATGCGGCGCGCCTGTCCGGAGCCCCGCCTCCAAGGCGGGTCGTTGACGTGGGCGGCGCTGGGGTGGGGGGCAGGGGCAGGGGGGCGGGCGGTGCACGGCCGGGTGACAGCTGTTCACAGGCCGCCAAATGACCTTGGTGCTGCCGGTCCATGCACTCTCTCCTCACCCAAAGACGCCCCCGCCTCCGCGCCGGCAGATGGACTGGGGTAGGGGGGGGGGCAGCGGCACACCCCCGTTCTCGGCTCCTCCGGGGGCCTGGCTTGGGGCGTGACCGCGCTGGCGCCCCCCTCAGGTGCGGCGGCCGCCGAGCGCCGTGGTGCCGAGAGGGCTGACCACAGCGGCTCCAGGCTGGCCGGCGTCCTCCGTCCGGTACGGCCTCAGGTTGACGATGTTGTGCGTGCCCACCTCCCGGCCGTCTCGGTCGGCCAGGAGATAGGCGTTGGGCGCGGCCCGGCGGGCCACCACGAAGGGGCCCTCGAAGAGCAGGAAGAACTTTTGTATGACCCGGTCCGCCTTGTCTGAGTGATGCTCGGTGCGGAGGAGGACCAGGTCGCCCTCCTTGTAGGTGGTGGCGGGGCCCCGGGCGTCGTGCCGCTGCTTGCGCTGCGCGGCGCCGGCCCGGGCCCGGGCGGCGGCGCGCTGGAGGGCCTCCTCTCTGGTTGGCGGGGCGGCGCCCGGGCAGGGCGGGAGCGGTAGCAGCTCCCTCCACTTCCACGTCGGGTGCCTCCCGTGGTGCAGGAAGGCGGGGGTGGTGCCGATGGAGTCGTGGACAGTGTTATTGATCCAGGACTCGATCTGGCCCAGGAGCCGGGGCCAGCGCGTGTGCTGGTCGTGGCAGTATATACGAAACATCTGTCCTAATGTCCGCATCACGCGCTCGGCCGGGTTGGATTGCGGGTGTCTGATTGTGCTGTAGACGACCAGCGTGCCGGCCTTCTCGAGCCCCTGCACCCACGCCTTTGAGGTGTATTGCGTCCCGTGGTCACTGAGCATTTTCCTCACCGGCCCGTGCTTGGGGATGTAGTCTTCTAGCACGCGCCGGACCATGGCGGGGGCCCGCGCCTGGCGCAGCGCGTACAGCGCCACGTGCTTGGTGCAGGCGTCCACAATGACGAGGACATATTGCACGGCGCCGGGGCCCGGGGGCAGCGGCCCGTACAAGTCGGTGAGCGCCAACTCACCCGGGGCGCTCGCGAGGATGTGGTGATGCTCGCCCTCGTGACGCACGGTGCGGTGCTTGGCGCGCTGGCACAGGTCGCAGGTCGCTAATTTCTTTCTGATGTGCTTCTCCATGTGGCGCCAGGTGAAGCGCTCTTGCAGCACGGTGACCACCTTTCGCGCGCCGAAGTGCCCGATGGACAGGTGCGCCGCGACAATGATGTCCGACTGCAAGGACACAGGTACGACGGCCCGCCAGACGGGGTTGCGCCCGGCGCGGCGGAAGAGCACCCCCCCGAACAGGAGGTGGTGCTGGGCCAGGCGGGCCGCTCTGCCGTTGGTGGTGGGGGGTGCGGCCGCTTCCAGCAGCTCGATGATGCTCACTAGGGTGGGGTCGTCGCGCTGGGCCGGGCCGAGGCGGCGGATGACGTCACACATGGGGCGCTCCTCGGTGGCGATGCGGGCCAGGATGATGTCCCCGCGGTGTTCGGCGTCGGGCTGTCCGGGCTCGGACGGCGGGAAGCGGCTGAGGACGTCGCTGATGAGGTTGGTGGCCCCGGGGATGTGGCGGACGGTCAGCCGGAAGTTCGACATGAACATCACCCACCGGGACAGCCGCGCGGTGTGGAGCCGACATTTCATCAGGAAGGAGACGGACTTGTTGTCGGTCTCCACGGTGATCTTCGACCCCATCACCAGCCCGCTCCACTTCTGCAGGGCGAACACTACGGCCAGGCACTCCTTCTCGCAGATGTTATACCTGGTCTCGGGGCCCTTGAGAGTCCGGCTCATGAAGGCGATGACGGCCTCCTCCCCGTCCCGCGGGTCGACCTGGCTGAGCACCGCGGCGATGGCGTAGTCGCTGGAGTCGGACCGGATCAAGAAGTCCTCGCCGGGGATGGGGTAGGCCAGCATCACCGTGTCGAGGAAGGCCGCCTTGAGCCGGTCAAATGCGGCGCGGTGCTCGGGTGTCCAGCCCCACCTTACCCCTTTTCTGAGGAGGGGCACAAGTTGGGCCGTGTGCTCGGCGAAGAAAGGTGTGAACTTCCTGTAGAAGTTGCACACCCCCAAGAACTTCAGGAGGTGCGTCACGCTTCTTGGTTCGGGGAATTCCCTGATGGCGCGGGTGTAGTCGGGGTCTGGTGACTGTCCGGACGGGGTGAGGATCACGCCGAGGAAGGGGACAGCGGTGCGGCAGAACTTGCTTTTCTCTAGGTTTATTGAGACGTCGTGCTGCAGGTGGCGTTGCAGCAGCAAGTCCAGCCGCTGTATGTGTAGTTCCCAGGTAGGAGCGGTGAATAATTCATCGTCTACATAAATAGACGTGAAGCTCAAGCACTCCGTCCCCAGGACCATGTCCATGGCCCGGATGAAATGGGCCCCGGACACCGCCGTCCCGTACACCAGGCGGCAGAACACGTAGCTCCTTCCCTTATACAGGAAGGCTAGGTACTGCCTGTCTTGCGGGCGCAGCGCGATGTGTAGATACCCCATCGACGCGTCCATGGTGGTAAGCCAGCGCGCCCCGTAGTGCCGCGCCATGAGCTCCTCCGCAGGTTGGGGCCGCTCCGGGTCCGGCACGAGGACGCGTGAAATGCGGCGTCCATCGATGCAGGCCCGGATCGACCCGTCCTTCTTCGGGGCGGTCACGAGGGGGCTGATGTAGTTGGATGGCGCCCTCGTGATAATGCCCCAGTCCTGCCATTGCTGGATGAGACGGTCGAGCGCGCCCTCGTACGCCAGTGGGAGGGGGTACTGCTTCTCCACGAAGCCGCTCGGGTCCGTCAGCTGTAGTACAGGCGTGTAGCCGCGGATGCAGCCGGGGCGAGCGCGGAATATTTCACTGTACTTCAAAAGAACTGTGTACAGCTCACTCTTCTGCTCGTCACTGGCTGTCTCCGCCGCCTGCACGGCTGCACGTATCTTGTCCTCGGTGGTGGGGGTGGTGGAGAGGGAGGCGACGACCGTACGGTGCGACTGTTCACGGACCGCCAAGTTGACCCTGGGGTCACACCGCCGGAGTGTCCCCTCCGCTCTCAAGGCCTCCACCTGCTCCTCGGTGAGGTGCAGGTGGTTGTCACCCTCCCACGTCGCGACGGCGCCCACCCGGGCCGTGCTGCTCATCCTGACCTGAACGCAGCTGGCGAAGGCCACGCCCCCCTCCCGGGCGCCGTGCAGGAAGAGCTGGTGCACGGAGAAATCCAGGACGCCGCCGTGGTTGTCCAGGAAGTCCGCGCCCAGGATAAGCTTCCGCATGAGGCCAGGCACTATCAGAGTCGGCACGTCCTCGTGCCAGCCACCGAGTGTGAGCGGGAGCATGGCCTGCTTGGTGACCTTGGTGCTCTTCGCGCCCACGGCGCCGGTAAGGGTGACTCCTCGGAGGGGCAGCTGGGGGATGGAGGCGTGGTGCTGCTGTAGCTCCAACCAGAGGCCATCAGAGGCGCACGTGGCCTCGGCGCCCGAGTCCAGGAGGGCGAGTACAGTCACGTCGAAGATGGTGATCATGGCCTCTGGGCACACTCTCCGCACCTGCGGCCCGTCGTCCTCGTCCTCGAATAATTCAGCGCCCCAGTCAGGGAAGATGGCGCACGCATGTAGGTCGGCCGAGACGGCGAGAGGGGTGTCCGTCTCGACCCTTAGGCGTTTCCCGGTGCTGAGTCCCCGTTGGCGGGCTGCTCCACGGCGCCCTGCTCACCAGGACTGTTCTCCGGGTTTTGACGGCCACGGCCGTTGCGGCGGCGGCGGCGGCTGCCGGCGCCGGGGAGGGGTAGAGGGTCGATGACCAAGCTTCGCACATTGACGGGTCGGCGCGGGGCGGGGGCGGATGACGCGCTGGCCCCGCCGGGCCGGCCCTGCTGCTGCTGCTGCTGCTGCTGCTGCTGCTGCCCGCCGGACGGGCGGGTGCTTGCCTGCCCTGAGGCGCCCCCGTTGTTTGGGGCGCGGGAGGGTGCCATGGAGCGATGCCAGAACTTGTTCGCGTCCAAGTTGCGCAGGATGCCCCGCATGGTGTCCAGGTCCAGGTCAGGGATGGTGGAGAAGGTGGTCTCCACCTGCTCTGGGTAGTGGTGCCGCAGGCACCGGACGAGCTGGTGCTCGGGGAGCGGCGGGTCCAACAGCTGAGCGCGGCGAGTCATCGCCACGTGCCACTGGGCCATGGTGACACCCGAGGACGGGCTCCAGCGAGCTCCGTATAGCTGCATCCTCGCGAGCTCTTGGCGGTCGCTGGACCAGAACTCCGACAAGAAGGCCTGGCGGAACCCGCGCCAGGTGTTGAGGCGCCCCCGGCGCTGCTCCGCCCTGGCCCAATCGAACGCGTGCCCGCGCAAGCATTCGAGGGCGAGCGGGAGTTGGTTGAGTGGAGGGGTGTTGTTGTCCTCAAAGAATTGTTCTAGCTCCTCCAGGAAGGCGAGAGGGTGGCTGTCCTCCTCGCCGTGGAACTCGCAACGGGGCTCCTTATGCGAGGACCCCGTAGAGCTGCCGCTCGCCGGCCGGCGCAGGGCGCCGGCGCTCTCCACGGACTCGGGCTCGGTTGGCGCGGCCCGCGGCGTGTTGGCTGGCGCGGCGGCCGGCGGGGCCGGGCGGGTGTTGGTTGCCACCGCTCGGTTGAGCGCCTCCGTCAGGGCAGTCGCAGCGGCGATCAGCGCACCCATGTCAACGGGTGCCCCGGGGGCTTCCTGTACCAGCGCGCCAGCGGGCGCGGCGGCGGTGGTGGGCGCGGCGGCGCCAGCGGGCGCGGCGTCGTCGTCCACTGCCACGGTGCTCTGGGCGGCGGGGCCGGGCGGCGCGGCGGTCACGTCCGCACGGGCCTCCGGGCCGCTCTCCATATCACAGCCGCGCTGTGATCGCGTGGATGCCGGCATTCTGTCTCTGAGTTCTCTAACACACTTCACTGCATACACTTCACTATCACCGTTCACTCACTCTCACTCGTCCAGCCCCGCGAGTTGGGCGCCAATTGTAAGGTGGTGGTTTCGTCCTTTCAATAATTATAGAAAAGAGTGTTCGATGACTGGACCGAGTGAGGGAATTAATTGGGAGATAACAGCGAAAATTAGGTTGTTGCTTAATATAATCCACTGAAGTAAAGCCACAATACAGGGTGAGAAACACTATACTACACTATTATACAATCACTTTGTATGAGGGCGGGATGAGCGGGTTAATCACACACAATCTTGACGTAATGCGCAAACACACGCACTCACTCGCACACACACTAGGATAAACTTCACACACAAGCCGAAGCACTGATAATCCGAAGGTCTCAGGTAGCGGGGTGATGTTGGTGTGGATCCGTCTCTCGCACACGGATAGGGCGGACGAAGTCTCGGACTCGACGCGGACTGGTCGGCGGGACACGCGCGCAGGCGGCGGCGGTCACACGGCTGGACGTCTAACACGGAGCTCCTCTCAACTTCGTCTGTCTTCGCCCCGTCCGGCCGAGTCCTCCGTCGCCCGGGTCGTCGGCGCCGGGGTCCTGGACACGGTAGGCCCGGCGAGATCTCCTGCCCTTCCGGGCCAATCAGCGCTCATTAGCAGCGGGGCGGCACCGCCCCCGACGGGCCCTCCGCAGGGTGAGGGGTGAGGAGGCAGCCCCCCCGGCCACCCCCACCTATCTGCATATGGCACAACCGAAGTCAAAAGAGGGCGGGCCGGGCAGCCCCGAGTCCAGGGCGTCCGGGCCCCGTCTGCCTGCCTGCCAGCTCCGTCTGGCCGGCTGGGACCGTCTCCGAGGGTGCTCGTTGGTGGGGACCCGGGAGGCTGCGGGCCGCACGGATGCCCGCCCAGGACCGCGAAGACAATCCCTCACCTCAAGCTTATTGTTTATAATATATACAAGTACCGAGGGCCGCGTGGGCTCAGGATTTGAGAGAGACAGTGGATATATATACATGAAAATACCTATAACTAATTACGTGCTAGGTACTGGGGGCGCGACCCGGCGGCCTCCGTGGGCACCCGGTGACGGGGGTCCTGGGCCGCCGTGAGAGCGGCCGTTGGTTCAGTGCAGCACCCACATCTGGCAAACATAAAATGTCACCGAGCTGTGGGGCGAACCGGCCGTATCACCTTTCTCTCTGGTCCACGCCAGCGGACCCACCCCTGCGCGCAGTGCATTCGGCGAGCCACGCCCCCACCAGAGCCAGACTGCCCTGCGGGCGGCCTTTGTCTATGCGTTTGGCTCGGGGGCGGGGCGGCGGCCGGGCAGGGCGAAGCAGTTTATGACTTCCTTCGCCCGGTCGCCTGGCGAAATTAAACAGCACGCAGGGATGGTGTTCCAGTTCGAACACGTTCAGTGAGGTGCGTCCTCTAGGAATTGGGCGGGGTGGGTGGGCGGCGGAGTCTGGGAAAGCAGGTGCCGGCCATGTCCCATGGCCGGTGTGTGTCGCTTCCCCAGAGCAGTCTCATAAAATTTGAGAAAAATAACCGCCACCTCACATACTGAAGACAATTAAATGACTGTATATTTCAATAAGCACGATGTTACTGGACATTTTCAGTGTAAGAACCAAGTTCTCAGTGTCCGGAGCGTATAGCTTGCGAACTTGAGTGAAGACATTACGCAGAATAGCTCGGATACGGTGAGCGGAGGTGGGTAGGAGCGGAACAGGGCTCGCACGGTGTGGTCATGGGCAGGCTAGTCTTGGCCTCGGCGGCATCGAAGCGTGCCGTGCCGCGTCGTGCCATACCACGCCTGTGCAAACGCTGTTCTCCCCATTCCCTTTCACCGGCGTCATTGGCGGACTGGTCTGTGCTGAACGACACCCTCGAGTGGTCTGGCATCCTCCAGTCGGCGCCGCGCGGGAGAGCGTCAGAATAAGAACTCTGTCCACGAGGAAGTGTGTACCCGCTGCATTTTTGAAAATTTCAAGCTAGCTGTTCATTTTTTTTTTTTCAAAACTCTTATATCGCTATGAAAGAATGGCAGCATATCTGCCTTTCACGAAGTGAAGCCCCCGCGCTCTGCATGGCGTCACATGCGGCGCTGAGGGCTGCGGCGGCGACGCGGCGGTTAGAATCCCATTTCACAAAATCCTCGGAAATCCCTCCTCCAAAAAAGATGGACCGCTGTCATTAACGTCGTTTGGAGCTCCACTTCCCGCCGCACATGCGGTGCCGGTGCGACCAGGCGCATTAGGCCGTGTAGTGTAGGCGGCGCAGGAACGCCGATCTATTCCTAGGCATTCCTGTGCCGAGCCGCGGCGCGCGCTCGCGTCCCGTCCCATCGGTGTTGATGATGATCTTTTTGCGGGAACATTATGACCCGCTGCCGAAAACCATAGGATATGTGTACACAAGTCTGTCGGTGCGGCCCTGCGAGCCGCGGCCGGGCGCTCTGGGAATCAAAGCGTGAGACAGTCCCACACCTCTTGGTGTGAGGCCAGAATTTCTCACACCATTTAGCTCGATTTTTGTGGTGACGAAAAAACGTTTGAATTTTTGCACATATTCTTCTTCTGTGTCGATAGAGCTTTCAAACGAGCTACCATATGGTGGGTCTGAGGCTGATTGTGATTGCCGCCGGAAGTACCTACCCCCTTTGTTTACTTCAAGTAGTACAGAGGCCAGAGAGAAAATGCTCTCAGACCCATCAAATTGTAGCTCTCGTTTGAAAGCTCTATCGACGAAGAAGAAGAAGAATATGTGCAAAAATTCAAACATTTTTACGTCACCACAAAAATCGAGCTAAATGGTGTGAGAAACTCTGGCCTCACACCAAAAGGTGTGAGACTGCTGTCTCACACTTTGATTCCCAGAGCGTGGAGGCAGCGCGGTACCTTCCTCAAGCCGACCGAATGCGGACGTGCTAACCAGTCCGGCCAGACCAGACCAGACCAGACCTCTGCGCCTGCCGGCCCGCCGCCGCCGCCGCTTCTGGGCCACGGTGCTCTCACCCGGCCTGTTGCTGTTTGGAGAGCAGCAGCAGCAGCAGCAGGGTCAAGGCAACTAACTGAACTAAACTGGCGAGGCACTCCAGACGCGCGAGTCAGCCGCTCCCCAATCGAAGTGGCGTTGAGTCTGCAGCAGACTGGCAAAGTGGGTGGTGGTGGTGGGCCCGCCGGGCCGCGGGCGGGGCCGGGCTGGGCGGGGCCTGACCCAATCCATTTTCACTTTCGGATGAGAATGACTATCGAGCCACTCAGACTCCGCGATTGATGAGTAATAAAATAACGAAAAGCCGGCTTGATGTAGGCGGTGGGAATAGGCGGACTGACGTGCGATTTAAAAGAAAAAATAAGGCAAGAACTTTTTTAAGAATTATTCTCTATTTAAAATTTGCCTCAGTCTAAAATGTAAAATATTTCAAGTGAAATATTCGACTAAGTCACTCACTCCCCGTGCGGCGTGCACGCGTAGCCTCTTATTCCAAACAGAACTATTTGAGTGGCGTCGCGCTGTCACCCACTTGAAATGAGTCCTCCGTGCGGAGCTAGAACCTTCACTATGCAGTGGATCGCGCCCCTCGGCCGGCGCGGTGGCCGCGCGGCGGGCGCGCCGTGAGGTGCATATAGGCGCGCCTGCGCTGCATGCAGATGCGCCGCGCCTGCAGCGAGCTGCTCGGATACTGTCAACCAAAAACTGTAAACCGAAGTGTGTGAGTGTCACACTCTTCTAGGTGTGCGAATGCCCATTCGTGCATTTGGATGCCAAAGTGTGAGAATTTCCATGGAAAATTCACACATTAACGCCCTCAAGTGTGCGAATGGGCATTCGCACACATCCAAGTGTGCGACATTCGCACACTTGTGTTTCTAGTGAAGACGCTCGGCAGCAGCAGTCTGTGGACTTTACTCGCACACAGTTTACCTTTTTCTTCAAACAATGTGACGGAGTTGGCGCTTGAGGCATGCGTCTCCTCGAGCACTCGCACACCTCTCCTCATTTCCAGGTGTATCGGGTGGTGCCGCACGTGCGTCCCTACCTGCTGCTGCCCCTCTACTCCCCGCTGCTGCACGTGCAGGCAATTACCAAACGTGATCGAGCTGCCTAAGTTTGGGCCGTACAGGAGACGCGTGCTGGGAGCCCGAGCCCGGCGTGGGGACCGAAGGGAAATACAAATCTGCGTATTTATTTTGTCGGACAGGCCAGGTGGCCGGCGCACCTCCGCCTCGCGCCTGCCACGCCGAGGCGCCTGACGACCGAGGGGGTAGGCAACCCGGTGTGCTCACACGCGTAGCGGCACGGTATCCGCGACGGAACGGGGTTTAGCGGCCAGAGCATTTTTCTTGTTTTTTTATTTTTTATTTTTAGTCTTTTTAAAAATGCTGCCTGCAGTGATTCTTCAGGACGTGATGGGCTGCTGCAGAGACCCAAGCCGACCCTGCCTCCTCGCATCGTCCCTAAATCACAGCGCTCGCGAATAGACGCGCGCCGCGCCCCGCCGTCCGCGCAGCCCGGCGCAGCCCCACCGCGCCCGTTCGGATGTCTATTAACGACTGTCCAAAACGAAAACGACCATTTCCTGAAAGTAATTGACACAGAGGCATGTCAGCGGTGTCGCGCGCGGCGGGCCGACCATTCACGGGTTTGGCGGGGCGGGGCGGGGTGGGGTGGGGCGGGCGGGCGGGCGGGCGGGCGGGGCGGAGCGGAGCGCCCCGCGGCACTTGGCAGTCATTCAGAAATTCACCGACCCTTCTTTCACCGACTCGCCTCTCTACCCTTCCCTCCCCCTCCTGCTGTACCATCACAACAACCGTTCAAACTCAATGATCTAATTTTTTTTTCCCCGCATCTTTTGTCGTTTTCTTTTCCTTTGCAGGGGTTGTCAGGCCTGGTGCGTGTACGCGCGGGAGCTGCCGGCGGGTGGAGCTCTCGGTGCGGCTGTCTAGCCGTGTCCCGATGTTGGCGTGGGATAAAATAATAAAAACGTTTGTAGGCGTGGTATTTCTGCTTTGACCCGCAGGACGAAAACACTGTTTCAGCGGGGGAAAAAGTGGTTTACTTTGCCCGATCGATTTCGCTCATGTCTCGGATAAATTCCCGCTGAGCTTTCGGAGTCGGGGGCGTCCGAGTGCACACTCTGCCCCGGCGGGGCGGGGCGGGGCGGGGCGGGGCGGGGCGGGGCAGTGGGGTTCGCGTTACCGCCGGAGGATCGCGTTTCCAGCCAGGCCGAGCCTTGTTGCGGTCCGCGCCGTGCCCTGCCGGGCCGGGCCTCCTCCGCGTGTGTGTCGTGTCCCCCAGCCAAAGTCGCGTCAGCTCAACCTCAGCTCAGCCCGGCCCGGCGCCTCGCTAGGTGGACGCGTCCGAGAGCGGCGTGCGGCTTGGCGACGCCGCGGACGCGGCCCGGATCGGGAACGCACGGCTCCAGCAGGGCGTCGTCGCAGGGCGGCCGGCCGTGAGTTTCCATCGACGCGGCAAAAGTTGATTCTCGTATCAGGTATTATATGGGCGGCGCACATTCCTGGCCCCCGCCGCCCCCCGCCGCCCCCCGCCGTCACCCTCCGCCTGTCTATACGCCCTACCCTTCCCCCTTCCCATATGCCCCGCTCTTTTTCTCTCCCCCGCGGCTGCGTTCAGTAGTGCAGCTGCGCTCCGATCCATCTCGCAGTAAGGCTCGCTCTCTGGGCGTTGTTGTCTCTGTCTTTCCCCTTTCTTCCACCCCTCCTCTCTCTCTCTCATTTGTGTGGGATGAGGTGAGAGCGGTGTCTCTATCGCTCCCGCCCCTGGTGCGCGGCGGATGAGGTCACGTGGCCGCGGGTCCTATGTGCTGGGCTGCTGGGCTGGTTGGTCCCTTTCGTGTGGCTGCTCTGGTAAAACAAGTGTTTAATATTGCACGTCAATTGACGTTTAAGTTCGAGTGTGCATTTTCTCAACACATTGTGACGTTAAACTAGGTTAAACGTCAATTGGAGTTTAAATTTTAAACACTTCCGAAAAGTTCCCATATGGTTTGTATTGATAACATAGAGCTGTGTGCGTCCAAGTGTTCGCAGAATTCAAACGTTTACCAAACGTTTAAAATGTGCACACCATGTAATGTGCAACATCATAACTTGCACCCGTTGGTGTTTAAATTATGCACACTTGTGTTACCAGTGTGTGTTTGGATGATGGTCTCTCAGGACCCGCCGCGTGCGAACAAAAATAATAAAAATCAAGTTAATTAAGCAAACAGTGTAGAGCGGGGTGCGCGGGGCTGTGTCGTGTCGTGTCCACTTCCGTTTCTGTGTTGATGTGCGGGGCGGATGCGCGCTGTCGTCACGTCTAAAGATTTTCTCACATTCCTCCTCCGACTCGCGCCGCGCCGCGCGGTCACCGCGACACGCGACGGGTGAGATGCGGTGAGGTGAGACGGCAGTGCAGTGACCACCAACCGCCGCGTAGCAGAGGCTGAGGGCCAGACCCATCTTTCAACGGTTCGACTCCCCGGGCACGCAATGCCACCCTCTCCCCACCCCCTTTCCGTCACCTCAGGAGGCCCTCGGGAGCATCCCCCTCCCCGCCGGCCGGCCGGCCACACTTTGCCATTAGCCGCTGCTGCAGCGCAAAGTGAAACCGCCCCACTGCAGACTGATTCAGAAGTGCGCTTTCCTCTCTCTCTCTCTCTCTCTCTCTCTCTCTCTCTCTCTCTCTCTCTCTCTCTCTCTCTCTCTCTCTCTCTCTCTCTCTCTCTCTCTCTCTCTCGTGAGGTGCGCCGTACAGTTGTGAGAGGGATAGAGCGAGGGGAGCGCTCTTCAGACTGAATCATTCTACAGGTTGGACGAACAACGCCGCCAGCTGCGTTGTGGAAGAACCTACGTTTCAAGCAACTCGTAGGAAGGTTTTTTTTTTTTAAATCCTTTTTTTCGCGCTGCATATATTTGCCTCGGTGTTACCTCCGGTTATACCTCGCCCGCCCTGCCTCTCTCTGCCCGCGGTCCTCGGGCGCGTTGCACTGCGCTGCCGCGCTGACCCAGATATTATCCAAATGAGAGACGCTCAGCCTGGGGGCGGGGCGGGGCGGGGCGGGGCGGGGCGGGCCGTCACCTGGAACAAAAGAGCGGAAAGCGCTCTCGCCCCGCCCGCCTTCCGCAGCGGCCTGCAGGTGTAGCGGCTCGGCTTCTACGATACGTAATCAGTCTGCATTTACTGACCGCTACGGCTCGCGGCTCGGCTCGGCTCGCGCGGCAACTTCAAGTCTATGGCGGCGCCTGCGGGGATGCAGCATGTTGCTGCAGCGGTACACGAGGAAAACTATGGATGAAAGGAGCAACTTAAACTTGGACTCTCGTTCAAGAGTTTAATTCAAGTTTCGCAGCCAGTACTACCTGTTGCTGTTTTACGAGAGAGGTAATTCCCCCTCTCAGTTCTCACACGCGGTGTGTGTTGATTGAAATGACAGGAGCGCGACGCCTGCGGTGGTCACATGCAGTGCCAGGCGGCGCTGGCAGCGAGCCTTAACGGTACTGCTGCACGGAGACGGCTAGGCTAGGCTCGCCCATGGGATTGGCGCCAGGCCCAGCAGGCCCGATGGGACAGCTCAGCACGGCCCTCCCTGGCCAGCCGACTGATTCAGAAGATCGCTCTCGTCCCTCCGTCCCTGTTGCACCTGCAGCGGTGCCCTATGCTAGCCATGGTAGTGCTCCATGAGTGCGACGAGGACAGAGGTATGAAAGCGATCTTCGGAATCGCTCGGCTGGCCAGCCGACCGAGGCCCTCGGGGGAAGTCAGTGTAGGAAACGTTGAAGCGTTTATTGGAGACGTGCGTAGTGTGGAGGGTTTGATGTTTTGGGCTTTATTCGGAGGAGGAGGGGGAGGGAATTCGAAATGCCCCGGTCTTAGCGCCCGCAGCAGCTAGCTGGCTACTCATGACACTTTCAAGAGGCTGTCACTTTTTGTGCTTTTGCCAATTTCTTTCATTTTGCGGAGCAATTATATGAGCAGCAGGTCGCTGCTGCAGACAGCGATGCGGCGCCGCGAGGTTAGCAGACCAGACCAGACTGTTGTGCGGCTGGCTATTCTTGCTGGCCGCGTACAATCCAACCCCTGAGCTGAGCTGAGCTGACCCGGGGTGGGGCCGGGCGGGGCCGGGCGGGGCCGGGCCGGGCGGGCAGCTGCTACAGAGAGGACGGGGCGGTGCGGGCAGTGGCGGATCCAGAGCCAGCCTTTGGGGGGGGCAAAGTAGTACTTTTTGCCTACTTCCAGGGGAAAAGTATTGCTTTTTGCCTACCTTTCAGGCGGCTATCGAGGAGCCATGCAAAAGGCCTGTCGCCCCTGGATCCGCGCATGGGTGCGGGCCGCGCGCGCCAGTGCTGGCGGCGCTCGTCCCATGCTTTCAATGATAGTTTGCTGTGCTGCTAATCGAGGATTTTGGGTTCGAATCGGAGCTCTTCAAATGTGCTTCCAATCGAATCCGTTGACGATATAATATCGAATCGAATCTTCCTTAATTCGCGCGCCCCACAAATTCGATTTACTGAAAGAACTAAAATTATGCTTTAAAGTAAAGTTTTCTTTGCAAAGGCGTCTGTTCGAAGTTATTGGTTTACTTTGGGGACGACTTTGCAGCAGCCTGGGGCAAATGCAGTGCAGGGCGGCCGCAGGCGCGCAGCAGCGTTTCCATGCTGAAAAAAAACAGCGAGAGGCCGTCGTGTTCCTTCTCGCTGACGCCTGTGGCCAGATGCCCTGCCCGGCCCGACCCGGCCCGCTATACGGCTGTCTCTGTCTCCCATTCCCGACTGGAGGTGGCGTCCGAAGCGCGCGCGGCGCCCGCGGGGGACGGGCCGCGAGCCGGCGCTATTCGCACGCAGCTCGCTTTGCATGTGGCGGCGAGACTACCTCATTACGCTCATGAGGCGACAAAGTTCTGTGACCGCGCCATTGTAACGCGCCGCCGCCCTCCCCTCACGTCTGTCATGTGGTGGTGGGCGAGTCAGAATTACAGCTCTGTCCACGAATTTCGTACCGTGACTACATTTTTCATACTCGTCTCGTGCAACGGCCGGCCCAGCCCAGCCCGCGCGCCATGTGCGCTGTGACGAACGCTGTGATGGGTCAGCGCGCATGTACTAGAGCAGGGAAACGAGCGAGCGCAGAAGCTCGTATGCGTCCGAAAACGACAGGTGAGAGTGAGACGTTCGAACTACAACTTCGCTTCCTCTCACTCTCACCCCTCGTTTTCGGACGCAGACGAGCCCTCTGCGCTCGCTCGTTTCCCTGCTCTAGCATGTACCCCTTTCGCCGCCGCGGCCAGCCTCTAACGGTTAGAGTCTAACCTCTTAACCCGCAGCTGACACCAGCACCAACAGAACAGACCCGGTTTCCCGATTTCGACGAATTTGTCACAAGTGTCCAGATGCAAATAAAAATTCCTAAATTTCAAAAAAATATAAACAACAAATATCTGCATTTTCCTTCTCGGGAAACTCTTGCCACTCGGCGCGGCCGTGGCGCTGCGCCCGACCCGGTAACGGGTCCGGGCCAGGCCGGTCAACTCAGCCCTGCCCGCGCAAAGCACGTCCCTCTCATTTTTATTACCAATTTGATAAATTTTATTAATGTAATAATTACCGTGGCGATGCTTCATCGAATTGTTATTATCGTCGTCATTATTATTCATAAACGGTGCACGTACGTTGTTTATTGCAGAACAATGCCTCGCAATAGCTTCAAAACCCTCAATTTGTTGATGACGCGTCGCGTCTCGGGAAGAAGTGAGTAGGAAAGAGGGGGAGTAGGGAGGGGGGAGAGAGAGAGGGAGAGAGAGAGGGAGAGAGAGAGAGAGAGAGAGAGAGAGAGAGAGAGAGAGGAGGCGGAGGGGAGCGCGAGGGGAGTGAGATCAAAGGTACCGCCGGAGTGAGGGAGGAGGTGCAGCCTTGGACAGGGCCGGGTGAGAGGAGAGGAGAGGCGGAGCGAAGGGCGCGCCGCACCGCGTCATGGGCGGGGACCGGGACCGGCCGAACGGCGTCACATCTCGTGTAGCTTATTTTTAGCCAAAAGTTTCGTCAACATCTTCGACTTTTTAATCTACAGGCCCAAACGTTATTTCCAAACTGTGTGCGCGCTCTTTCTCTCCTGTCCCGCCCCGCCCCGCCGCGCCGGGCCGCCGCCACCGGGCCCGGGCCGGGCACTGCACTGTGTGGTCCTCACAGGGTCCCTCGCCCCGCCTCGCGTTTAAACAACAATTTGTTCCCGTGTACCGAGCATTAGGGCCAGGAGGTGGCCGCCGACCGGGCCCCGCCCCGCCCCGCCCAGCCCAGGCCCTGGCCCGCCCAGCACCAGCCCCCTCACGCCTTTGTAATTCGATAACGATTACCATCTAATGATTGAATCCATCTAATGCGTTAGGTTCGGAACCTTAACGTCCATATCCACCTAGTCTTGTCGCCATAACCTCACGTTTGTGTGTGTGTGAGTATGTGAGTATGTGTATGTGTGTGTGGGAACGGAAACGACATGTCGAAGGTAGATCGAAAGTGCCTCCCATCTAACGGGTTACTCGTCCGATTTCCTTAGGTTTTGTCTCTCGCGTTGGAAAGAGCGGCCCTGAAACACTATAAGGAAGTAGAAGGGACGGGGTTGGGGGGGGGGCGGCTGACCGCATCAGGAGTACCACTGCTATTGGAACCCCCCAGTGACATGTTGTGATGGTCCATGACCCAGCATTCGGAGAGGCCGGGCCGGGACGGGCGCGGTGGTCCCACTGACATGTGTCCCAATAAAAACAATAAAAAGTTGCTTAGCGTGACTGGGCCGAATGGTGATTAATGCTGCGCTCTGTACTGCGTGTCACGTCACGCACTGCAATGGGAGCGTGTCGTGTCCGGCACCCGCGGGAACAGGGAAGGCCAGGCGCTCGTCTGCTAGGGCGGGTGCGTCCCCGGCGCGTGTGACCTGGGGGGACTGAGAGTGCGCAGCACAAGGTGTGCAGCAGGGCGGTCAGTCGCGATGCAGCACTTGGTGGAGGTGGCCTATGGGGTGGGGGGTGGGGACTGAGAGTGCGCAGCACAAGGTGTGCAGCAGGGCGGTCAGTCGCGATGCAGCACTTGGTGGAGGTGGCCTGGGGCGGGGCGTGTCGTCGTGGTCCGCTATCTCGGGGGGGCGCACGGGCGGGCGGGCACCGGCGGGCAGCCTCCTATACCTGGGCGTCGCTCCGCCTGCTCCGCCTCCGGCCCCGGCCCCGGCCGGCGTCCCTTCAGGCGCCACCCACCCGCCGCCCGTCGCCACGCCCCCTGTGGGCCCCGGCGGGGGTCCGCTCGCTGCTGGCGCGCTGCAGTCCTGGCCGTGACGGGGCCGCGCGCCGGGCCCGCGCCGGGGGCGGGGGCGCCGGGGGGCGGGGCTTGCGGCGTGCAGGGAGGTCCGTGTCGACGGTGACGCCCTTGGTCCGGGCCACGGCGGCGCGGGCCGCAGCGCTGCGAGGAGGTGGCCGCGCGGCGCGCGCACGGTAGCGGCGCGCGGTAGCGCCGGCCCGGGGCCCGGCCCGCCCCCCCCCTCCCGCTCCACCCCGGCGCCACAGCGCAAGCGCCGCCACCGGCGCACCGTGGCGCCAGCTAGCGCCGCGCGCCCGCACCTCAGCGCTCTGTACTGTACTGTACTGCACCACGCCGCACGGCGCCCTTCGCTTGAGCGCCACGCTGCTGAGGAAAGACACACGACCTCCGCCAAAAGATAAAAGACAAATATCGCTAGCATCTTGAGAACGGTCAGTCGTAAGTGTAGAGCCAGCGTTCGCTTGTTAGCAGCCGGCGATTTGAAAAGTCGAGCTGGATCGTTAAGTTGCGGTGGGTGCGGAGGCGTTTGCCCCGCGCCCCGCGCCCCGCGCTCCGCCCCGGCCGCACCGCACATTCGGACACCCGTTCACGAGTCTTACTTTCTTGCAGCAAATGGACTGATTACAGTGTCTGCTGCTGGACAACCAGTGCGATAATAAACACCTCCGCCGTTTTAACTTTTTCTCTCTTTTCTGTGTTTCGATCTCGCTCTCGTTCTGTCTCTGCCGTCGTTGGACAAAGGTGGCACAACCGCAGGCAGGTGGGTTTGGGCTCTTGAAATGGGACGATGGCGCGTTTCATGGGCGCGATGGACTCGTGAAGTTTAACGACAGCGGCGTGAGGGATTCAGCCAAGTGCCAAGCCCAGCCAGCCGTAGGGGGTGACCGGACCGTCTCTCCTTCAAATTGCGCGCCGCGTGGACATTTAAAACTGTTATCTCCAGGATAGCGCGCGGGCCGATTTCTCTCCCGCGCTACATGTGACGCAGTTTTATTCCGTTTTATGTGTGTGTGTGTGTGTGTTTTGTCGTGGAGGCGCAGGAAGCCAGTTTAGTTGCTGTCGGACTGTGCGGTAGATCTCGCGCCTGCCGAGCGCGACTGTAGCAGCGCGCGGGCGGGGCGCGGGGGCGAGGAGGGGGCCACCACTTCAGCTTAGGACGTGCACAGGATTACGTGATTACACATGAACTTTGTGGGATTACACATGATTTTCCGGGGCAATAACCACTTAATAAAAACAATTAGATGAAATTTAGGGATAATTCTTCAAATTTTAAGGATTACACGGATCACTCAGGGATTACACTTATAAACTGTTCCTTGGATTACGGGAGTGGTACAGCCCCCTCGGGGCGGGGCGGGGCGGGGCGGGGCGGAGTGGGGTGCCGAGTCGAGCAGGCCGCGTCTGTCTGTGTTTCCGATGGGCTCCTACGGCTGCCGGCGCGCGCCGGGGCTCAGCCGCCCGAGGAGTTGGCCGCTATAAAGAGAAAGGCGGGCCGAGGAGCGGGAGGAGGTGGCGGACGCGGTGTGGTGGGCACGATCCGTTGGTGCGAGGGAGACGACCTCTGCCCGCTTATTCGCAAGAGGGAGGGAGCGCGCGGAGGCGCGCGGGGGGGCGGCGGGCGCGCGGTGCGCGGGGGAAAGATGGAATTAAAGAGAGCCGGGTGATTGCACTCGGGCGTCGCGGCGCCGGGCCGGGGCGGCGTCGCGCCGCCGCGCTGTCTGGGTGCCGACGCGACGCGGCCCCGCGGCGCCGGCAGTGGCGCCCCCCTCCGGCCGCCCGTGGCGCCGCGCTGACCTGACAGGCGCCCACCGCGTACTGCGGGGAACGGCCAGAGAGCTCCAACATAGCGCTTCAATTCTCACTTTGCGATCCGAGAAACTTCTATACCTTTGCTTTGCAACTTTATTATCTTTAAGATTCTTCTCTCTCTCTCTCTCTCTCTCTCTCTCTGTCTCTCTCTCTCTCTCTCTCTCTCTCTGTCTCTCTCTCTCTCTCTCTCTCTCTCTCTCTGTCTCATAAGACTCATAGTCTTATGTACTATTTTTCTTATGAGTAAGAATAAATCAATCAATCAATCAATCAATCTCTCTCTCTCTCGCTCTGTCTCTCTGTCTCTGTCTCTCTCTCTCTCTCTCTCTCTCTCTCTCTCTCTCTCTCTCTCTCTCTCGTTCGAGAACAGTTGAGCGCACCCCACTACTACTCCTCTTACTAATCGTTTTTATTAGTGTTAAAACTACCGCGAGTGAACCTACTCAGTGAAATTTCGCAAGAACTAGTTTTGAAGAAACTGTGGCATTGATAGCAACCCGCGGGAAGGTTGGAAACTGTTGAAAAGTTCATTTCAAAGAACCGGCCTAACCATGCTTCTCGTCACGGAATCTTCTAACCTCAACCAAGACAACTTCAATCAACAAAGTGCTTCCGAAAATCCACAAGAAACCTCAAGCCATTCAAATTCGTCTTTTTTAACATCAGAACTTCAACATACTCCATCAAGAAAAGTGGCAATTGTTTTGAACAACACTAATTGTTTTACCCAAGATCAGCTGCTCCGTGCTGTGGCCGACCGGGTCGGCAGCCAAAACATAAACTATTGCTCAAAACTTAGTGGAGGTCGATTTTGTGTTTATTTCTCAAATGAAGCCGCCGTCAACAAAATGTGCCAGAGTGGAGGTGTCCTCATTAACTCTACTTTTATTTCTTGTCGAAAATATGTGTCCGACGCAACAAATTTTAAAATTTCCAACTGCCCACCTGAAATGCCAGACGAAGAACTACTAAAACTTCTCGCTCCTTTTGGTAAGCCAGTGTCAAAACCAGTTCATTTGCGTGTCTCCACCACTCATGAGGATCTAAAACACATTAAGACCTGGAAGAGGTCCCTTTTCATGCAAGTCCCAAATAACGCTCCACCCTGCCCAAAAGTAATGCACATCACCAGCGCGGAAGGAGTGAATCATACTCTGTACATTGAGACAAGCCACAACAAACAAGACATGAACGCCACGTCGCAAGCCTACATACCAGCCCCATCGCTTCGTCTTTCCAAAGCAAGAGCCACCCAACCCGAAGCAACTATCAACCCTCTCAAAACTTCAAGCAATGAAGATTACCAAAAGAAGCAAAACCTAACCTCAAAACCTACCCGCCCGCCCCCATCCCCGCTCACCTCAGACCCCGCCCGCCCGTCCCCATGCCTCCTCACCAGCTCAGCTGTTCTACCGCCACCACCCCCGCTCCCCCCACCCCTCTCTATCTCTCTACCCGCTCCGTCACCTAATTTCTCAAAAGATCCCGAACAACCACCCAATTATCATTCTCTCTCAGTCTCATCCAATTCAAAAAAGAGACTTCACTCCCCTCAATCCCCATCATCCAACCCGCCCAAAGCTCAAAAACAATCTATTGCTTCTCCAGAAATTACAATCCCAGAAGTTTCGTGGACAGTCGTCCCTAGTCCAAACCCAGAAATTACTCCAAATGATCCTGAAATTCATAAAATCGTTTCTTCCATGTCCTTCAATGACCACAAACTTAAACAAGAGACTTTTGAGTATATTATTTCTCAGTGTAAAATGCCAAATGTAAATATTAGAAGATTTGTCTATAAATACAGATATATTTATAAGTCTTGTATAGACTACTTAGAACTAGTTAAAAAACTTGATGAAGCCTATTCTCTATGTGAAAATAACATTCCCCTCAAGAATGCCATTATGAAAGCCTCCCAAGAATTTAATACTTTGAACTTGTCCCACAGGAAATAAAAATCCCTTTTCCTTCACTTAGCTACATTTTTGTAAATTTCTATTTTCATATTTTCCTATAAAATAATTTCTTTAAAATTACACTGTTAGACACAAACATGCAGCACCGCATGATCGCTGCAATGACAGCTATTTGTGACAAAATTACTTTCCACCTTTTAGACCCATTTTGTACAATTTAATCCCCCCAATAAATCCTTTTAAAAACTAAAACTCTCTCTCTCTCTCGCTCTGTCTCTCTGTCTGTCTCTCTCTCTCTCTCTCTCTCTCTCTCTCTCTCTCTCTCTCTCTCTCTCTCTCTCTCTCTCTCTCTCTCTCCTCTCTCCTCTCCCTCTCCCGGGCGATTGCTGCCTAGGAGTAGGAGTTGTTTGACGGCGCGGTCCCCGACCTGCCCCACTGTGGGCCCTTGCGCCTGCTCGTGCCCCGGGCGCCGTGCGCGGGGAGCGGCTGCCGCGGCGACGAGCTTCGCGCCTCCTCCGCGGGGTGGCGCTGCGGCCCGCGGCGCCCGGTGCTGCCCTCCTGCGGCGGCCGGCGCAACTCCGTCTCCGGGCGGGCGGGAAGCGCGGGAGTTTTGGTTGACGGCGCGGGGCGGGGTCGGGCGTGTGTGCCCTCCACACCACACGGCCCTCTGTATGTGTGCGTGCGAGAGAGTTGGACGAGTCGTAAGTCGTGTCGGGGGGTGGCTTTCACTGCGAGTGCGAGAGGGATGGGGCGCGCCGTGCCCAGCCTCCGGTGGCCAGATATTGCCTTGATAATCTAGTTGACGGAGCGTAGTTAGCGCGGGGGCTAATCAACGCCCTCAGGAGGGGGTGGATAGGGCTTATTGCTCTCGGGGACAACGCGCCGCTCCCCTCCGGCCCCGTCGCACGTCACACACTCTTTCTCTCCCAGATACACCGCGTCCTACCGTCTCTCTCTCTCTCTCTCTCTCTCTCTCTCTCTCTCTCTCTCTCTCTTGCTTACTGCTCCCGAACGGCAAGAGGAAATTTGAAATTAATTTGATTGGAGCCGGTCGGAGACGCGGGTCTGAACGCACCCCATAGCGCGCGGGGTGAGTGTTCCGCCCCCGAGGCTAGGCGAGGCGAGGCCCCACCTTTAACTCATTATCCCCTCTCTTCGGATTCAAATTATCCCGCCGCGTCCCTACCCCGCCCCGCCCCGCCCCGCCCCGCCCCGCCCCGCCGCCTGCCCGGCCTGTCGCTCTCTTCTGCGCCGCTCTTCATCTGCAGGCTGCGGCATTCCCACACACAGCAGAGGTCGGCTGGGCTGCAACGCAAACAGTGAAGGGTGCATATCTTTATCGGCGCCTCTCTTGCACGGCGAGCGCCCGCCATCCGCCATGGACACCGAGACCCGCGGCGCCGCCTCAGGGAACCGCCCGCCCGGGGCTGGACAAATAGCAGCAGAGTTACGGGAGGGGTGCTGGGCTGGGCCGAGGGGTCCCCAAGTACGGTCTGCCGGTGTACACATGCTGTGGGCTTCCTGGTTTTCCTAGGTTTTTCTTTAGGTTCTCCCGGTCTTCCCAACTTTTTCCTGGTTTTCCCAATAACTGATTTTCTAGGATCTTCTGAAGGCTTCCTACCGTTTTCTATGGTTTTCCCTCATCTTCATTGGTCTTCCCTAACATTTTCGAGGCTTTCTTAAAATTTCTCGGTTTTCCCTCAAGTTTTTCGATCTTCCCTAATATTTTTCGGTTTTCCCTTACCATTTGAGGCCTACGACTTTAATGGTTTTCTTCGGTTTTCTTTGGTCTTCCCGGTCTTCCCAGTTTTCCGGGAGGCCGGTGTACGCGCTCAAACCTAGTTGCGGACCCCTTGTGCTGGGCGCACTGTACGCTGACTCCATTTCAGAGACCTCGTCGTGGACTATAAGCACTCTAGGATTTTGGAGTTTGTTTGAACGTTCCTATGAAGTGAGGCAGCCGTTTCTTACACCTTTGTCGAACAATGGGAAATCCCGTCACATTTTATTTTTCTCGGAGTCGTAAAAACGCCGTTACCACAGCATCATAGACCGAAATCCTTTTTATTCCTTTAAAATGTTTGGTATTCGCCCCGCCTCGCTTCAGACTCGGCTCCAGAGGTGCGAGTCGCAGTGAGAGAGGCTCGGAGCCCACCCGCTCCAGCGCGCAGTCGCAGCGAGCCTTCCCTTTGGCACCCTCGATCACCGGAAGTACCGGAAGTGGCTGCCATAACCGGAAGGAGCTGAGGAGGAGAGCGCGCTCGGCGCCGTCGCGTTGGCGGAGGAAGCGGCGCGATGGACTTTGCTGCTGCCGGTCGGGTTTTACAACCCTGGCGGGTTAGAACGGGGACAGCGACAGCCCGCTCGTGCTCGCGCGCGTGCCGACTTACTCCCCCCCCTCTCTCTCTCTCTCTCTCTCTCTCTCTCTCTCTCTCTCGCACGCTCACTCACACACACTCTCGGCGCTACCTGGTGCATCCCAAACGAGAAGAAGCGTTGACGTTATGACTCTGGGAATAGCGTTCGGGGAGGGAGGGGGCGCGACGTTTTATGCCGACGGCGCCACGTGCCTTACCATTGTCTTACACTGTTGTCAATTTCGGAAGAATGCGTCGATCTGTTCACGCGTTTGTAGTCTCCGCGAGGGAAACGCCTTATCTTTTGCATCTTGTCGGAAATTCTTTTATTGTAATAATTGTACATCACGGCAAGTTGCCGAACAAGACGAATAACCGCTCTCAAATGCACGCGGACAAGGGAAATTAATCCGCTTCTCGCGGAGCCGGCGAACTGTGCAAACGTCGAAACGAAATGTCTTGACGGCATCAGCATCGCTGAGGAGGGGCCCCGCTCCGGGCCCGGGGCTGCACCTCCACCCTCACTCGGACGGTCGCAGATCCGATATCTCTCTCTCTCTCTCTCTCTCTCTCTCTCTCTCTCTCTCTCTCTCTCTCTCTCTCTCTCTCTCTCTCTCTCTCTCTCTCTCTCTCTCTCTCTCACTTGCTAGCCGTCGCACGCCCCACTCACCCCCCACCCCTCCCTCCGCTGAGCCGCATAACCGCGTGCCGCCCCGGAGCTTGATCCGGACCCCCGCGCACCAGATTTGCATTTAAATCCAGCGGCAGCAGCAGCAGCAGGGCACCAGTGGGCTGTTCTAGTTGTCAACCCGCAACCCTCTCCTCCAACACCCTCGCCAGAAGCCTGTAATTATGCACGATTCTCTGTCAATCGATATATTTTTTTTTCCTGACAACAAACAGCACATCTTTTGTCTCCGGTGCTCCGGTGTTAAACCCGCTGCGCTCTTGCAGGTGCGCGCCCCGGCTCGCCCCACCCCTGAGGCTGAGCTGAGCAGGTCTGTCACGGCGGTCCCGTCCGGATGCGCCCTGCCCGGCCCTGCCTGCCGAAACAATTTGCCATGCGCTTTTTCCTCTCCCCGCCCGCGAGTGCACGCCGCACCACCTTTTCATCCTCTTGAGCGATCAAAGCGGCCCGTGCCGTGTGCGGTTTAATCTAACTGGCTGTGCGCCGCGCCCCGCCGCGCCCGGCCGCGCCCCGCCCCGCCCCGCCCCGCCCCGCCCCGCCGCGCCCGCGGCCCAAGGCACTGTAATCAAACAGCAACTCCAACCCCTCGCGGCCCTGCCCGGCCCGGCCCGGCGCGCTGGAGACCGCATTCACTTGTCGCTGCCTGCCTGCAGGCTGCAGGTGTAGGTACCGCCGGTATGGGTCCGGGTCCGGCCGTCGATTAGTTTGCCCGCTAATTTTCCAGTCTTTTCTTTGCGCGCTACAGTTTTGCTACCCTAGAACGTATATTTCTGAGAAGTTGCCAGTTTGTCGATTGTTTCCGCAGTCTCTACCCCCGCCGCGGCGCCTGCTGCTCCGAGGCAGGCTGCTGCTCGCGCGGCCACCTCTGCAGCAGCTAATCTCAGACGCGAGACTAAACGTCCCCGTGGAATTTATGACTTTTATCGTGTCGAGGCGCGGTCGGCGCGGCGGGGGCATGACGCCTCCCGTAACAAGCACGACCGCTGCGACAGGCGTGGCGCGGTCCTCCTTGTCACACGCCCTCTGCCCCTGCCCGCACCCGCCTGCCCCGCCCCCGCCTGCCCCGCCCCGCCCCGCCCCGCCCCGCCCCGCCCCGCCCCGCCCCGCCCCGCGCCCCCACAGCATCTCTGATGGCGACCCTAACCAACTATAGGTCCCCGGGGGCCGCGCTCCGCTTCGAGTCCTCCCCCGCCGCCCCGATCTGCCGCCGGCTCGGCTCGGCTCGGCTCCCACCCTAAACCGAAAAACCCTCCGCTAAAATCCTAAACTGGAGGGTAAATACCGCAGCGGGGAGTGGCGTGGCGTGGCGCGGCGGCAGAGGGAGGGGCTGTATTTGTGTGTCTCTTGTGTTGTCAATGATGACAAGGCTGCTACCTACGCCCTTTCATCTCTCCCCCCTCCCCTCTCTGCCCGCGATCGGCTCCCATGAGGCTGTTTCGTCCAATTTGAAATTCACACACAAGAATTTCGAATGGTCTCGGCAACTTTCCTGTGAAATGCTTGCAAGAACGCAGTAAAAAAAAAAAAAAATCTCTTGACACGGGTCGTCTATTCTTTTATTCTGATTCATCGGGACTGGTCGTTGGCCCAAGGAGGGGCATAATGGTCCAACTTGAGGTAATCCCCCTCTCATGCCCCCTGCCCCCGCGCGCCCGCGACGCGTCGCATGTGATTTGAGCGTCGCTACTTTCCGAAGGACTTGTACCGTGAAATCGACTACGGGGGGGAGAGTTTCTGGACCGAACGACCGCGACGCTGTGCGACGCTGTGCGACGCTGTGCGACGCTACCGCACGGGGGGCTTCCAAGTCAACAGGACCCAGGCCAGGCCCTGCCCCCCCCCCGGTCCCCTCAGCGGTCTCAGGAGACCCTCGAACCGAGCTAGGATGGCTGGACCCAGACCCAAAGCCGGGCACTCGATTCTCGTAGTTCCAATAATAAGACTCCAGGGCCTCCTCCGGGATGAAAAAGTGACGAGTGGTCCTGGGGGCAGGAGAGCTGGGTAGTATTCGCCAGCACTCTGTTCAGCATGACATTTGCCGTCCAGACGTGACTGAAGTCTTGTGAACTGATTGATTCTGACATGTAAAGAGCAGGTATCAAATAACCAAAGTCTCGACAATGAAATTACTGTCGTCTACGACTTTTTCGGTTCATTTTCGAGGGAATACAGGGACATGGTTCAGTGAGTGGAGTGCGTGGGAGAGGGAAGATGAATGAGGACGAGCGTGTAGCAAACAGAGATAGAGGGCAGGGAGGGGGAGTGGACGATTGGGTTATCGCCCTCATTCGTTCCGAGTGTTTAATTGTAACTTGATTAGAGGGGAATTCGCCCGATGAATATTTGATGAGCGTTCTGCAGCCGCGGACCGCACAGCGGCAGCAGCGCAATCAGATCAAACCAACTTTATTGCTACTTTTTTCTAGGGGTTAACGGGATAAGGGAATAACTGCACCGTATTTCACTGTGCAGTTCTATAATCTTTTTTGAAAAAAAAAAAAAAACTATTTCTTTTTCTGAGGACATTTTCCTGTCAGTGGGGCCGTCGTTAGTTTTGTTTTGAATTTCCCGCTGCGGAGTGGGAACCGGGGTAGAGCAGTGACAATTTGTGATGACGACGGTGGTAATGATAATGGTGGCGCGGAAGATGATGATTCTAATGATCTTCTGCGGCGAGAAGTCGCGCGCGGCAGCCGGTGACGAGTCTCGCGCCCCAAAGTGTTAGAGAGAGAGAGAGAGAGAGAGAGAGAGAGAGAGAGAGAGAGAGAGAGAGAGAGAGAGAGAGAGAGAGAGAGAGATGGGGGGGGGAGGGGCGGCTGGGCGGATAATAATGCTGGTGCACTGTGATTAAATTAACGCATGAGTAGTATAGTGCGACTGTGAGGCATCCATCACTTTACGCTGACAGTGGCGGTGCGGGGCGCAGCTGCCGTGGAGAGTGGAGGGCGCTCCGTGGGAGGGAAGTCCGTGCGCTCGGAGGATCGTCCCGGCAGCCCCCCCCCCCCCCTCCCCCCCAACAATTCCTTTTTTTCATCCCGGCAACCCGCTTACCCATGTTCCGTTGAGTATCATTTCGATCCGTTTACTATAATTGTGATCTCAAATCCTGCATTAAGTCTTGGAAATATCGAGGCGTACCAGGCATAGGCGCAGCAGAGCGGCCTCTGGGCTCGCTCCTCGGTCTGTAATCTCTCGCCCCGCCCCGCCCCGCCCCGCCCCGCCCCACCCCGCCCCACCCCGCCCCACCCCACCCCGCCCCACCCCGCCCCACCCCGCCCCCCGGACCGAACACTTTCCATGCTCCTCTCGCCCAATCTAATCCGCTGCTGCGGAGAGAGGCGCTGTGTTTCGCTGATTCGTCTCTGACCCAACCACGTGAAGATATGCTACATGGTGCGTAGCGCGGCGGGGGTGGTGGTGGCGGGGCGGGGCGGGGCGGGGCGGACAGCGTGGATAGGGTGTTGATTCCATTAGTGGAGCAGCGCTGGCTCTTTATCAGCCGGCTGTCCCTTCCTCCTCCGAGTCCGCGAGAGTTGCACGAATAACGCACCCGCTTACTGAGCCGATCCCGATCCCGTTTGGAAATGAGGCACGAAAAGTGCCGAAATGCGGCTGTACTGAGGTACGAGGAGGGTGTCGTGCGCGCGGTTCCTTTCTCCCTCGTGTCGCGTCCCCCCGCTTCCTCCTCGTTCATTTCTTATTTTTACGTCTCACTGCCGCGGAGAAATACTACCTTCCGCTCGACTTTTGAGTGGCGATGGCGGCCGGGCCGGGGTCATGCGAGAGGTTAAGTCGGCCGGAATGAGCGAGATACGGACGTGGTGTATGTGAGGCCAGATAAAACTGCACTACCGCTGCGTGGGGGGGGAGTGGTACCAAATCAGCGGACCCTCGAGCAGTCAATGGGGCGGGGCGGGGCGGGGCGGGCGCGGGGCGGGGCGGGGCGGGGCGGGGCGGGGCGGGGCGGGGCGGGGCGGGGCGGGGCGGGGTGCGCCGGACACGTTCACATTCACTTTACGGAAGGGACGACCGTCGTGGGCAATCAGGGGCCCCCGCCCCGAGGCCCGGCCAGCCAGCCCCTGTCCGCGTGCGAGAGGGCGCGCGGGCCGCAGTTCACCTCGCACGCAGCCGCTCGCCGCGCGCTGCCTCTGTCCCATCCGGCCAGTGTCCGCTCGCGTGTCCACCATCATGATAGCAGTGGGAGCAGGAGAGAGAGAGAGAGAGAGAGAGAGAGAGAGAGAGAGAGAGAGAGAGAGAGAGAGAGAGAGAGATTAGCAGGCTATTAACGCCCCTGTGCGACGACTCGCTGGACCAGTCGAGAGGAAGCCGAGATCGACCGCACGCGCGGGCTCCGCCGGGCTCCGCCGGGCTCCGCGACCAGGACCAGCAGGAGGAGGAGGGTCTTCTCGTCCTTTCCGGCCGTTTATGACGGAAGTGTGCGGCTCCTGCAGGAGGAGGTGCGGGGCCTCATTGTGGCCGCTGGGACAAAGCGGGGCGTTATCATTCAGGGCCGCGAGGGGGGGAGGCACGCCGTAGTCAACGGGGAGGGACGTGGATGGAAGAATCTCTCTCTTTCGCTCTGCGTCTTCCACGTTCACCCCGCGCCCTTGCTTTATCTCTTTCTCTCTCTCTCTCTCGCGCGCGCTCGCCCTCTAGCTGCCGCCACTGCAGCCCCGCCTCGCGCCCCGCCGCTCGCGACCGCCTGGCCTGTTCCGTTTGGCGCGGGTTCAAACACCCGTAGCCAGGCAGCCAGGCCTGCCCGGCCCGGCCCGGGCAGCCAGCCGTGAGCAGCGCAGGCAGCGCACCGCGGCGCGGCATTCCTGCCCGGTGGCCGCGTCGGATATCCTCCCTTCTGTCACATCTCATACGCAACTCTCCCTCCCCCTTTCCCGACGCGTTTCATACGCTTTTCCAGCCGATTTGACCGTAGCCCTTACCTTTCAGGGGGGGTGGGGCGCCCAGTCTTGGGCGGGCTGGCCTGGCTAGTATAGCCGCCCCTATTCTCTCCCCGTTGTGTCTCTCCCTGCCCCACCCCGCCCCGCCCCGCCAGTCCGCCCCGCCCCTTTCGCGTCGCTCGCCCGCCACCAAGACGCGCTGCAATGGCCTGCACCGCCTGCACGCTGTGCTCGGGTCGAGTTCGGCTGGGCGGCAAATTAAACCGGGTAGACGCACGTTAAAACCGTGTGAAGCTCACTGTTGGATGGATGGATACGACAAACTTTCCGACCTGTTAGTTCAGTTCAATTAGGACACAACTGTGAAGCTATTTTTTCAGCTGCTGCTCAGGAAGCGGATGCTGCAGGTGCTGCTGCTGCAGAGCGGTCATTCACAGAAAAGTGCGTAAAACAGATAAGGACATTCTTTTTGGAGACGGGTTCGAGGTTTTCCTCCTCTTGCCACTTTATACCGGGTGTTTCTTTGAATGCGTAACAGTGTTGCGGGTTTGCCTACCCCATTCGCCCGTAAGGCGCCATGGCCCCCTGCAGCCCTGGCGAGTATGCAGTCCCGCAACACTGTTACGCATTCAAAGAAACACCCGGTACATTTCCGAGGGGGGGGGGGAATCACTTCGAAAAATAAACGGCTACTAAAAAAATCATTAAAAATATAAAATAAATAAAATTAAAACAAAGAAGAAAAATACAGAAAAATCGAAAAAAAAAAACATGAATGCTGAAATAATATTGGGGGAAAAAAATCAGAAATGGGGGTAAAAGATCAAAATTCATCATAAAGTGACAGAAATATTCCTTGAAATATAAGAAAAATCAAGACAAAAGATTTAAAAAGAAAGAAATCAAAAGTAAAAAAAGATAAAAAAAAATAAAACATTGTACACATTTTGTATGAGTGATCAACCCCTCGTTCATTTCGCCCCCTGTGAACAATAGTGAAGAGTGCAAAGGAGTAGAGGTGAGGTAAAATGGAGTAAAAGGGAGTTACGGAAAGGGGCTTGCAATCCCGCCCCGAGAAAGTCATGGCGCCACGGACCACCCCTCCCCTCAACCCCAATCTCAGGAGGAGAAAAGAGGCCTGAACACGGACCTTTTCCCGTTTGCAGCCCTCCTGCCCCTCCCCCTCCTTTCGTTCGATTTGGAAGACGACTCGCTCTATTGCAACAATTTGGATGGCCCTCTGCCAAGGTGTCCCCCTCCCTATACTTCTGGACCGCCCTACTCCCTCGTCCCAGCCGGACGGGTGCGGCCCGAGCCACCAGGGCTGGGGCTGGGCAGTCTATAGCGTTCTATCCGCTTACCGATCTTCTGGACCTTTCGGTTCCTCTATCACGACCTGTATCGCATTGTTTCGTAAAATAAATCAAGAAAAGGCGGAGGCGTGGTGCGTTTATTTTTCGTGGGGTGACTGTGGCAGCAGCGAAAACGTACGAGACGGATTGTTTGAGAGGAGGCCTGGGTGAGTAGTGAGTGCGAGTGAGAGGAAATGATGTCTGTCGTGAGTATGGAGACTAATGTTCCCGTACGGTCTCTTACGGGCCTGCTATTGATTGAATGGCAGACTGTCCCTCCCCCTCCCTGATCTCTCCATCCCCCTCCCCCCTCTGTATCTCTCGCTCCCTCTCTCTCCCCCGGGCCGGGCCGGGCCGGGCCCCGCGGCATTCAAATGTCTTGAAATGGATCGCGACGTGCTTCTGACCCCGCTACCAATCAATCAGTCAAGTGGAGCCGCTGTCACGCTCAGGCCAGCCCACCGTGAGGGGGAAAAAGAGGGAAGAAAGTCTGAAATTGTTGTTGTGGGGGCGGCGCAGGGTGGCGGCAGCAGAGGACAAGGGCGGTGGGCCAAAAGTCACCCAGACCGCATGGATTGACACTCAGGCCGGGAGAGGGTAGGAGCGGGCGCCTTTAATAATCTGCAGACATGGCCTGGGCGGGCCGTGTTGGGTTGGCAGAGGGAGAGAGAGAGAGAGAGAGAGAGAGAGAGAGAGAGAGAGAGAGAGAGACGGGTAGCGGGACTGGGAGGGTGGGGCCAAAGCAAACAGGGGCTTGCGGAAACAAATGAATGAATCACATAAGCCTGTATAAGGAGCGCGTTATTCGAAAACTTTCCCCGTCCCGAACAATTGCGCTTGGGATTCAAATAAAAGCGGTGTGGTGCGAGGGAGAGAGTGAGAGGGAGAGAGGGAGAGAGGGAGAGAGGGAGAACGAGAGAGCGCTAAGCGAGGGGAGGGGCACGCCGGTTTGGCAAAGAGGGTAATAAAGCAGTGCCAGGGATTTTCGATTTTCAAGGCACGCGCCATCCGCCTCCAATTTGGACAAGCCGCGAGAGCCGGGCCGCGCCGGGCCGGGCGGTGGAGTTTGCTCTAATTTGAGTGGCCTCTTTTTCCCGGCGCCGGAGGTGGCGTTTGCGTCACGACGGCTCTTCTCTCTGTTCCCTCCTCTTCTGGGGTATTCTGGCGGGGGCGGGTGGGGGGTGGGGGTGCTATCAGGGACGCAAACAGAAATTTTTCAGCCCTGTTGGTATTGCTGCTGCACGCGGCTCGGGCTCGCAGCAGCCTGGACCGGGCCGGACCGGGTCGGGCAGGGGCAGGGCAGGGGCAGTAGGCACCCTGTCACAGGCACCAGCTGCTGCTACTGCTGCTGCTTAATTCACGGACCCTCCCCTTCGCTGTTCCCGTGGATGACCTCGCTGCCCAGTGCAACCCCGCGCGCCGCGGCCCGGCCCGGCCCGGGCTGCTGTCCCCTGTTGTCCGGCTGCTGGCGGCAGGGCTGGCAGCCCCGCGGCCCCGCGGCGGTCCAAACGTCCTAACCGCACTCTCGGGTGTCACTTTCCTCCGCCCTTACGCCCTTCCGGGACACGACCACGCGCCCCCACGCCATCTGCGCACCCGCGGTGGCCCAGGGCCCGGGCTGCGCCTTGTGGCAAATCAGAACAACAAACCGTAGCGTATGCGCCGCAGCAGCACTCCTCGGAGGTCCCCGAGTGAAATTAAAAGCTTAAATTCTCCCGCCGCCCCTAATATAAATTGGGTTATGTCGCGGGCGTTGGAACGCACAAACGCCCGGCTGCACCCCGCCTTCTCTCTCTCTCTCTCTCTCTCTCTCTCTCTCTCTCTCTCTCTCTCTCTCTCTCTCTTGCTCTCTCTCTCCCTCCCCCCCCCCTCTCTTTCGTTCTCTTCCTCTCTCTCTTCCGCTCACACTTATCTGTACTTGCCAGTGTGGGTGTGAGAGAGAAACGAGCAGTCCCGCCCAACCACCCGCAAGTGGAATAGAGACGTTCTCCGCGCCGGGAGCGAATTAGAGAGTAGGGATTATGCGGAACAGTAGTAATGCGAGCGCCAACTGGAACGAGTACATCGGAGGGCTTATAAGTGAGGCAGCGATACACACCGAAAGACCTGTCTTCATGGGTCACCCACAGCGAATCCAGCTCTCCGTTTTTAATTTTTCTTTCTATCTGTCTCCCGTTTTGCGATGATTTCGTTTCCCTCTTATTCTCCTGCAGTCGTGACCTCCCCCTGCCCTCTCCCTCCCCTGCCCTCTCCCTCCCCTGCCCTTCCCGCCCTTTAAGTTCAAACAGCAACAGAAGGCGACGCTGTGGGCGGGTGGCTGCACTGTGGGCTGCGAGCCAAGCTGAATTTGAAAGGGGAGGAGGGGGGACGCAACCGCATAACAGAACAAACAGTATTTAGGGCGCGAATAACTTGGACAAACTTGACTGTAAGAGCGCAGGCCCGCTCCGGGTCGCGCTGGGCGGGGCGCCTCCGCGCGCTCTGGACCTCGACGCCTCGCAGTGTCTCTGAGTGTCTGCGGCCGGGTATATTTGTGCGAGCGCGACTAGATTTTGATAGAAAATTCAGCGAAGTGCGTCGAGATGGTCCACCATGGAGACCGAGGGGGCTGTATCTGCATGCGAGCTCTATATCATCTATGCGATCATCTGTGTCTACGGCACATGCACATTGGCGAGCAGCAGCTGCAAACAAGTCTTAAATGATGTCCAGCAGTGAGTGCTGAGGGTCTGTCCTGCTCCGCCCCGTGCCTGGCGCCCCCTAGTCCGAACTCCACATCGTCGCCCTTACGCGCCCCATACACCACCCGCTGCGTCCTCGCTCCTCCCCTGGTCCGGATTGTGCGCGCATCGGACGGGGAAAGAGGATTTCTAATTCGATATTATTTTCAGTGAAGGGCTGCTCGGCTGGTGGTGCTTCCCTCCCCTCGCTAGCGCCGGCGCTAACAGGGCGATTTCAATCAATAAGTGATCAAGATGTGATGAAACCGTCCCGGCAGCAGCCGCGCGCGGCCCGGCGGCACCGCAGCGTGGGGCGGGGATTGGCGAACACAAGGAGTTCCGCTGTGTCTTACTGGAGGGCCGAGGCGAGGGTCGGGCGGTCGCGATGACACAAGCCGATTCATTGGATAAGCTGGTTTCGATTTGGCCAGGAGGGTGGGGTGGTGCGGGTGCACGAGATGCTATGCTCGGGAAGAGACATACACTTCGTCGTGGGATCTTTGATGACATCATACACGTGGCGGATGATGAATGGAGCCCAAGGGTTGGTGTGTTGGGCCTTCTCTATTACGGGAAGTAGACATGCGTATGCATGCAAGGTCGGTGGTGCAGGACCTTGTGCTGATCGGTGCTTTATGTTCTGGAAAATTCTAGGGAACAAACTTGTAATTTTTCATCTAAGTACTATTTTGCCCTATTCGATTTTGTTATGCGACTTTGAGTTCGGTGCTCGCAGTAACAACCTCGCCAGCCTATGGTCTGCTGTAGTTTTTTGAGTGCAATGAGCCGGCTGAGCTCCAATCTGGCTGAGCCGGGCCCGCCGCGCCCCGCCGCGCTGAGCGGACGCCTCATCTCCCCATCATGCATGTCGGCTCGAAATTAGCCCGCTCGGCGTAGTCTTTCCCCTGAATTCAATTACGTATTTGCTGAGAGTTGGATGGAGAGGGCAGGCTGGAGAGAGAGAGAGGGGGGGGGGAGCGAGAGAGAGAGAGAGAGCGCTCCGCAAGCGTCCACCCTCGATTGCGCAGGTTTATAATGTCTTGCACCCTTTCCCTGTAGCCTCTCTCCCTCCCTCTTCCCCGTCCCTTCCCGCTCTTTGTAATCCGGTCCCTCTCTCCACTTGTGCCGAGGCTTTGCACTGGGATGTGCGCGCCTGTACTCTCTGCGCGCTGGAGAGGCGGCAGCAGGCTGAGAGCGGGTCGCGGGGCATTGCGAGTGAGAAGCCTTTAGTAGTGTGAGTGAGTGTTGAACGTACCCGGTCGGATGTGGTCGCCCCACGAGCGCACCCGCCGCGGCTCAGAGGGGTCGGGTCTGGTCCACTCGCTCCGCCTGATGGCTCCTCATTAGCAGGAAAACGGAAACGCGCTTCCACTGTGAAAAATACTCGTAAGGGTTACGGGAAAATTTTCCATGATAAAAGTCGTAATATTACAATTTGAAATTGTAAATTTACATGCACTCCCTATCGACTTGGAATTGACCGACGAGCAAGAATGGGCTGTCGTAAATTTACGACATATTTTGTAAATTAAAATTACAAAAAATGTCGTAAATCTACGAGGATATTTTTCAGTGTCGCGCTACATACGAGAGGAATCATCGTATCTCCCGGGTCCGCGTCGATCTCTTACGCTGAGGCCGCTGCTGCACAGGTTGCTCTGGGAGGCAGCGGCTCGCCGGGGGTTGCTTATTGCTTGGTGTTTGTTTTGCCGGCCAACTCGTTTGTCATGATAGTCCAAGGGGGGAGCAGGTCCGAAACCGGCTGTCATGATACAAGTGCGGCCCGCGGGAGGGTGGGGTGGGGGTGGCGCAGACGACATCCCCCTCCTGCACTTGACTCCCGCGCCCCGCTGGGTACGCGGTGGGAGACGAGGCGTACTCGCGACCCGGCGGATGAGCAGTCAGCTGTTCAGACTTCCTTGTTCAAAATCTCTCCTTGTCGCTCGTGCAGGCTGGTCTGCTTGTGGGAGAAACGTTCTCGGTGGTGAGCGCGCCATCTCTGCAGAGAGGAGGACACCGAGCGGGCGAACTGCATCAACTTTTGCATATCGGGAAGCGGCGTTGCGGGGGTGTTTGGATGCTACAAAGCGCCCCGGGCCGAGCAGCAGTGGGCGGCAAAGTTTTGCTTTTTGCAGCGAGCGGAAGGGAAAGAGAGAGAGAGAGATGTATATCTTAGCCAACCGGCCAAGGCCTGAGTTTGCATTTCATGGCATCAATCACAATGCAGAAGTTTTCTGTTTAGACTTTGTGCGCCTTTGCTCGGATTAGAAATATATCCTTGGGAGAGGGATTTGGTCGTAACCTAACGATAAAAAAATCATTCCTCTATTACATTGTTGTAAACTTTTCTAGCACTGAAGGCTTAAAAAGTTCAGAAAACGTTACAATTGTATTCTTTTCGATTACGATTTGTGTCAACTGTTCGATCAAAATCGTACAATGCAGACCAAAGTCACACAATTACGACCGAAGTTGTAAATTTACGACTTAAGCCGTTGAATTACGAATAAAGTTGTAATTGTTGACATCCTGGGCAAGAAATTTACGACAAATCGTAATCGTGTTCAGCGGAATCGTTACGACTTAGTTTTAAAACGAACTGTCTCACTATAAAAATTAGCAATCAATTCGTCGTTTAAGAACGACAAAAGTTGTAGCTTGAAACACTGTGAAAAAAGTTGAGGGGGTTACAGAAAAAATTGCTATGACAAATGTCGTAAAGTTCTGGCTTTAAGTTGTAAAGTTACGAGTATTTTTTTTGACACGACTTTGTGTCGCCTTAGTTTTCTTAGACCGTCAAGAATTTGCTCACTTAAATTTACGACTGCTGTCATAAATTTACGACTGCTGTCATAAATTTTACGATTCCGTGTCGTAAATCGGAATTTATGATAAAAGTCGTAACTTTACAATTTTTTTTTCCTTTTTCCCAGTGAAGTGTAGTCTTAAAACGACATCATATTTCTTGAAATTGTCGTAAATTCACGACTATTTTGAACAGCGTATATAGAGGATGCCTTCAACAAGAGGGGTGAGAGTGCTGTCGCCAGTGGGAGTTACCGTCGGGAGGTCATTGAGGTGCTCCGGCAGGGCCCGGTGGCGCGGTGTGCTGTGGCGAAGGGGTTGCGCCGGGGGCGTTGTTGTTGGATCATTTTACATTCCCCCTCCGCTCGCGCCTCGCGCCCTCGCATACATTTTCCACCTGAAGGGGTATCATCTGACCCCGCGCCGCGGACCTGTCTGTGATGCTGTAGCTAATCACGCCGCGCGCCGCTCCGCTTGGACAAAGAGCCGCGCCGCCGAAGCTGATTGCGCGAGTGTTCTGCGAATCGTTCCAAGTTGTTTAATTGCATTCCGTGCGATCGGAGCCCGGCCCCGCTTGCCTGCGCGCCACGCATGCAATGTTTGGGATGTGCAGCCGACAGCTACTCTTCAACTCTCCACTACGCGTGCCGCCCGCACGGCACTCGGCTGCCACGTCCGCTCTGCAACAAATGCATCAATATAACACTGAACTGTTGCAAATCACCCGCTGCTGACGCCCATGAGCTTACCGTTACTTATTCCCTTCGGTTCATACGCGAGGTGTGAATGGAGAAAGATTTCAATCCGCGTTTTTTGTTTAGTCTCGGGCCACTTTGGCAAGACGCTGTGTCCGCCCGCCTTGAAGCTGCGGACGGCAGTGTCATTGGTCGTGTTTGCACTTGCAGTGGCCACCCCTCCCCTTCGCAATCCCCCTCGAGGGTCGCGGCTTTCCTCAAAAGAAGGGGAGTGCATCTTCCTCCTCCCGCTAAGCCCCGTGTGTGTAGTCCCTCTGCGTCAAAGGCGTGGCCGGGGGCCACGGAGGCGGCCAACGGACGACCAGGAGTCTGAGGTCAAAAACAAAACATCCCTCCATCTATCCGTGTGTCCGCCGCGCGCTCGCATCTGCCGAACGCCAGCTCTCAGATGCGGGCCAGGCGCGAAGGAGGGTCGACGGGGAGTCAGTCTGCTCACACCAACTCGTCAAAATTCGGTTATTTCTTCCAGGAAATTGCCCCTCTAATTTGATTTACATCCCCGGTTGGCCCTGCAGCGCCGCGCGCTGTATGCCGGGCTGCATGAGAGCGAGGACGGGGGGTGAGGCGACGGACAAGTGGCCGTTTTACAACTCCTGGACATATGTGGGAACCCTCGTGTGGAACCCGGAGCTGCCCAATTAACAGAATTTTGACTCGACGGTCCTCGTTTACTCACGGCTCAGAGAGCGCACTATGTACACGGCCGTGTCCACTCAGCACACACATGATGCCGGACCGGGCGGACGATAGCACTGCAAAGAATGACGGGACAGATCCGCAACCCGTTCTCCCAGCGCTTCTAAAATACTCTCCACGATTGCCTCGACTAAATTTGAGACCCACCCTGAGGGGCAAAACTGAACTTGGTAAGCTTCGCAAAGGAGGATCGGAGCCACGGTAACGGTTAGTCTCATCCTATTCAGCCCATCCTCATAAAACATTTTGTGGTTTGGGAAAAAATAAGAAAAGAAATGTGTATGTGTAGTGTCAATGAGCCCATATGTGCAGCGCTGATGCCAGAAATGTGGAGACGAGGCGGGGCTTTTTTTATTATATTCGTTGGCGGCGGCGGTGTAGATTTAGGCCCCTGCATGTGCCCCGCCCCGCCGCAGCCCTCTAGATTATTGCTATTGTGCGTTTATGGAGATTTACAGCGGGCAGAGGTTCACAATTATCTCCCAGTTTTACAATCCGGGGGGCGGCAGCGGCAGCCCGCCCGCGGCCGGCACATAGCATAGGGATGAATCATGGTACTCATGGCTATTGTAGGTTTGTTTCGTTCAAACGACACCGCATGTACGGTCCAGCCTATGCGAACACGGAGCATTACGGTTCTGTTTCCGTTCCTTACTCACGCAGGAACGCCAAGTTTGGAAACTTGCGCGGCGCCGCGGGGTCGTCTAGTTTCCCGATGGCACTGTTGTTTTTCGATTCTCAGATATGAGCCGCGAGGCGTTCTCTGCTCCGGAACTACTTTCTTTTTGTTTGGCGGGTGGAGGCGGAAGCAGCGGCGAGTGGGGAGATGGAGAGAGAGATTGTTGACGAGGGCAGTTTCAAGTGCTTACTGTCGTCGCGAGCGCTCTACCTTTCAGCCTCGCTCGCTGTGAGTCCGCCCCCCACCCCCTCCCGCCCCCTCCTTTCATCCCCCTTCCTATCCGCTTTTCCCGCTCAGGGATCTCATGGAGCCTCGGTTGTCTCTTTCTCCCGCTCAGGGATCTCATGGAGTCTCGGTTGTCTCTTTCTCCCGCTCAGGGATTCTCATGGTGCCTCGGTTGTCTCTCTCCCCGCACTGCAAGAGACGCGTGTACTGGCTTCAACCCTCCTCGCTGCGTACCCGTCGAGCCGAGCAGCGGAGAAGCTCCAAATTCATAAATATTCAGAAAAATAAGAATATAAGAAAAAGTTTGAAGAAAGTCAAGGTGGAAAGAATTCAGAGACATTCAGAATAAAATCTGAAGCAGAAACTGCCAACATAATTCAATAGAAATTCGCAAAACTTAGGTCAGAAAAATTCGCGAAATAAGTACACTTAATTTCAGTTCTTTTTTCTCCCTATAGCATCGGGCGCGTGAGCTTATGCCGTGAGTGAGAAAGGAGACTCAGGGTAGAGAGAGAGAGAGAGAGGGTGCTGGTCGAGTGGTCCCTGAGCGTGTCCATTCATAATGCACCGCCGCCAGTGTTTGTCCATATGCGAGCGCAATAAGCGACGACAAAGCGCGATTATGATCGTTCGCAAACGACTCGGCCAGCGCGGGGGGAGGTGAGTGGCGAGCGCAGCGGAGCACTTCTCCGACGGTAAAAAAAGCTGAGGCTTTTTATGAGGAAGGCTTTGCTGTGTCAACGGGAGCCCAGTATGCCCTTAAGGGCTGCATCAATGACCACCCTGCCGCACCACCGGTCCCCAGCAGCACTCTTGGAACAGGCACTCCTTTTAAAAATAAGTCACAACATGACGGCAAAATGAAACAAGGGCCAAATAGAACACAAAATGAATTTTGTGATAAGTATGGAACTCGTTCTTTACATAATTATGTGCTACAGAGGTAGGAGTGTAAAACGTTATGTGAGTCGATTGAAGACATTTTCATCTCAGATTTCATCACCGTTCGTGTGTGCAGGGGAAGATTTTCCCGGGACACTCGCCCTTGCTCGTCTCGGGTGCTCGGGCCTTCTTCGGCCCTCCCGCTCGGGTCCGATTGTTGGGGCGCATAAAGGAGCGCGAGCTGGCGCGAGCCGACTCGGTCTACGACTAGACTCGGGGACTTAGAATGAAAACTCGCACAAAATTTGTTAAGAGTTCTCAAAATAATACTATTAAACGTTAAAAAAGGTTCATTGCTGCAATGCAGAGGAAGGCTTCTAGCTGAGATCAGCGCAAGTTTCATGTCTGTGGGTATTGTACTTGCTGAGATTAAAAACTCCACTTATAAGTTGGGTTATGGACTTAGAATGAAAACATCCAAAATTTGTTAAGTGTTCTCAAAATAATACTATTAAACTTGAAAAATAGTTCATTGTTGGAATAAAGACCAGCATTTCCAGTTTCGAATGGTATAACTATTATGCCTGTAGGTATTATGAGATCTGAGATGAAAGTGTGGACAGTTAAGGGTTACACTCGACTGAGAACAATACTCGTTCTTTTCACCACTCAGGAGAGAGGTGGTGGTAAAGAACGAGTAAAAAAAATATAATAACTTTTATCGACATTGATTTGTAATATTTGACAAATGTATTTTACTCGTTAAACAGTGCATGGGAGTTGTTCCGAACAGTGCCGCGCCGCCTGCGTATAGCATCATCTCGGTCCCTTCCTGACCCACCCCACTACCCACATGTCGGTCCCCAGTGATATGGAGGCACGTGACACCCAGAGAAGACCATAACTCAAAATCGACACCTAAAATACGGCTTCAAGGATCATGCCCCGTCCTCTACCACCATGCTGGCGTCCTTTGCTAGGAACACGCGGGAGCGGGATGGGCGACGTGTCTGTCTTTGTCTAACACAGGCCGACTCTAGTGTCGTCATGTGGGCGAGAGAAAGATTGTCTTCGCACGTATCAAGCTCGCGTGATATACAGCACGATATCCCGCTAAGGGCTTGACGATGCCTTCGCTTCGTTCGCTACCCGGCTTGTTTGCTTTTCTACCTGAATTTCGCCAAGCCAAATAGCAGCACTGAGAAATATGAATTTTCTCTTTGATTTGATTATGCCGGTATCCCAAACACTTTTTATCACAAATTTTTGCTTTATTTTTGCTTATTTTGCTTCAAAAAAATATATACTATTAAGGTCATTGGCTGCAGTTTTCAATTTCAAAAGGTGGGTGTCCTCTGTAACATTGTAGAGGGACTGTATATTCAGTCAGTCTTAGTCCTTCAACCCCCTCCCAATCTCCGTCTCTCTCCCTCTCCTACTATCCCCGAACTCCCTCTGTGTGGTGCCGAAAACCAATGCGTGCGACAGAGACGAAAGGCACAAGTCAGTCCGGCCTGGCGCTCTGATTAAAAACGGAGAGAGGCGCCAGGCGGGGTGGGGCGGGGCGCGGGGCCGGCCGGGCCATTCTCAGATATCTTTATAATGGGAAGGCCTCGCCGTGTTTGTTCGCCTCTCAAAGGGTGGAAGGGAGGGGGCGTGGGGTTGGGTCGGGTGGAGCCCGGTCTGGAGGAGGTATGGGTGGTGCAGGAGGACCTCTGCGACACCGCCCCGCGCCCCGCCCCGCGCCCCGCCCCGCGCCCCGCCCCGCGCGTGTCAGCGGCAGCGGGACTAAAGGAGGTCACGTGACCGCGGCGCGGGGCGCGCCCAGCACGCGCGTGCATCCCTTGCGAGGGCGCGGGGAGAGGTACGTGGCGCAATGCGTACAGTCCGAGCCGAAACGCTCGGTAAACTGTCATAAAATGGGACGCGCGCAAGCCAGGGGCGGTTTGAAGCAGGGGAGGCATTTGCCCGGTAAGGCAGCCTGAAATGTAGGCAATATGAGGTGCAAAACCCCTGTATGCAGGCAACAACCCACAGCACATCGCCCCTCCCATCATCTGGACTTCAAGCCGCCCCTATGGTGTAAGCGCACCTTTACTTTGGTCAGACATGTATCCCGGTACACTATGTTGGTGTTGTGGCCGCTGGCGCCGCTTTTGCCATGATGCCTTGCGATGCACTCTGGGGGTACGCGCGGCGCGGGGCTGTGTGCTGTGTGAGCGTGCGCGCGCGCGCACTCGAGACAACAGCGGCGCTGCGGCGCGCACAACCCTATCTCCGCTGCGTTTTATTACTTTCAAATTCTGATATATATGCCGCTCCGGATGGGGGAGGGGGAAAGGGAGGCAGGGATGCGTAGGCCCGCGAGCGCGTCATTACCACCGGCCGCGCCGGGGGCAGGCATAAGCATCTCCTCTGATATATGTGTGTGGGAGGCCGCCGCCGCCCTTTTCCTTTCGCCTGCCGCCTCCCGCGCTCTATGCTGCTGGCATCGCGTATGCCCCGTAACTGATTGGGGCAAAAATTGACCGTCGTGAATCGACCTCATGTTTGTTGTACTTTTAATGGAGAGAACAGCTAAGCACGAAAGCTTATCACTGATGAAGAAATGTCACCTATCTGCCGGCTGCCCGTCATCACATACAAACTTTAATGTGAAAGAAAAGACGCATACAAGTCGAATACAGCAATAAGATATACATCGTGAGTGAATACATACTGTTCATTTGAAGTACAAAAGGCACACAAAATTAAATTAGAACTTCTTGATGGGATTTGATTTTGAAATGGACAGTATCTTTGCTCATAGCAAAATTGGGAAAGTAAATAAGTTTTATGAATTTGGCCAATAGCAAATGATGTCGTCAGTCAATAAAAAAAAAAGTAGCCTAAGTAACCTAAAGCTAGCATACCAATAAAACACACACATGCTCCCCTCCACCTCATACCCTAATGTATCAAGAAGTACACCCTAAAGTTTTTACTACCAAATTTGCTGAGTAACTACTAAGCGTGTGTGCTGTGTGCTGTCAAAAGTTAGAAAGAAATTCTTTTAGTATTGCTTAACTTTTTCCTAGAAATACTAAACGTGTTCGTAGTGCTTAGTAACTTATGACAGCACAAACGCTTAGTAGTTACTAAGCAAATTTGGTAGTAAAAACTTTACAGTGTAGTAACCAAATTCATAAAGTACATGTTCAAAGCATAATAATTAACAAGAAATTGAGAAATAGTTTCGTCATAACATGAATAGGGCTTAGAAATGCTCGTGATACCATCTAACTACTCTCCACGAGAATTCAATGTGTTAAAACAAAGCCAAAGAACTACAGTGATTCAACGTGTAAATATTTTTACCCACTCTAAGATGATCCACAACTCCCTCTTGCCTTGTGTTGTTAAAGTTACTCCAGACAACCTTCCAGTAGAGTAATTAGTAATTCTGTACATACAGGGACGGTTTTAGGGGGGAGGTCAGTGGGGGCAATTGCCCCGGGTCACGTCCTAAAGGCAGCCTGAAATGTAGGCAATATGAGGTGCACTGGAATATGTGAACAGAAGAATCAACACGTTGGTGGGAAATCTGCTGTGAAGCGGAACAAGGGGATAAGTTGACTTAGCCCCAAAATGAGATTTTTATGCCATGTTATAGTCAATCATAGGCTGCTTCTACCCTCAAAATATTACAGCAAAGTACCCCATAGGTTGGGAGATATAAGGGTTGGTAATAGGATATAAGTCGACATACCCCCTTTTTAAAGAACATTTGTTGGCAGCAAAAGGAGGTAAGTCGACTTATCTCAAAAGTCTTAAAAAATTTCAACTGAACAAAATGAGTTCAGTTGACTTGACTCTATTTGATTGAGATTTTTAAAAAAGTTATGTCAACTTATCCCCTTTTGCACAATAAAAATAGCAAGCATATTTTTCTTTTTATTCTGTAGTGGCACTACAGAACTGAGTTCCAGATTGGAAGTTGACGCAAAGAGTTCTAATATTTCTTTATTTTCTGTGAAGCTTTCGGAGTATCATTTGCATTAAATTTTGACTTTAGACCTGGTTGTTATCTATATTATACCTCTGTTGAACCAGAAAATTATCTTTACGGATTTAATACTATTGCCTTCATTTAGCTTTGATTCACTTAATGATTCAAAAAGAGTAAAAAAAAAATGACATATCAACGTAGAACGACTTAGCTCCTTTTTTCAGAATGGCATAAGGAGGCAAGGCGACTTGACTCTTTATGCATCTTCTCATCAACAAAGTTAAGTAGACTTAGCACTTTTTTCCAAGTTTTCAATGACTTAACTCTAAAGTCTCAACAAGCAAAAAGAGTCAAGTTGACTTGCTTTGTTATGTCGTTGATGGTAAAAGGAGTCAAGTCCTGTATCTCAGCGTACAAGCATGACACTGAAAAAATCGTAAAGGCAGTAATATCCTACATCAGATTGCATTTTAATATTATCATTACATTTATGAAAAGTTACATGCCAATAGTTTTTTCAATTTCCTGAAAAGTATGGGTTTTGGACTTAACCCCTTGTTCCGCTTCACAGCAGAAATGTAATGCAAGGTCAAAGGGCATTCCTCCATGAGCCTCTGTCACATGTGTCAGGGTTTGAGGCTCACAACCATCCTGTGAACCCGCACTTTGCAGAGTATCTTCTTAAGAGAAACGAGCTGATCGGCCTCTGTATGCAACAGGGGGACAGATCACTTAAATCAATTGGCATTGAGTTTCTTAGAAAGTGGGTACAATGACAGTGAGCTTCAGTACCTGTCCATTTCTCTGATTGTCGATTCTGCAGTCAATAATGTTTCATAGTGAAGTCTCAATTCTCTCGTCAAAGTGTCACATTGTCATGTCCTGCTTTTTTGTAGTCAATTACGTCCCAAAGTCAGGGTTCTCTCCAGCTAAAATGTCACATGCCAAGTCCTGCTTTTTTTGTAGCCAATAACGTCTCAAAGTAAAGTCTTGGTTCAATCCAGTCAAAACGTCTCATGGTCAAGTCTAGGTTCTCTCTAGTCAAAACGTCACATTGTCAAGTTCTGCTTCTTTGTAGTCAAAGTCTGGGTTTTCTCCAGTCAGTATGTCTCATTGCAATACCTCATCATATTGTTCCAGTCTTGAAAACAGAGTTGTGGCCAGCATGATCAACCTGGACAGTATAGGACATGCTGTGAACTACAGGAGAGGTAAAAATCTCCCTAAGCAGCAAGAGAATTTGAATCGTTGCATGACATTCTCTCAGATCAAAACTTCGCTCACCTTGGTTAGTATTTGATTTGTATCACTTTCACTTCACATGTTTCCGAAAACTAATGTCCAATTAATTGCAGGCAGAACAGATGACGTCAAGGATATGCTCTACCAGGGAATGGTTGGGCTTCCTGGGGAGCAGAGTTTGATTTTCTGTTCTAAGAGGCTGTTGACAATGATCAGGCCAGGCTCTGTGGTGGCCTCTGACGCCAACTTCAAAATAACACCTCGACTAACAGGAGCCCTGCAGGTCCTGATCCTGGCCACGTTTCAATTCGGCTCTGTAAGTACAGTTATTATTATTATTATTGCTAGAAAAGGGCACAGAATGGGATGTGGAAAGTATAAGAAACCCAATGCACTTCCTTTGAGCAAATGTAGGGATACTGGATTTTAGTTGGTCTGAACTCTCACACATGGAAAGAAGAAAGAAACGCAATACTGGAACTGTTTAATTTGTCAATTAACAAGCCATAGGTTTGAAGACAATTCGTCGTAACGCAAATAATATCCAGATAATTCAAAACCTGTGCTGAAATACAGTGTCCTTTTAGACACTTGAACATGCAGTCTGAAGTTCAAAGACTATAAAATAGATGTACTTATAAAATTGGGAACAATTTCAATTAACAGCGGTTCTATAGTACTGCTAGTGTTCTTTAAATTCAGCAATATTTGATTTTCATTTCGTGCTTCTATGAACTGAGGCAATGTCAGTATAGCGAGTAGGTTTAAATCCCGCGCTCAGGGAGGAACTCGCGTCGCTAGCGAAAATTCAAGCGCAGCCCTTAGCGGCTGCCGCTCGCCAGGCCCTCGGTGGCGCTTGCGAGCGACACGCAAGTCAGACGTGTCACGGCCTTCGGCACATTCACATCGATACAGTAAGTACTTGGTGGCTGGGCCAGAGAACTTGAAATCTTGAGTATCTTCTTTCCCTTCACTCCCATCTGACGCTACACCCAGCCAGGGTTTGTCGTACATAGTACACCATTCAAGCTCAATACGGCAAGCCCTGACTGGCAACAAGAATAATAACTTTTATATTTGACAGGCATTCCCCTTTGCTGGGATTGTAATGCAGTCGAAGACAACTGAAGCATACCAGTTGGTGTTGGATCAGCTCAAGGGGCTCGGCTTGAAGGTGTCCAAGGCCATCACCGACTGGGAGGCCAGTGAGAGTCTGGCATGGCGGCAGGCCTTTCCAGACGTCCTGGTACTGGAATGCGTCTGCCATTTCATTAGAGTAGGTTCAAGACCTGGAACTAAAGTTTTAAATATTAAAACTATTTCAGAAGACTGGATAAATATTTGTGTGATAAAGGTTATTTAAAAATACTTACCTTTCATTATGCAGTGTCTCTACAGAAAAGCTTGTGCCCTTGGGCTGAGGCAACTGTGGGCATTAACCAGGGCAGACGATGAAATGATCGCCAGCCGATTCCTCAGGCTCTGCTGCCTGCTGCCACGCCTGCCCTGGAAATATATAAGGAAAGGGTATGATGAAGTCCGTAACGTTCTTGAGGAAATAGAAGAGGAGGATCAAAAAAATCAAAAATGCATTTAGTTTGCCAGTTATGTGTACCGTACATGGGTCAACAAGTCGGACCAATTTCTGCAAGAGCTTTCTGTTTATGGTCATGAAGTAGCAGCAACAAGTGCACTGGAATCTGTGAACAGGAAAGTCAACACGTTGGTAGGAGATGCACATCCGACACCTTTCAAGTTCAGAAGTGAGTACAGTTTTCAGATGGGAGAGGAGATGTCCATTGCAACTTTGTTGGTTTTGACTGATACTTGCGCAGCTTTCAGGAACTTACTGATATTAGTGCAGTTCATTTCTTCTACATCTACTGCATATTTTAAAACTTGAGTGACCAGTCAGACCCACTGGAGCACACTAAATTAAGTCATTTTCTAAAAACTTTGCAAATACTTGTCAAAACAAACAAAACTTGAGGAGGAAACAACTGAGAATATTGGTGTACAAATTTTATGAATCCTTACTGAATTTTTCTAAATTTTTCTCAGAATTTTTTCATTTGGGGTGAGTTTTATTCGTAAATTTTCCTGATTTTATCCGACTTCATCTGAATTACGAGGTGTACAAATATTTCATAGTTGTTTCCACCTTGCAAAGAATGCATTTACAATTGTCATCTCCCACATCGGTGCCCGAGTTAGAAGGGAACCACATTTCATGCAGGGTCGAAAAGGTCACTTACCTTTGTGGCCGGTCTGAGGTACGGGCTTTGGAGGAGGGGGACTGTCTCCTAGCCTCCCCTTCCCCGGAATCCTATGCCCCTGTTTCCCATAACACCAATCTTCATTTATTATGGACCACGACGTAGGAAGCATCCGATCTTCGCGTCAAAGTCATGTATACCAGGTCTCGACAGACCAATGGTTTTCGTGCGGCCCGGAGGGAAAGGGGAGCTGGGTGGAGGGGGGGGGGCTGATTGGCACTAACTGCTGTTGATTTTCATAAGCTGACTTGCTCTACCTGGGTTACACAAAATCACACATTTAAAGTATAATGAAGAAACAGTGTTGACATTTCTGGAAATATTTGAATTCACCTCATCAATAAATATTTCTTGAATTTAACAGAACTTGTCCAGAAACTTGAGCAGACAACGTATGAGGATTGGAGGTGCTGGCAGTGCAGCGGCAGTGGTTTTGGCACTACCAGGTCAGGACGTTCAGCGTGCAAAAACTCAGAGTACCACAAATCCATTGCCGTTGCCAAGAGCACTTGCGGGGCAGGCAGAAGGACAGGATGGCATTCTTCCTCACCTGCCAGGGGAGCCTGGAGGAAGATTTCAATGCTTTGGTACTTACTCCAGACGACCTACCAGTAGAGTAAGTAGGCCAAGTAATTACTTCTGTACATACAGGGACGGTTTTAGGGGGAGGTCAGTGGGGCCATTTGCCCCCCGTCACGTCCTAAAGGCAGCCTGAAATGTAGGCAATATGAGGTGCAAATTCCTGTATGTAGGCAACCCACAGCACATCGCCCCTCCCGTCATCTACACTTAAAACCGCCCCTGTGTACATTTCCAATGTTATACAAATATTAGTTAGTCTGAACTTGTGAAAACACGCCTTATTCCTTTTAATAAATTTGGCCAATTTAAAATTGTAATTCTAATTGTTAAGAGTTTTAAGTAATTGTCAGTGGACCATAGATCTTATTCAGTACATTTGAATTGCTTAGATACCTTAATACATTTATATTCAATTCCCATTTTGTATGTTGTAGGGTTTTAGGTCACTCCAAGTCCCTGCTGAGGAAGCCGACAATCAGTAAGTGACATGAGATATAATAACTGTTTTGCAGCAGAGCATTTCTCTGAAATTCCTATTCTATTCTTCGTAGGGTATTCTTACAAGAAAATAATCAGGTGGAGGATCCCAATGAGGATGTGGATGACCCTCCACCATTGCAGGCACGCCATTTACCTGATCATGAAAACAAGTAAGTGACTTTTGAGAAGATGAACCATTACCTTTGAATTTTGTTTTTGTGCCCTAGTCTCAAAGTCAAGTCATGGGTCCTGTGTCCTGGTTCTCCCTAGTCAGTACGTCTAAAGGTCAAGTCACAGGTCCTGTGTCCTGCAGGCTATCTCCTTGAGAGTGGTGGAGCGAGCGGGCGGGAAGGGGCAGAGGGCCGATCAAGCTAGCTGTAGCGAAGTTCTAGCACAGATTATTCTTATATGCAGTTGTACCCAACCCCCCTGAAGGTAGGCAACCCGCAAGAGTCTCCCCCCCCCCTCCCCCCTTCCCCTGAACTCCCTGCTGGATCCGCGCCTGGCTCCTCTGCTCAATACAGCGACGGTGCAAGCGAGGGGTGGCCATCTCTTGCATCTCACGTACACTTCGCGTGTATGTTTATGTGCTTCACTTTGTATTTTTTCTTCAGTCTTTTGTGCGGATTTGTATTTCAATGTCTTTCACTTTTATTTTTCCTCCCTTTTCGGGTATTTCTTTTAACACATATCTTAGGCGTTTGACTTGACTGAACCAGGTCACAGATTCATGACCCTAGGTTGTTGGCACACGGCACACCTCTTGGCAGTGTCAGTATGGTAGAACTAATGGACTGCCTCACAAAGACATTTAAGCTTGCTTCCTTACGATTTAATCAAGGGCAAATAATAAAAGCAACATTGGAGAAACAATACACTCTTATTGTGATGCCAACTGGACAGGGAAAGTCTCTATGCTACCAGCTCCCCGCTGTGTTGGCTGATGGAGTCACAATAGTTGTTACTCCATTAAAGTCACTTATGCATGATCAAACATCTAAACTGACCTTCATTGGTGTAATTAACTTATACATGTTTTCAAAATTCCTTAATTGTTATAATATACATGTAAACAGTAACAGAATGTAACATTACAGATAAAAGTTTCGACATTTTCTGAAGGAAGTGACTACAAGAAGACTATTGCTGATTTAAAAGGGTCAAATCCCAGTGAGTATCCCAGTTTACCATTGAAGATGATGAAAACACAGATAAAATATGTTTTACCTTCACTGTTGCAGAAATTAAGCTTTTATATACTACGCCAGAGATGTTGTGCACTAGCCAAACACTGAAAGCTGCAATGGAATCTCTCAGAATGCATAACAAATTGGCACATTTTGTCTTTGATGAGGCTCAGTGCATTGTGAGTTGGGGCAATAAATTCCGGTAATTCCTATTTCTTAATAGCTTTACACATCATCTGAAGTATTTTAAGTTAATATTTTTATAAATATTTCTACCAGGCCAGCATACAAGAAATTAATGTGGCTGCATAACTCATATCCCAATGTTCCATTCATGGCTCTAACAGCAACAGCCAGTCCAGATACAAAACTAAGAATTGAACGCTTACTAGGACTCAAAAATGTTATGAGGTAAATTAACAGGTGATTCTACACTAATCCATTATAGACAAAGTTAACAATTTTTTTCTCTTAAGATTTGTCTGTAGTGTCGATCGACCAAACATCAAATACTCACTTCTAAACAGCAGTAATGTGACAGTGACAAATGTAGCAGAAAATATCAAAAGGAACTACCCAAATTGCTGTGGAATTGTATACTGCATCACAAGAGATGAATGTGAGAAAGTTACTGCCAAATTAAGAGCTGAAAATATCACATGCCAAGCATACCATGCTGGTATCTCACAGAATACGCTGCAGTCTGCACACAAGCTTTGGATGGACGGTGATGTTCAGGTAATACAAAGTTGATAGATTTTAATCTGTGTACATGCTTACTTCATAACTTAACACAATTCGCGTCGTGCATTATGTGCCAATAATGCGTGCGGCGGCGGCGGCCCTGCGCGGGACGCCGCGTATGTTCTGGTCAGTATAGCGAGGGTCACGGAGGCGGGGCGGAGGCGCGGCGTGCTGCAAGGAGGGCCCGTTATTTCCGAGCTATCATGTCGTTGGGTGGAAATCAATTGGCCCGTCCCGGCCCGGGCCCGGCCCCGCACCGCCTCTGGTCCCCGCCGTTATCGCGGTCCCCGCCCCGACCCCGTCCCGTGCGCGCCGCGCCCCGCCGCGCCCCGCTGAGGACCCGCCACCCCTCGTGCGCCCCACCCCCGGCCCGGCCGCAGCTCGGGGTCGGAGTGGGCGTCTCCAAGAAGGAGACGAGCTCGGCGAGGGAGAGGAGGGCGGCGTGGAGCGGCGCAGCGCGACATCGTAACGAATCGCTGTCGCCCAAGTTGTGGTCTGGCCGCGACTGAGTGTGAGAGACGCCGCTGCACCCTGTTTCTGCTGTACTGTTGGCGCCGCCTCCCTCAAGTCCGATCGCGAGCGGCAGCTCAGACTTCACTTACTCGTAATGAAGTAATGCACTGGAAAAACAAAGGTGCTATCTAATGCCTTTTAAAGGCGTTATAGAGAAATAGTGCCTTTAGGAAGGCGCTATCGCCTCCCAAAGGTGCTCTTTTTGGCCCTATTCGTGCCTTTATAAAGGCATTAGTGCAGTAACACCCCATAAAATTCAATAACACCCCAAAAAGGGTGCTATATAGCACCTTTGTTTTTACAGTGTGCTGAAGGCCGGGAATAAAAGCGGGTGAGAGGCGAACTGCTTCAACCTATCCTGCTAAACAAAGCGTGCGCTGATTTTAACAGAAACAATTAACGTTCTTTTTTTTTTTTTTTTTTTTTTTTTGTCATTTTAATTTCTGTTAACCAACGCGGTCAGTTCTGAAACTCTTCAAGGGCCGCGCTCACGTAGAACCCAGAACACTCTGCATTATTGTCCCTCCTTCCTCGGCAGCCTCTGTGCTCAGCAGCCCTCGCCGTACCCCGCGCCGATCCGATACAGTTCCCACATTTGCATCAGACAGTTATTGACGCGGCCGGTCGGGGCGACACAGTCGCGCCTAACGATGCGCGCGGTGCAATGTCTGCTGCGTCCTCCTACCCTACTGGGCTCGGCGTGTCGCTTCTTTATTCCGTTTCCCACCCCCTTCCGCCTCATCTTCTTCTTCCTGGCCCAGGCTTGGCAGCAGCGGCCTGGAGGGAGCGAAAGGAAAGGGGGAGGGGGGGGGTGCTGGAGGGGGGGCTTGCCTTATTCGGCCGCCGATGTGACATCACCCGCGCACTGCGCCCTTTCATCAATTTGCTTCGTCAACCAGAAAATCTTCATTTCCGCTGCGAATCTTTTCAATTCCCCCCATTTTTTGTCTTTTTTTTTTTCACAATTTTTTTCTGCTATAATATTGCATTTGCTTGTCATGTCATATGCCATCTTAGAACACTCTTGAGCGCGCGCTTCGCATCCCACTGGAGGGCTTTGCTGGTGATGGGTGCGCGCGGGGGAGCTGTGCACTGACCCTCGGGTCTCTCAGTTTGGGGGGAGTAGTAGTACTCATTGCACCAAATCAAATGCATAGAAAAATTTCCGTGTCAATCTTGTCGCGTCTCGGAGTGGAAAGGACTCGTCTCACAGCCTCGCTTCGCGCCTGCCCCGCGATGCCTGCGGCCGTCACCGAGACTCGCGCCGCGAGCCGCGAGCGATGCAGTGCTCACTCGCGCGTCAGCCTCGCGGAAACTAACGACAGCCAGGGCGGGGCGGGGCGGGGCGGGGCGGGGTCATGCCAGCACCAGGACCCGTGCACTTCCGTTCTGAGAGCGACGGAGACGCCGACATGGTAGTCTCTCTCTCTCTCTTTGTGCTCTCCAAGCGCCGCGCTGCCGCCGCTGCTTTATCGCTCTCGTTTCCAAATGCTTTGCGGATTGCCTATCAATTCCGCGCCATCGCCTCGCGCTGCCGTTTGCGTTGTTGCCTTCGGCAGCTCGCCTCCATCTTTTACCCTGTCACCTCTGCCTGCCGCGCCACGCCGCGCCACGCCGCGCCCGAAGTGCAAACCTGTGTCCCGCCGGCGGCAGGCAATGCGCGCGGCGACGGCGGGAAAGGAGGGGTTAAAAAATTAGCTCTCGCCCTGTAAAGTTACGGGGAGACGAAAGTCGTTCGTGAATGGGACAAAGCAGCCACTCGGGAAACTAGTGTGAGGGAAGGGCTGACGGATATATGACAACTTTTTCCAAATTAAAACGTGAAATTGGCGGCGAGCGCATATATAGCTCGAACACGATAAATGTTACCACCCTCCTCCCCTCGAATCTTTTCTCCGACCCGTTTTTCCGCCGCAGCCTTATAACGGCGGATCATTATTATCGGCGTCCGCGCTGCACTCGCGGACCGGGCGGTGCGTTCGCGCGGGGGAGGGAGAGAGAGAAAGAGCGAAAGACTGACTGTACGACGCAGCGGCAGAGAGAGGGAGATGGCGACCGAGAGGGTTTTCGCGCGCGGCCCGGCCCAGCCCGGCGGTGGCGTGCGTTGCACCGCGACCGCGTTTCTTTACGACGGGAAGGAAATCCAAAGCCACTTGCCTACGCTCCGGCGGGGCGGGTTGCCGCTCGCGGGTCCAGCGCTGCTGCCCTCCCCCGTGGTGCCCGCAAGCTTAATGTTGTCGGCGGCCCGCCGGCCACGCGACCCGTACCCATGCGCTCTCCTTCTCCCTCCATTGCTCTCTCTCTCTCTCTCTCTCTCTCCTCTCTCTCTCTCTCTCTCTCTCCCCCTACGCTGCTATCAGTGCCGGCACGGGGGCTGGTGAGTCACATCGCTATGGGTGCTTTCGCTGCACTCAACTGGTGACTTATTAAACGTACTGAAGCGTGCTGAAGTAAAGTGTTGCGAGTTGCCGGGCCGCGCCCGACCGCGCTCTCCCACGGGGTTGTGGGGTCGCCGGGCCCCGGGCCGGGCCGGGGACTGACTGTGTCGACACGTGTTTTCGCTTGCAGCGCTCGTATTTTTGCGGTGCGCAGTGGTGTGTGCTGCTGCTGTCGGCAGCGCTTATGGCAGGGTAGTTGCCAGTTGCCGTCACTGTAACCCATGATATCCGCCTCACGCTCCCCGCCGACTCACCTGATGTGCACTTTGGATATCAACCCCATTGAGCTAAACCTGGGCCATGCGTGGCGAGCTGCTGGTCATCGCCCCAAACATACTTCTCTTTTTCAAGACGGGAACGTCGTCATTGGGTATTTCTCTATGGACTACCCGCAGCTCTTGTGGACTACAGACGGGAGGAACAGGCACCCCCTGGCCTGGCGGTGGTTGTCGTTCTGCTGCCTCCCGGAGTACCTCCCCCGAGCAGAGACGGGTCGTGGCGACACGTCGTCTGCTGCCTGCCCCGATGGAGAAGGACAACGACACACGCAGAGACAGACGGGTGAGAGAGAGAGAGGGGGGAGAGAGAGAGAGAGAGAGGAGGGAGAGAGAGAGAGAGAGAGTGGCTGGGCAGAGGGGAGGAAGATGGATGAGCGGCGAGGCTACATCGGATCATCGTCCTTTTGTAAACGTTTGATATGGTAGCTTGTCGCTCGGACACGCCCCGCCCGCGCCCCGCCCGCGCCCCGCCCGCGGCCGGCCGGGGCTGACGGCGGGCCTGAGCGATTGGTCGCGGGCCGGGCCGGGGCCAGCATGCGGGAGGAGCTCAACAGCGCGCACACCTTGGTGCTATAAGCACTGGGGTGAATGTATAGAAGTTAGTGAAGTCCGCAGGCTGACTAAGCAAACGATACAGCGGTAAGGGTGGCGCTCTGATGGTGAAAAGAACTGTCATGTCTGTTGTTTTCTTGTTCCAATGACAAGAACTTTTCCACGGTAATTTGGAATGGATGTAACTCGACACCCCCTGTTCGTTAAACCTGCGCCGCCCCTCCCCGCCGTTTTCTTATCGCTGCCCGCCCGCCTTCGACCCGTGGGGACGTTCTAATTGGCGGATATCTCGCGTCTTGGTGAAGAACCCCGCAACTCACGGGCTGGCGCCTCCGAGTTGCTGTCGCTGTCGTCGTGAAATGCAGCCTCAGGGACGGACTCGTAATGGGCACGGCTTAGAGAGACGCATGCGGCGGATTAGAGAGACGGCGGCGGGCGGTGCCGCGGTCTGTGCGAAGGAGACAGAGACACACGCAGAGCCACCCCTACGAGTATCTCTCGTCGAGAATCTCCTCATCCCGCTCGGCACGGCCAAATATTTTTTCCTCGCTCTGGCCGCGCTCATACGCTCCCTTCCCCTCACCGAAGCCCATATCGCACAGCAGGTATTGGGTGGCGCTTTGAGGACGGACGCGGGGCGCGGCGGGCGCGTCAGGGTTGATGGAGGGAGGGGCTGCTGTCTTCCGTAATTAGGAGACTCGAGAGTTTCGCTTTAGCGAATAGACGTTTTCAAGGTGAGATGTGAGCTGATCCGCGCCGCGACGGAGTAAAGCGAGACGCCAACTCGCCGCTGTCAGAACTCTTCGCGAAACTTACCCCGCCGCGTCATATCCCTCCCAGATTTAGTTACTCCTGCTGCGGCTGCTGCTTATCAGCGCTCTAGCCGCGCGTCCGCAACAGAGCTCCGCCCGACACAGTAGTTGCGGCCGGACGGATTACTCGAGTTATTCTTTTATGCCCTTTCGCGGAGGAGGGCCGTCGTGTCAGCGCGGCGCGTTTATCACCCCCCGGCCCCGGCCCCGGCCCCCGGCCTTCTTGCCTTTACGACGGGCTCGAGCGAGCAAAGACTTCTCGGGAAATGAGTGCCGCCTCGCCTGCCTGTGTGCGGGCCGCGGGGCGGGCGGGGCCGGCCGAGTGCATTCGTAGGCATGTGCGGAGGATAACGCCCGCTTTACAGCCGCGCTTTGGACCAAGTGTGTGAATGTCGCACGCTTGTAGGAGTGTGACAGTTGTCCTCAATGAGCAGCACCGCGTCGTCTTTTCTGGAGGACCCGCCGATTTAATGCGTTATTGTGGCATTTGTTGATATAAATCCTTGCGCCGTTCGCAATGTATAAACTGCCGATTTAACTGCCCTGCTGTCCCCGCTCGAAGCAATTTCACTGCTTTTGGTAGTAAAATCGACATAATAACATTAGCGCGGTCGGCATCCCTTTTCCTTGTGGTCATCGGAGCATCCCCGCCCTCAGCATGTTCACTTTTTACAATCAGGGATTTTCGCACCCTCTCCGCCCCCGCTCCCCGCGCCCCTACTCCAACCCCCTTCTCTTTCTCTGAGCATTACGACTGTATCCGCTGAGACGTTGGGAGTGCCGTTATGCGGCGGGGTGGCAGGGCGTAGCAGCACCCCAAGGACCCATTTTGCGCCCATTCCGAGCTCAATTAAAAGGCAGTTTTGGCCGCGCCACCCAGTAGCAGCAGAGCACAGCCGGGGCGGGGGCGGGACCACCCATCACTCCTCGCCCTGCTCATCAGAATCTGTGCTTCTCTCTCCAGCCGGCTGGCCGGCCGCGCCCCGCTTCCACCATGCAGATGTGTATGGCGAGAGGGGAGGGGGTGTCACCTCTGTATGGCATATGGGACCCCGATCTCGCTTTAAGCCTTACATTACCATCGCGTCTCACCCCGGCGCTGGCCTGACGACTACGCTGCATTCAACTACCCTATCCTGGACACGCACCGCCCCCACCCCAGCCGCTACGCTCTATATATCCGCTGTGTATTGCGGATTGAGGGAGGTTGACGGGTGGTAATGGATCTGTGCCCGTTAGATCGAGTATCTTAAGGAACCGGCGCTTATTAGTCTTTTTATTTTATTTTTTTGTGGGGTTGAGGGGGGGGGGAGCTGAGCACGTCGGGGTTGTCGGGCCCATCGGCTGCTAGTAGTCGGTCACTGCCTCCCTGCTGCGCTCCAGGCTCGCACCGCACCCTACAAATCGAATTTGATGTCCATTTATTCGTTAAACGCGTCATCCATCTTACCAACAGACCACCGGCGCTGACCTTGTGCTCAGCGGCCGCGCGACTAACCGGCGTCATTCCGGCCAGCGAATCAGTGCCCCGCCCGGCCCGGAGCCGCGCCTGCCGAGCGATTCCGAAGATCGCTTTCATACCTCCGTCCTCGTCGCACTCATGGAGCACTACCATGGCCAGCATAGGGCACCGCTGTAGGTGCAACAAGGACGGAGGGATGAGAGCGATCTTCTGAATCAGTCGGCTGGAGTCTGGAGGCGGCGAATATTTTATGAATCTGGTGTCACTGATGGCTGGAGTGGCTCGGGCGGGCGGTGCACCAGATGTGCCCCGGAGGGAGAGAAGGGCAGGGGAGAGCTGGAGGGGGGTGATCGCCCCCGGGGGAGGGGTGGCGCGCCCACACCTCGCCTTGACGCGCCCCGGGAGCGCCCTCCTTCACGCGGTTTTAAAATCGCCTCTCTTAGATTTATCCGCCGCCCGATTTGCGACGGTTTATCAAAAGGCGATTGTATGTTCAGCGCTGCAGCTGGAGCAGGATATGGAGTGTTGAGCGAGAAACGCAAAGTGATGTGTCACGTTTAGTTCGCAGCAAGCTCCGGCTGCTTCGGCTGGACTTGTTTCCTGGGCGCCGTGCTCCCTCCCTGCGGCGGCAGCGCCTCTCTGTACCTCGTTCGGTCAGCCCGGCCCTAACACCTCGGCTCTTTGTCTGAGCCCCGCGCCCCCGGGCGGGGCGGGGCGGGACGGCCACGCTCAGAGGGTGTTAACCGGCGGTCAACAAGCGAGAGTCGAGGCGAGTCGAGGGCCCCTCCATGACCCCCCCCCCCCCGTAACGCCGCGAGCTCAGACTGCTCGAACTTGCCTTTGCCGCCCTTGCCTCCATAACGGGTCCACGTATCTCAGACCGGATTCCGGGGCTTTTACCCCCGCGCCGCTCCGCGCCGGTGTGGTGGCGTGCCGGCCGTGGAAACTTTGTCGGGGGCGTCCGAGTGAGAAGGCCAAACACCCCGCGCCGCCGCCGAGGTGGGGCGATGGTTAAATAATACACTCTAATGGAAACAACAGATTTCCCCACCCCAGCCGTCCTCCACGCGCAGTCGAAGGGTTCAACATCGTATTGTCGTTAGGCCGGAGCGGGCAGGGTGGGGTGGGGGAGGGGGGGAGGGGGCGGATCCAGGCAGCTGCGGGGCTGCCGTCTCGCGGAGGGGGTGTTGCACCCCATTGTCAAGTGTCGAGTGCGGTGTGTTACGGCAGCGACTCCCCCTCCTCCCTTTTCCTCCCCTCGGATGCTGGGTTGCTTTATCCACTCTGGACCAAAGAGCAAATACTGATTACACCCAGAAATCCGCTGCTAATCCGGCAAAGCCTGAGATTGACTCGCGGCTCCTTGAGGCAGCAGGCTCACCTGCAGGTCACCCCATTTTGGTCGCGCAGCTTGGCCGCGGGTGACTGCGGAGGACCCGTACAGAGGCGATCATCAGGCGAGCCGCTCGTTTTTTGCTGATCCGGATGCGTCCGGCCCCGCCCCGCCCCGCCCGCATGTGCCCGGCCGGACCAGCCCCGCCCGCGCCCGCCCCCCGGACACTTCGTTACCATTGTGCTCAACTCCATTCAATGACATGGATAGGTTTGTTCCGTCCGTTTGTCTTGTGTTACATGGCACCCATAATTTGATCGAGTCGGATCCAGCGGCAGCGGCGCGGCTGCCACCATCAGAGCCACGGATCGGCGACTCACGACAAAAAAACGCGTGGCATCGGTGTCCGCTGCTGGCTTTTGAAAGCGACACGCGAGAACAGACTGACGCGCGGAAGTGTTGCGAGCATACCGCCGGGAACCCCCGCCCCCTCTCTCCCCCCTCCCCGCGAATGCGGACCGTAGCTTGTCTGTGAGGAATGTAAAACGTGTCAATATCAAAAATCACGATTTTTTTCGACTTCTCCCACTTATAAACGAAATGTTCAACCCTTCAACACTTTGAAGTGTTCAAATACCATTTAAACACTTCTTAAAAGTGTTCAACAAATTGTTGTGCACTTAAAAGTGATCAGCTCGATATTTGTACTCTTAAAAGTGTCCAACTCCCCTGTTGGTTACTTCCACGGTGGTGCGCCCAAGTGCGCAACTGGGGAGTTGAAACACTTTTAAGCGCACAACAACTCTTTTGAACAATTTTAAGTGTTTAAATGGTATTTGAACACTTTGTTTAACAGTACAGTTTTACTTGTTTTTCTAACAGATCACCTACATAAATGATCAAACATGGCTTATGCCCGTCACGTCCGAGGTCACGTCATACACATCAACTCGTATCATTTCATATTTCGACGGTTGTTTTACTTTCACGAGTCTCTTGATCCTGACTCCACCACACTCACCTATTCCGCAATATTCGACCAAAGGTAAACAGCCCCTCTGGGCGTGCCGCTCGGTCCCGCCCCGTCCCGCCCCGCCCCGCCCCGTCCCCTGACCCCGCGAGGGCCGCGAGTCCGAACACTTTCGCCACCCAACACTTGCAACACCCGCTCCAGCGCCCCGGCCCGCCCCGCACCTCACAAGTGGGTCCCCGCGACACTTCCAAGGCGATCGCGTCGTTATTTTATGATGTGGCGCAACAAGGTGGGATGAGTCGCGTGTGTGTGTTTTGTTCTCCCCAAACGCTGCCTCCGTGCGCTCGCGAATGCTTGTCTTGTCTGCTTCTTGGAGAATGCGTTCAAGACTCTCCTCCTGCAGGTCGCTTTTCGGATTTGCCTCCAGATTTCACTCCACCCGCGTAGCTGAGGTTTCTGACAGATGCGGCACAAGGAGAATTATTCCACGTCGGTGGTAATCATTGAAATTGCGCTCGCGATCGAAATCATCGATTGCGAGGACCGTTCGGCGACAAACATACACCGGGTGTCGAAACACCTTGGGGCGATGGGATGGCGACATAATGGTCTCATGCCGCCCCGGGGTGTGGGGGAGGGAGAGAGAGAGAAGGGGGCGGAGGGGACCACATGGACCGTTCCAAGGCTCGGGTTGCGCTACAATATGCCTAATTACAGGGAGGGGGGGGGGCTGCGGGGGGCGTGGCGCGGCGTGGCGGCGCGGAGGGGAGCGCACCGGAGATGGGGGATGATTGGGGGTGTTAGGGGAGGAGATATGGAGATGAAGGAATGGTGAAGTGGAGGGGGAGAGGGGGAGGGGAGCGCAATAACTATTGCTTTGAGGACAGCGCGCCGTGCGGAGCGCGGAGGATTGGAGAGCAGCGGATACTCGCGGCACATGTCGCGGGCCGCGGCGCTCCGCTGGTCAGCGCTGCCGCTCACCCTCGCGCGGTGTGCTCCGCGCCACGCGGGTTTGATTCAGGACCCTGCTGGCATGATTCAGTGCGGCGGGGCGGGGCGGGGCGCTATTCAGCGGTGAGAGACGGAAGCCCCTCGCTGCTCCAGCACACAGTCGCTGAAGCTGAAACCTCGCACATCAGACGTCGTCGTCCTTGCTCGCGCCGTGCTGGGGTTGCGGGTGTTGTGGGGTGGGGAGGGGCGGGGCGGGGCGCGCTCGGGTAATTACAGGCTGCTAAATGCCGCCCCGCCCCGCCCGGCACCGGCCCGGCCCGGGCCCGCGGCCGCGTAGCGCGCATAGTAGGGCGTCCGGGACGTCATCTTTGTAAAGAGCACAACTGAGTCTGCCGCTCCGATGATAATTTTGCCTCTTCCATTGGAGACTGTGAAGAAGGAGATTAGGTGGGCGGGAATCTGCGCGATGGACCCGCGTCTCGAGTGGCCTTTCACTCTTCGTCTCTCTCCCTCCCCCCTCTCTCTCTCTCTCCTCTCTCTCTCTCTCTCTCTCTCTCTCTCCCTCTCTCTCTCTCCCTCTCTCCCCCCTCCCGCCACCGCCCCCGGCGCGGCGCCCCCGCTGTGAGCCGACTCTGGAACACAGGGAAGACCTATCGATGACCTTCAGCATCATAGAGCGCGCGTCTTCCATACTGCGCTGTATTTCGCAGTTCTCGTGTTGGCTGGTTATTAATAATAGAATCAGTCCAGCACGAATGAAGAATATTTCTTTATTCTTCTGCAAAGTTACACGCTTATTTAAAAATATATATTAAAAAATAATTGTTTTAAAATAATTACCTTTAAAAAAAAAAATAAAACACTTGAACTTTAGTGCCCCTACGGCCGGCAGGCAGAACACCTCCCTACCTTGGAAGTACTTCGGGCGATGACGCTAGTTTGGTCTGCACACAACATCAGTCATGTCCCGCGACGTCACCGGAGCCTCTCTAAACGCCGCGCCGGGGCCGCCGGGGCCGCCGGGTGGGTGGGGCAGAGAGGGCTCCGGAAGGAAGCGTCCGCGTGAGGTTCTCCTGGTGGCGATGTTCATGCGAGAGGATGAGGAACTTGTAGGGGAGGCTCGAGGGCGCTCTCTGTCTCTCTCTGTCTCTCTCTCTCTCTCTCTCTCTCTCTCTCTCTCTCTCTCTCTCTCTCTCTCGTGTGTGTGTGTGTTTGTAAGAGGCAAGAAGGGTGGAGGGGCGGGGGTGGTCACCTGGCTCCCGCTGCTGGACGGCAAACAAACAAACACGCCCTGCCCCGCCTCCCAATAACGAGGGCGAGGCGAGCTATGGGAAAGTCTCTCGGTGACACGCGCCTCGCGATAAGGATCACCGTCGCTGCCGTGCCAATAATCCATCATGCGTCCACTCCTTTGCTGATCCTTTTGTCCGACGTCGGCTGCAATGACCATTATTGGCAGAGAGAGCAGCGGGCGGTGCCAGCGCTGCATGCCGCGGACAGGATCAGCGGGGGAGATCGAAGCAGATCGAAGATCGTCCAATAAGGCCGCTGCTTGACTGAGGCGGGCCGGACTCTGGTTGAAAAAGGAGAAGCAGCGGCGGAGATGCTGCTGATCGATAAGAAGATAGTGATCACTACACTCTTTGACTGCATGGGCAAGTTTCTTAATGGCAATAATGTTTGCGCTGTCTCGTATGGGTTTGCAATCATATTCCAGTTATTTTTTAAAATTGTGTCAACTAAAATATGTTTTTAATATAGGTGGTGATCGAGGGTTTTGAGATATGAATTCTTCTCCCCTATTTCATTAGCATCTTGCGGCAGTGCGGTAAAATCCCCAAACGACATTGCGGCTTTAAAAAAAAAAATCCTTCACTAAGTCCCTTTGGACGTGCTACGCCGTACTTTTTCGCTAATCGAAATCCTCTCGTGAAGCGCTCGCCGTTAAATTTACCAACCCGGTGGTGAAACTGCGCGAGAGCGCTCTACCGTGTGAGAGGGATAGAGAGAAAGAGAACGAGATGATAGAGACACCTCACTGGTTTGGCATTGTGTGCGGACCTAGCGGCTGGAGGGCCGGAGTGCTGGAGGGCGTGCCGCGGGGCGGGGCGGGGCGGGGCAGGGGCGGGGCGGGGCAGGACGGCGCTGATGGGATTGTCTCTTTTTGTCCGCGGCCTGCGGGGCCCGCGGGTCTTGCTGCTGTCCCTGCTGTCCCTCCAAGCAGCCGCCGCCGACACGTGCGCCGCGCTGGCCGCACCACACAAAAGTCAAAACCAACCCGCCCCGCCCTCAGCCATCCCCCCCCCTCCCCTCCCCTCCCCGCCCGGAACTTGCGCCCCTCCTCGATAGAGTGATTACTCCAGCAGGGGGCGGGTGCGTGAGCTGTGAGCTCCCGTCAGTCATTGCGCGCAATCTTCTTCAGAGTATTCCGGATACGATTTTCTAAGATGCACGCTTTTGTCGCCCAGCCCAGCAGTATGCGTCGTGTGGGTCCGGGACAGTGCCTGTCCACTGCCCGACTTTCAGGGTTCCATCTCTGTGTCTCTTTTCCTGTAAGCAGACGCCTTCTGGTGCGAGAGAGACGCTGAAAACCCTGAAACTCAGGAGTGGGCAGGCCCTGGTCCGAAAGGACCCCACGCCTATGGGGTCGGGGTCGGGGGAGTGCAGTAGGATGGACAGTCAGCTACCGCCGCCACCTCCACCTCCACCGTGCCGCGCCCTGCTGCAACCCGGAGCCTCTCACTTCACCTACACACCTTTGTCGACAGCCGCGCGCGCGCTCTCTCTCACACACACTTACATTTACTCGCCTACTCTCTCACGTATGTGACCCCCCCCCCCTTCCCTACCCCCCCTTACACTTCTTTTCCACCCTCTCCTCTCTCTCCCTCTCTGACAGACGGAGTTCAATAGTACGACCCAGGAGGAAAAGGAAAACTTTTCAATTCATTTAATGGGATGACACGCGTCCGGACGCCCGTCCGGCGTGGGTCTCGCGTGGCGGGCCGGGGCAGGGCGGGGCGTGGTGGGGCGGGGCGGGGCGGGGCGGGGCGGGGCGGGGCGGGGCGGGGCGGTCCAGCTGATGAAAAGGCGGCACTCGGATCAGAAGGCTATGACAGCCGTGCGGCCTTTATAGGGAGAGATGGGCGAAAATAAAAAGTTCCTCCCTTTGGGCTCGGCGCGCGCGCGAGTCTCATCGGTCCCAGATGCTCAAGATGTAGCTACAATTATGATTGACTATTCGTGGCGCCTACTGCCTCCCGGCCGAGGTGAGGTGGGTCGACGGGCGCCCCAGTGAGTTGGGGCGGGGCGAGGCGGGGCGAGGCGGGTCCGCGGTGATTTGGCTGATGAAGCAATCACTTTAAAAGGGGAGAGTGAGCTAGCGCGGTGGGCCTCGAGAAAGAGGTGGTGGAAGTTTGCGGAGAGGGTGGGAGGTGGGACGGAGCAAGAGGGGCAGTTGGCCAGCCTGCCCCAGGTAAATGGGGTGGACCGTCAGCCTAAGGGAGAGAGAGCAAGAGAGAGAGAGAGAGAGTCGTGGTGAGTATCGCATTTCGATGTATCATAGTGGTTCTACCCCCAAGACTGATCAGCACATATCCAATAATAACCAACGATTCCCTGCGGATAGCCTGAAACTAGCCACTCGCCTCGCAGCGCTACAGTTGTGCACCTGACGGAAGCGAATAAGTCGATTAGGTAAATATGCTCGTTTTCCTACTGAGAGGAGTCATAAGGTTGTAGCCTCTCACACCCCCATACTTTACTCTAGGGTTGAGCTCAACCCAAAACTTTACACCGGCCTCCTAGTCATACCATACATGCTCACTCTTTAAAGCTTACGGTGAATTTCACTGTAAGCTACGGTGAACTTGGCATCACCGTAACTTACGGTGAATTTTCACTGTAAGTTACGGTGAATGTCACCGTAGATTACGGTCATACCCCCTGATTCACCGTAAGCTGCAGTGACATTCACCGTAAGTTACGGTGATGCCAAGTTCACCGTAGCTTACAGTGAAATTCACCGTAAGCTTTTAAGAGTGCTCTTCCACCCCATTACGTCCCACGTCTCTTACCGAGGATTGGTGTGCTCCTAGGGTATTTACCCTCGGCATAAGCCGGATATTCGCCTGGGGCCGTGTGGTGGCCCAAGGTACAAGCAGCTGGACGCGGCCACGCGCTGGCCCTCCCTGCCATACCCCGGGGGGAAGCAGAGCTCGTTGTCATGAGCAACGCCATGAACCAGCAGCATGAGCTCATGTCCACGCCGCCGCGGCGCCCTCATGACTACTTGCCAGGGAGAAGGGGCATCCATAATCCAATTCAATTAGCCGGGTACGCGGCAGGCGTGCAGTGCAGGCGCCACCGGGGGGCACTGCATTAGGATGAGCGGGGCGAGGGGGCGAGGGCATACGTCAGGGTATTGACAGAGGGGGCCAGCAAGGTGTGGTGTGCGCCCCTTTTCGCCCCGCACCTTCATACGGGTCAGATCTCTGCCTACAAGTCCCTCGCACAATATGGAAGCCTCTGCGTGTCGCGAATTGCGGGAAGAATAAAAGTGAAAGCAAGCTGCGACAGATTAATTTTCTTCGCCGTCAAACATATTTTCCTCCGTGTCTCAGTTTTCCCGCTGCTGCTGCTGCTGCACAGAGAGAGAGATGGATGCTCCATGTTTAATGCGGCTGTGGCGTGTCACGCGGGGTCGCCCAGCCAGCGCCTGTCACGCTGCGGGACACAGCGTGACACAGCGTGACACCGCGCGCGCTCGCCGCCCGCTACCTATATGAGCGCAGCATCAATAATGTCGCACTCTAAAGTGCAGCGCATTCTGCGCACTGCATCCTTGCGGCCGGGCCGGGTCGATATATCTGTCACTCGAAGCTATCCAGCGCGCTATCGCTTGAGTGCGAAACGGACTCGCCAAATGCCAATAGAAAATCTGATCAAAAGTGTTGTGTATAAGTTTGATTGGTTCAGATTACGTTGCGGTGTAGTTCAAACCGTATAAGCCGAGAGGGAAATAACTTACGCAGTTTGTGTACTTCGGTGAACTGTTGTGAATTTTAAGGGAATATTTGTGAATTTTCACTTGAATTTGTGAAATTTCCTCAATTTTCCACATTGTAGGTGACAATTTGTGAAACTTTTAAATTTTCTTTTTGATTTTTTCTGAATTTTCCTGAATCGCAAGGTGTGCAAATATTTCAGAGCTGTTTCCCCTAGGTATGAACTGGATTCTAGGAACGTATTTGTACCCCTTTATAGGGACGGGGGTAAAAATACCAGGGTCGATCTTTTACCCCCATTCCTGTTCCGGGGGGTACAAAATACCCGGGTGGATCTTGTACCCCCTCTCCGCACCGGGGGGTACAAATACCCGGTTCGATCTTGTACCCCCCTCCCTGTACACACTGTCAAAAATTTTGTTGTTTGATAGCAACACGCCGTGTAGTTTGTTTTGTAACAAACGATACTGTTCAGAAATGACTCCAGCTTTGTTATAAAACGACATTTGTTCAGCAACAATAAATTAATTGTAACATTACAATAAAATTGTTGTATTAAAACAAATTGATTGTTTTTGGCCAAAACAACTTGTGTTGTTATTCGACAACTCTGTCATCATTTAAATGATTGTTTTTCAACATCTATTTTTTACAGTGGCACGACTTGATAAACCGAGTCACAACTGACCCATAGTTGTTCACAGATCGAGCAGTGCAAATACCCGTGTCGATCTTGTACCCTCCCCGTACCGGGGGTACAAATACCCGGGTCAATCCTGTACCCCCCGGCCCAAATCTCCGGTAAGATTTTTACCCCCTGGTTCAAATCTCCTTGGGTATTTGTGCCCTGGGTGTCGAGCTGGGGGTTACAATTGCACTAGGGGATTTGTACCCCCCTCTCAAAGGGGGTACAACTGCCCTGGGAATATTGTACCGGGAGATATAGTGGTACAGATCTGCTGACACCGGCTGGGCTTCGGGCGCCCTGGTGGGTAGGCAGCCCCGCCGGTCGTGAGTGCCGCGGAGCGACCTACCTTCCGGGAGCTCAGCAGCTCGCAGCCGCCTGATTCCAAAGATCGCGCTCATGTACCGTACCTCCGTCCTTGTCGCACCCATGGCAGTGCCCCGTGTTGGGGAGGGCAGGGCCCCATGAGTGTGACAAGGACGGACGCAGGAGAGCGATCCGGCGGAGAGAGGAAGAGAGGACGAAGGTGGGACGGATGCCACTCAGCGCCGGGAAGCAGTGCGGTGCGGTGACGCTCTGAGAGGCGCGAGACGTGATCGCGTCCTCCCAACCCGCTCTCTCTCTCTCTCTCTCTCTCCCGCTCTCTCTCTCTCTCTCTCTCTCTCTCTCTCTCTCTCTCTCTCTCTCTCTCTCCTGTTAACGATCTAAACTCCCACTATGCGTCTGTCTCAAGTGTTAGAAATTCAGAACTCATTGACAGTGCTACAAGTCAGTACTCTAATTTGCCACGAAAGTTCTCTGACATAAATGAGCAGTTCTTTTTTGGGTATGCTATGCCTCTTGATATTTATAAAGCCATACAGAGTATCAAATCAAAGGCAACAGGTGTAGATAACTTGTCAATATCCTTTCTTAAATTGTGTTTGCCGGCCTTAATGCCTATTATGGAACATTTATTTAATTTCTGCCTCCAGAATAGTGTCTTTCCATCTATGTGGAAAATGGCAAATATCTTGCCTATTCCAAAAAATAAAAGCCCGAGAGAATGCAAAGATTATAGACCTGTCAGCATATTGTGTGTTCTCGGTAAGGCCCTGGAGAAAATAGTCCACGCGCAGGTCAGTGAATTTCTATCAGAACGTAACCTTTTTGCCGAGTTTCAGTCTGGTTTTAGGAAGGGCCACAGCACAGTCACTGCTCTTGTTAAAGTAGCAGATGACATACGAAAGTCTATTGATAAACGCCTTATGTCGATGCTGGTTCTTCTTGACCTCAGCAAAGCCTTTGACTGTGTCCATCACGAGTTGTTACTTGCGAAACTTAAATACCTGGGATTTTCCAGGTCTGCTGTGGCCTGGTTTCAGTCATACTTAGTTGACAGATGTCATAGAGTTTTTGTTTCGGACACAGTGTTCTCTGACTGGACTACAGTTAAGACAGGGGTACCTCAAGGCAGTGTCCTAGGACCCTTACTGTTCCTTATATACCTTTTTGATCTACCCTCAGTAATTAACTCTTGCTCTTATCATATGTATGCTGATGACATCCAGCTGTATACCCACTTCACCCTGTCAGACCACGAAGCTGCTCTTGGCCGTATTACTAGTGATATACTACAAGTTATTGAATATTGTGAAAAACATAATCTGGTATTGAATGTCGGCAAAACACAGGCAATAATTTTGGGTACGCAGAAATATTTGACGCTGCTGAATAAGAACCCAGTTGCCCCTTTGGTTCTAAATGGTTGCACAGTGCCGTACTCCAAATCGGTTAATAATTTGGGTGTACTCTTCGACCCCGCACTTAACTGGACGGAACACTGCATATCTGTCGTCCAAAAGGTATTTGGCGTTCTAGCACAATTACGGCGTAATTTCTCCTTCATACCACGCAATGTGAGAAAAACTCTTATCTCATCTTTAGCAATGCCTCACTTTGATTACGCATCGGTCCTGTTTACGGATATGCCAGCTTACAACAATCTCCGACTTCAAAGAGCACAAAACGCGTGTGTCAGATTTATAACGGCAGCATCACGATACGAGCATATTACACCATACTACAGAGCAATAGATTTTAAGAAAATCGTGGAAAGGAGAGAGATCGATACAGCTGTCCTTGTGAGTAAAATTATTAAGTTCAAGTCCCCCAGCTATTTAAGAAATTCATACCAGTTTGCTTGTCTAAATAAATCATCAGGGACTAGGTCCAGCAAGTCGCGTTTACAAATACCAACTCATAGAACTCAAAAATATCATTTGTCGTTTCTTGTCCGGTCATCTCAACTGTGGAATGAATTAGCATTATATCATCATTTGCACCTGTCACCGCAGACCATCAGGAGAAAGCTACTGAATGCATAAAATCGTCATGTTGTTTGTATCCTGCACTTAATCTTTAGTTGTTACACTAGTTTTAAGTATTGTTAGTCATTAAGTATTTCTAAACATCCTGCTAGAGAGCGGGTTCTCATGTAGTGGGGCTTCATAGCCCTTTTTGAGGATCCTCAATAAATTCAATTCAATTCAATTCAATTCAATTCTCCCCCCCCCCCTCTCCCTCTCCCTCTCCCTCTCCCTCTCCCTCTCCTCTCCTCTCTACCCCTTCCCTCCCGCCCATTGAGCGCTCTCGACTTCCAAGCAGGTGTTACCATACCACCTCGATCTGCCGCCTCGTCAACCATCGCCATCCGTGCTCTTTACACATCGCGACTTCTGTCACCAGCGGTTCCCTCCATAGAACACACACACACACACACACACACCACACAGGCACATACATACTGGAGGGCGCACTTTCTAAAACACATGATGAAGGAGGTCTCCCTGAAGCCGATTACCGGAGTGTTTACCCTGTGAACAATGACGTATTATTTTAAGGGGTCAAAAAAAAGGAGTTAAAAAAAAAGAATGGGTTGTCTAGCTGCTTTGCATATGAAGGGAGGCCGTCGCACCATAGGGGTGGCATGGCGTGGCGATTCGGTCGAGAGAACTTGGCGATGACGATATTCTAGCTTTAATGACACGGTCCGAGCGAAAGAGAGAGATGGAGAGAGAGACCAGGGCCGGGGGTGGAGGATCCTGCACTCTGCTGCTGTTGTTGTTTAAATCCGTGTGACTTCTGTAATGAGTCGTGTTCTCGGTCACAATGCGGGAGTGTTTGCCGTGCATGATGCGCTACTCTGGCAAAAATAAAATGTTATTCGTCCGCGCCATACATCCCTCCCCCCCCCCTTTAAGTTACAACGTTGCAGGGCGTCTGCTCGCAGGGGTGCAGAGGCTAGAGGGGGAGTGGCCGGTGGCTGCGCGATGCACGCACACACTGCGTCGCGATGCGCTATGATGCACCGGCTCAGTCGAGCGGAAGACGTTTCTCGAGGGCTGCCTGCGCCTCTGGACCGTAACTGCAGTGATGACTGCAGTGTGCCGAGCTATCCTCCCCTTTATCGTGCCGCTCATTCACAATCACTGCGGCGTCGAAGGGAAAAATAAGAAAATCTTTTAGCTGTGGACTTTTTTCTGTAATGAGACTCCCTTCGATTACAGGACAGGGCCACAATTTCGTCACAAAGAGCAGCTATTTGCGGCTATTTGCTTACCGCCGTGAAATTTATTTCTAAAAACTATTTTTGTTCCCTTTTTCTTTTTTCAAACAACTGTTGTAGGAGTCTGAATCTTTAAGATTTTACATGCGTCATACACCGTCACAGCAAACGAAACAACTATTATTCTGACATTTGTTTGTTTCTTTCACCCTAATCCTGCACAGCGCGCCCGGTCCCCGCTGGCAAGTGCAGGCAGACTGCGGGCGGGGCGGGGCGGGGCCGGGCGGGGCGGCGGGTATAAGGGTTAGAATTACGCGTGGGACGCCCGCGGGGTGGAGGGAGGCGGGGCGGGGCGGGGTGGGGCGGGGCGGGGTGGGGCGGGGCGGGGTGGGGCGGGGCGGGCGTCGCGAGGCGCCTGCCTGCGGCGTCGCGTGCCGCTTCAAACTGTGACGAAATTTTCTCCCCTTTACCCCCCGCCCGGCGTGGCAGCCCTCGCTCCCCGCCCTCCCACCCTCCCTCTCGCATCCGGAAGGAAGTCGAGACTCGAGAGAGTGCGCGTCGCTCGAAGGGGCGCAAACTGTCGGAGAATGGAATGGGACGGCTGCTGCGCGGGGCATATGGAAGGGGTTGTCATTTAACGGTGAACACTGGACCCTGCTGCTATACACAAAAATAAAAAGTCGACCAATTTAAAAGTGAATTTCATACACGTCTTGACGCTCGCTTTCTTTCTCGTTGTGTGAAATAAGTGTTAACCCCGAGGGGTCAACCACTTAGATATTCCATGTACACACTGAAAAATATTCCAAAATATTCCAGATATTCCAGAAATATTCCAGATATTCCACAAAAAATTAGCAAAATATTCCTCAAATATTCCAGATATTCCCAAAATATTCCAGATATTCCAGATAATCGAAAAATATTCCAGATATTCCCAACATATTCCAGATATTCCCAAAATATTCCAGAAATCCTTCAAATATTCCAGATATTCCATGTACACCAAAATTCTGAGTGGTCGACCTCTCGGTTAACCCCCTCACCTCGGTGTTTTATTTTATTTTTCTGCGACGTGGTGTCGACAATTCGTTTCGCGGGGGCCAGAGCTGCCTTTGGTCGACGACAGAGTGCGGCGGTGTTGCGAGCCTGCTGCTGCTGCTGCTATACTGCTGGCCTAAAGAAGTCGCGAGTATGACAAATGAGTCGACCCGAGCCGGGCTGGGCCGGGCCGGCACCCTCCCGGCCGGCCTGGGCTGGGCCGGCCTTCCCTTACCCTCCCTACGGACCCGAGCGGCGCGCAGCACCCCTCCAGCCCCACCCTCCCGGGGCCGGCGCGGGGCGGCGCGGCGTACAGCGGGTTAGTGGGACGAACATAACCTTCGGCAACTCCGCAGGACCGTGCAGCAGAGCAGCAACGCCATACTTCTCCTCCCCCCCCCTCCCTCCCTGACTCTCTACTTTGCTCTCTCTCTCTCTCTCTCTCTCTCTCTCTCTCTCTCTCTCTCTCTCTCTCTCTCTCTCTCCTCTCCTCTCCTCTCCTCTCTCTTTATCACTCTCTCCTCCGCTCTCCCCGTTCCGTTTTCGGAACAATGGAGCGCCCTTAGCAGACAATGCACGCTGCCCAGGGGTAGGGGTTGACTTCCTGTTGGCGCCGCCGCCCCCGCGCCGCCTCCGCACGTGCTTGCGCCGTTCCACTCGGACCGTCCTAACCTCACCCTCCTAATGAGTGGAGATAAACTGCAGGTTATGACGCGTCGTATCGCTAATAAATCGCGCGGAATATTCTCTCCCTGCGCGGCTCGAGTGCAGAGCGACGCCTCCTCCTCCCCAGCGACAAGCGCTGCGCATTACGCGCAGGCCTCTGCTGTATCTAGTCTGGCGCGAAGAGTCTAGGAGGCGGGCGCGTGGTGCATCTTGAGACACCAGCCGCCTGGGAACGGTCTCAGCTTGTCATAAGCAGTGCTGATTTGGTACGGCGATGAGTTTCACTTCCTGCTGCTGGATTTGACTAGCAATGACCGCCGTAAAAGTAAAACATGCCGCTGTGAGTGTTGTGTCTTCGAGTCGTTCCGCGGCCGTGGGCGCCGTGGGCCGTATCAAACGTTATCGGGCGAGGCAGAAACGCGACGGCGGATTATAACGACGTGATTTGAGGCGGCCCCTGGTCTGGGGCTAGGCGGGGCTGGAGGAGGCCGAGAGGGCCGGCTAAATTGGCCACGTGCTGCTGGTGGATCATGCAGCGCGCGGCGCGTAAGAAACTCGGCGTCGTCGTTAGGAGGAGGAGGAGGTGCACCCGAGTAGCTGCAGCAGCGCAGGGCGCCACGACCCCCTGGGGACGTCGCGGCGGCCGCGGGGGGGAGGAGGAGGGGGAGGAGGAGGGGGAGGAGGAGGAGGAGGAGGAGGAGGAGGAGGAGGAGGAGCAGAGTGACCTAGGCCACAGCGCGGCGCCGGGCCTGCCCCCGCGGGACCGTACCGCCGTCTCGATGCACTTGCCCTATCAGAACGGGCGAGATGAATCGCGCACCCCTTGGTCCTTTTGGTCACGCAGTGTTGCCAACTGCATACATACATGCGCGCGTGCGGCGCTGCCAACCGCGCCACACGAATGCATAATGACTGTCGATAATGAGCCAAAAGAAGGCGACGAGGAGGAAATTGCTGACGACGCGGCGGCGCGTCGCGGCGGCGGGGCCGGGAGGAGGGGGGAGGGGGTGTGGTATTCTGCTCCGGCGACGTCTCACTTTCAGCGGGAAACGCACTCAGGTTCAAAGAACCCTTGCTCTTCCGTCGTGTCCGACTACGAGTGCTTGATTGGATTAGACCGGTGTATGAATTCAAACAAGTCTATTTCAAGGGCAAAATTCGAGTTTCCTGCCGTTGCTCAGCGCCAACCATATGCTGTACGGCTACATAAATGTATACCTAAAGCAGAACCGTGCAGCACTGCACACAAATGTCAAGTCCTGGGTCCTAACTCATCTCCCCCCCCCCTCTCTCTCTCTCTCTTTCGCTTGCTCGCTTGCTCCCCCCCCCCCCCCACCTCTTCCGCTCCACGCCCCACTCCGGGTAGAAAAGAACAGGTGCGGAGGCTAGAAAAGGGGTCTAGCGCGCCAGCTGCTCACACACACGCACGCACACACACACACGCACGCACCTGTGCGCCCGCTGAGCCCCCGGGGCGCGCGTGATATGGATTGCGCAGGTCCCCGTTTTGGGACATTTTTCGCGGAGGTGATGACAGTCTGGTAAAATATATGGTTTATTACAACTGCGGGCCCCCTCTGTCCTGCAGGCTCCCAGTCCCCCGCACGAGAGCAACAGAGACAGTGGCGGCTGGGGGCCCCAGCGAGGATAGGAGCGAGAGAGACGCGCGCACACGTGTCCCCTCACGTGGGGCCGGGGGCCGGGGAGCGGCAGGGGCCGAGAGGCACGTCTCCGCCCAGCCGATTTGTCACTGTCGGCCGCCAGGGCGCGCTGCTGCCGCTGCAGTCGGATGGCTGGCCGCTTGCGCGCGTTTTTGCCCGTGCAGACGAACGAACCGTACGTACGTGTCGTGAACGCCGCCGCGGAATCAGACGTCCGCTCTGCCCCGCCCCACCCCGCCCCACCCCACCCCACCCCGCCCCACCCCGCCCCACCCCACCCCCACCCCCCCCCACCCCGCCCCACCCCGCCCCACCCCACCCCACCCCCCCACCCCGCCCCACCCCGCCCCAGCGCAGCGCCAGCCTGTCAAACAGAGAGACGAGGGTGGGGGGAACAATGTCGCAGCGAGCGTGAAAACAGGACGAAAAATAGAGGAGATTGTAATTTTGTCTTATATTGATTGCTTTAGAAAGTCGATTGGGTACTGGGAACAAGAGTACTGTTTTCTCTTTTGCATTTACTCTCAGTGAACCCGTGTGGCTGGAATAAGGGCCAGCGCCGGAGATGAGCCTGGACCACGTGGACTGTAAGACGCACTCGATGTTCGTCGCCGCCTCAAAACCAAAGACTGCATGTTTTGCTGTATATCTGTTGCAGGATCATGGGTGCCGCTGCCTCCCGGGAGCAGACCGGCGGCATGGGTCTGCGTCCGGAGACAGCCTCCCTCGTTGTTCGTGTCTCCCCCACGGCGGAGGTGCAGGCTTTTCGAACGCGCCCGGCGGGTGAGTCGCCAAGGCAAGGCAGCAGTCGAACGGTGAAACAACAGAGCGCTCCGGCCCATTAGTCGGGCTACAAACAGAGCGACAAATAGACCTCATTGGACCCGGGGCCTCCTCCCCACCCCAGCGCGACACGCACGGGGCCCGAGAGAGGTGAGGCATCACATGCAAAAGAAAGCAAAACCCCCAACCGCGCCCCAAAGGCGACGAAAAAGGAGGAAAAGACCGAACCAAGAGGGAACCGACAGACTTTTTGCTGGCGGAAGGCGACTGAAAGAGAATAGCCGCGACTGAAACTACGCGAGTCTCATAGTTTCAGCCCGTATAATGTTATTTTACTTTGTGATAGCAGCACGCCGCTTTGTAGAGGAGACCTTAGTTTTGCCTTTTTATTTTTCCCCCGACCCCGCAGCTCGACGGAGGCGCAAAAGTAATCGCGTGTCGCCATCGTGGTATTATCACTTGTGCGGTGGGCTGGCCGGGCCCGGGCGATAAATCAAAACGAAAATCACGCTGAATCAAAATCAAGGGAGTGAAAAGGAGGGGGACGTCTGTTTAGGGGGGGTCTGCTGCACTGCAACAGCGTAGCGCGGCCAGCGAGCAGCTGCATGTGGGCTGCGGGTAGTAAAGGGAGGGTTGGGGGGGGGGGGGGAGAGATAACCCCGCGGAGGACCCGCCGGAGTGGGCGGGTCATGGTCATGACGGTCGAGTACGAGAAAGCAATCGAATATGGGAAACGGAGCTTTTACTGTCGTGTTGTTTCTGGAAAAAAAAATCTGGGGAATTCACCGCACAATTAAGTTCAAATTCAAGTGAAAATTCAGAATACTTGAGGTGAAATTCAAGTGAAAGTTCACATGAATTTACAAAAAATTACAAAATTTTACAAGAAGTCACAAAAAATTCTCAAATATTTTACGAAAATTCACAATATGTGTACACCAAAATTCAGAGTTGTTTCTCCCTCGACAGCCTACCAAGGATTTCACTCGCTTCTCTGCCGTTACGAGACAGGGCTGTCGTGTTCAAACTGTCCCTGCTGGTGCCGGACACTGCGCCCTGCACTGTTGAGCGGCGCATATATGTGATCGTTTGGTATTGCCTCGCTCCCTGTACGTGCAGAGCGCGCTGGCTATGCCGCCACTCGTGGCTGTTCGCGTAGGTATATTGTTGTCACGGAGTTAATTCTCTTTGCTTTTCCGCACTACGTAAAAAATTCTATATATCTGCCTGTTCTATTCTGGTTAAAAAAAAAGAATAAAAAAAATAACACGGTTGACACGCGTTTCTCCAACCTCTGCTCCTATCATGTCGCGTGCGTGCTGTGGGGTGTGGAGGCCGGGGGAGGAGGGGTATGACAATACGAGGGAAGAGAACTATTTTCGGCTAATCCGAATATCCCTGCCCCATCCGCTTCTCCTCCCTTTTCGCGTGAAACCCGAATGCGTGTTGGCTGCTCTGCCCTTCCCCTTCAACCCCGCCAGCCCGCGCTGATCCCTCCCCTTCTGTCCCCTCCCTGTATCCCCCTCTCCGCCGTTTTGCTCTCGAGAGTGATGCCACACATGTCCGCGAGTCTTTTTATTTTTTTCGACCAGCTTTTGTGTTATTCAGTTTTAGCAGCCTGCACCGCTGATAGCCTCCCGTTGCGGCGCTGAGTGGCTGGTGCCCGTGCCCGGTTGGCCCCGCCACGCCCCGCCCCGCCCCGCCCCGCCCTGGACCAAAACTCCCTCGCTTGCACGCTTTAGTGGTATCGAGCCTTATTATTACACGATGAGCCATGTGCACTCACACACTCACTATATAACTCGCTTCCTCCGCAGATGGCGCGCTGGGGGCACAAGTAACGTCGCTGTGCAGGGTGGAAGCCAGTTCGGCCAACACAACGCGCTGCGGGATAAGGAAGGCGCACACAAGAGAGGCCCTTTTCTTCTTGCTGGTCGACCTGTTGGTTGGTTGGCAGCCCTGATAAGAACGAAACAAGGCCGACAGGTGTGTATGTGTGCGAGACAGAGAAAATGTTAGTGTGTGTGTATGTGTGTGTGTGTGTGGCGGTAGTGTGGCCGACCTGCCGAGGGGCTCATAAACCACACCCAGCGCAGCCAACACAACGGGCAATTCATTCCGTGAGGAGCTGGGGGGGGGGAGGGGGGGGGCAGCTTACACGCCTCCCTAAGCGCCGCGCACTAAACCTCGCCCTGACTACTTGGAGGGGCATAAGTGCGGCAGACGGTGAGGCGAGGGGGCTGGGGCCGGGGTCTTCCCCCCGGAGCACTACCACTCCCTTCGAACGAGCGCGCATCTCCGTGTCCTCCGCGCGCTGACTTTCACGCGCCCACAGCGCCCGTCAACCAGCATCCGTTACAGTTGCACTATGTATATACCGTCGAGCGCCCGGCCGGGTGTGACGCGCATTTAAATGCATGTAGATTCAAATAACAGTAATTAAAAGAGTTCATAGGGGTAGCGCAGCACCTCGACCTGCTGCTGGCCCGGCAACCGGTTTACAGGCTTTCCCTGCTGCTACTTTGTAGCCACTCGTTCCAAATTCAAATCGACAATTGTTTCCCGCGCTGTGACGGCCACCCGGTCCCGCCGCCGCCTACCCGCCGTTATAATTAAGTAATTAAAACTGACGTCATAATAACTCTTCTTCTTCTTCCCCGCCGCGGCGGTCTCTGCCCCTCGGTGGGGCGTGTTCACGGCTGTTAAGTACCATTACAACGTCGAGCAATTCCTCCAGAAAAAACCAAAAGCAAAGCTCACCTGCCGATGTGAGAAATAGAAAACTGAACACCTAAAACAAGAAGCGTTTGTATTCTTTTGGGAGAGGTTGGCGACGGGTTTAGTGCGGAGGGACTCGGAGGTGAAGGGCAGACTACATGAGCAGGTCCTCGCTACTGTATAACACCGGGGCACACCCCGCGGACGGGCGGACATGCGTCTCCAAATCCTACCCTCCCTATTCCTGAAAGGGAAGGAGGTGGGAGTGGTCTCTCTCTCTCTCTCTCTCTCTCTCTCTCTCTCTCTCTCTCTCTCTCTCTCTCTCTCTCTCTCTCTCTCTCTCTCTGTCTCTCCTCTCTCTCGCTCACTCAAGGCACCTCATGCGAGATCCAGAAGGGGCTTTGCCATACCACATGTGTTCAGGTCCCCCCGCACCCCCCAACCTACCCCCTTTTTCCCCTGTGAAGGTATAGCGTGAAAATGGAACAGGGTTTGGGAGGGGGCTGGGAAGGGAACGGGCTTAGCGGGGACATATATATTCAGAGAGGTACATCGCGTACTGAAATATATTAAACACCAGCCCCTCCGCACCACACCACATGACCCTGCAATGTGTTTGTGTGCGTGGGGAAGGAAAACCGTACCATCACAGTGTGCACTGGTACTGGACTGACAAATGGAAATACACAGGCGGGGGGAGCTGTAAACGATTTAATAAAAATTGGTAAAACGGCAGTGAAACGGCCGCGGGCTGCAGTAAAGGTCCTTACGGCGCACTAACGGTGCCGTGTATAGCGCAATGACTCGCTCAATGACGATGGGGGCGTCATCATCTGTGAGCTGTATCCACAAACCACAGAAATAGGGGCGGCCGAGTACACAGCAATAAGTTGTGGTGTCTTGTTTGTACTCAAGGCTAAGCTGAGCCGTAGCTGGTACTCGTCTATTATTTAGTAGAGAATTTCGATTTTACGTTAGGGCAGCAATACTTCTTAGTGTTGTGGTGAACGCACAGACAGTATCATTCGTGCGTTTCTGGTCGTTTTTTTCCCGGTTATCGGGATGGCCAGGTAATTAAAAATGCACTACGGGCTAGGGATGAAACAAAAGAAAACAGAAGGTTACCCCCCCCCCTCTTCCTCTGCAGTTAGGGGAGGCGCGCAGCTGCTGCTTCGCCTTGGCGCCAGACTTTACCAGTGCAGTCGTGAAAGGGCACTCCTTGCCCCGCCCCGCCCCGCCCCGCACCGCCCCGCCCCGCCCCGCCCCTCCTCGGAGAGGTATGACCAGACCAACAGGCGTGTTTACTGTTCAGGTTGTCCCTGCATGCGAGCTGGCTGGCTAAGAGAGGTCTCTACTCTCACATACGCGTTTGGTGTGTTTGTGTAAGTGTGTGTGTGTGTGTGTGTGTGTGTGTGTGAGCGCGCGCGCGCGTGTGCGTGTGTGTAGTGTAAGTGTGCGACGGAGAGAGACAGTGAGAGTGAGAGTTCCGCGGGATTTGGGAAGGGGATGGAGGAGGCACATGCCTCCCTTTAGATCAAACTCGGTCAAAGCCCACGGCATGGCGTGGCATGGCAGAGCTCCGTCTGGTTCCACTACAGGCGGCCTTCTCTCTCTCTCTCTCTCTCTCTCTCTCTCTCTCTCTCTCTCTCTCTCTCTCTCTCTCTCTCTCTCTCTCTCTCTCTCTCTCTCACACTCACACACACACACACACACACACACACACACACACACTGACACTATCCACGCTAAGGTGCGGGGTCCCTTACATTGGACCGTCGGCTTTGAGCCGTGCGGCGGGGCAAGAGGAGGCAACTGAGAGGGCGCCAATCTCTGCTGCTTCGGTTGGTCAGTTTGGTTGGAGAAGCCCCTTCACCTCAACGCATCTCTCTCTCTCTCTCTCCCTCTCTCTCTCCCCCCCTCCCTGGACGCCCCGCCGCGCATGCTGCTTGCTGGCGTGCTGTATGGCTCGTTATGAACCCACGAGTGGGTGTGCACTGTAAGGCTTTGCCGCGGGGCGGGGCGGGGTGGGCACCCCCAGAGCGATGTGAGAGGCCGGGGCGGGGCGGGGCGGGGCGGGGTGGGGCGGGGCGGGGCGGGGCGGGGCGGGGGCTGCTCCACCGGCTCCAGTCTCTCAGTCTCTTTCTCTCTTCTCTCCAGGGTGGCAATGGCAGCCCTGGCGGAAGCTCGGCCCCGGCCCCGGCCCCGGCCCTCGGCCTCGCACACGGCAGGGCTGGGAAGGGCGCTCGCGTCCCGCCAAAAGCCAAAACGGAAAGGGATGTTCGGTTCGGCCCAGGCTCCGCCGCCACGGCCGCCACGCCCCCCGCCGCCGCTACGCCCCGCCACGCCGCAGGGAGGGCGCGCGCGAGCCGCTTCCGACTTCCGGCCAGCATGAGAGAAATTGTGATCATCGCCAGCCATACATCATGATACTGTCCACATAACGCCTCACCCGTAACGGTTCGGGCGGGCGAGGCCACGGTGGAAATTTTTATTCCTATGCCTGGCAGATTCATCGACTTGAAGGGTGGTGGATATTTCTAAAATTCCGCGCAGTTAGCTTGCAGGGATGGAGGTGCGTTCTCCATACCTGCTTCTATACCCCTCGTGTCTGCCCCTTGGCGTCCCATCTGCCGCGCGCGCGTGTGTGTGTGTGCGTGCGTGCGTTGAAGAGGGGAGGGGGGGGGGAGGGGCAGCCCACTCCGTCCTCGGTCCGATACCATAACGACGTGTGTCGAATGACTTCTTGCCTTGCAGGCGACACCGGCATGGCACTTTCTTCACAGACGGAGCCGGCGGCGTGAAATTTGGCACGCTCGACTGTCACAGCAGGGCAGCTGGATGTAGAGCAAAGCGAGGCCGCCGTGAGAAAGAGGAAAATGGCTTGTATTCGCAACGTTTCGCTCTTTCTGTGGATGCGGCCCGAAATATCCGCGGAGGGTCTGAAAATGGAAACCTTTACCGGTGGTCTGCCCTGCTTACCCACCGGCCTCGTGCTCTATATTATGTCATGCTCGACACATTCCCTACACTACGTAGGATTTTCACTCTCAGTTTCCCCCCAGCTTTTTCTGGACCGTCTAGATCGACGCGGGGCTGTGCTCAGGAGTAGGGGGAACCGGATAGTTCGAAACACCTACTTCTTGCGTGACTCGCTCGAGCGTAAAAGCACCGCTGAGCTTGTCTGTCCAAATTTTCTAAATTTTGGCGAAAGTGTATAACAGAGTGCCACGGAATTTCCAACGTGCATTGGCCTCCTTTTGTCGTACTCTCTCAGCAAGTCGCGCAAAGCAACTGCGAGCAGGCTCAAATCCTCCTTGCGCCCGCAGCAGGGGCGGCCCGGGCGGGGCCTGGCGCCCCCAGGTGCTATGGCGCCTCGATTGTGGGCTGTCGGTAATAAGCCCCCGGCAACAGGGCAGGCCGGCCCAGCGCAAAGCCGCGCCCCCCGCGGGCCCTAAGCCGAGCTATCGGCAAATAGACGGCAGGGCTAGAGGGGGAGAGACTTATTGCAGATTAATCGCTGCAAAAGTTGCACTGCGCGTCTGTGTATGTGTGTGCGTGCGTGTGTGTGTTTGGGGAGAAGGAGGGGGGTGGTTTTGCAAGAGACCGTCCCGCATCCCGTGAGTTACGCAAGGTGCGCACAGAATTATTACCACGTCATCTTAAAAATTCTCTCGTATATTTTTTACAAACAATAATAATAATAATAATAATAATAATAATAATAATAATAATAATAATAATAATAATAATAATAATAATAATATATTTTTACCTTTCCATTGCCGGAGTGAAGTGCTTTGCGATTGGATATGCAAATTTTTGTTTCAAAATTAATACTAGAACTTGTAATTTTTTTTTAGAGTGTGATCGTGGACGGACGAATTAAAGCGAGCAATGAGAGAATAACGCCCTTTCTCTCATAGATAGAAGGGTGAGGGGTTGGGGCACTGTCCCGTGTCCCGCGGGGAGTCTGGAGCAAACACGCGACGCGGCGCGCGGTGTCTTTCTCTCTACGTTTAATCATGATTGGGTGTGGGGCCGGGCCGGCGGTGTGCTGAGCGGCCAAAGAGTGGCGAGGGGCAGGCAGGCATGGCCGACCCGTCCCTAGCGAGCTAGCCAGCCAGCTAGCCAGCCTCTCACTCGGGGCAAATATTGGTCTTGTGATTTGGCTTTGAGCGGGGCAGGGCGGGGCAGTCACGGGCCCCGAGCCCGGGCCGGCCCGCCGGGGGACGCACAAGGTGGGCCAGACCCGAGAGGAGGGGAGGGTCGTGTCATCGACCACGATGCCATTATTTGCCGCGAAACGGCGATCTCCACAACGGAGCGCAGAAAATATCGGTATCTGGTCATATTTTTAACCTTTGTAAGGTAAAGCGGATTATAGCAGCAGTCTCTGGAGAATGGCACATGCGTGCCATTCGATGAGATGTATTCCGTTCTTCGTGCCGCGGTTTCCAGGCAGGAAGTTGTCCTGGTCGGGCTGCTCCGCCTGCCGCGACGGCGTGCTGAATAGACACCGTCCTGCCCCGCCCCGCCCCGCCCCGCCCCGCCCCGCCCCGCCCCGCCCCGCCCCGCCCGCCCGGCCCCGAGCCACGCGACATCTGCCCCTCCCTTTGCGCTGGTCCTCCTCCTCCAGAGCCTCTTCACGTCAGTCTTGTTGACTCAGGCTGCTTCCTCCTCTTCTCGAGAGCGGCGGTCTGGTCCGGTCTGGTCCGGCCCGGCCTCGGCCCCGGCCCCGGCCCCGGCCCCGGCCCCGGCCACGGCCCCGGCCCCGGCCACGGGCCCCAGTGTCAGTGTCACGGCCACCCCCTCCACAGCCCAGTCACTTTATCGCCCCGTTGCCTTTGATTCCTTTCAATGAACGCAGTGCGGCCGAGTCTCCTTCGTCCTTCGTTTGTCGGTGGATGCTTGAATTTTCGATCAACTTGTATTTGTCTAGTAACAAATTATGCGCCGGTAAATTCATCTACTCAGGTCGACACAGGTTCACCCATTGGTAGCCTTGCCGCCATTATGCTGTATTTCGTAATTTTTGTGCTGCATTCCCATAAAGTCATCCTCCAATCTTCATGTAATGATGGTCCACGGGTCCACGTTTGCTTTCATGCCATTTACTGTCTCGCGTTGACTGTTCGTGTCCAACTGGACATCAGCCGGGACAAGAGGGGAAAGTTATGACAAGTTTTGGGCCGAACAGGAATAGCCCTGGTGCTGCGCTGGCTGCGCTGCGCGCCGTTCCATTAGGGCGAGATCACAACAATGGGGGCCGAAGTCTCCGGCAGCGCGCGCGCCAGTCTGTTCATAATCCCCAGGGAGTAATGACCAGACACAGGGCAAACAAACTACAGCGGAATAACGCCACGGCGCGTCGTGCCGAGACAAAAGGAGACTTCTATTCCTGGTTTACACTCACTCGCGTAGACGCGCACACGTGGCCGGGTTACGAATGTCATTTTTAAGACGTTTAATTAGCCCTCTTGTGATTTTGTTCATCACCCTTTCCAAATTGATTGCTCATAGAGTTAATGATAAAGTCTGCCTGGTGAAACAACTCCCGAGCTCTGCGAATGCAGACTCACGTGAATGGGCTATATATTTCGACGTTTGGCAAGCTCTCGCGTGCGGTAGTGTACTATACGCTACTGCGGAGTTCCGCCAAGGAAACACCGGATTTTATTCCCCCGCTATGCTGCCCAATTTCGAAACGGTAGTCGCCGTGACTCAGAGCGCGCTTAACCCTTATTCTCTTTGGAGCGCCCCTCCTTGCCCCGCCTCCCCTGTTGCGTGTGGGTGGCCGTGGGCGCGCTGCCAAAGGTCTGAGCCGAGCGTGTCGAATCAGCAGTTAGGCCCTCTCAGCAGAAGGGATTATCCCCCGCCGTTTCTTTCGTGATTTTTAGGTCCGCGTTTTTGAGAAAAATTTGCGGGGGTAAAAAAGAAAACACGAACCATATGAACCATTATGAAGCGATTGACTCTTTTGTTACGTTTTTAGATTCACAAACAAACTAAAGGAGTGAGGCACGTCAGGAAGGTGATAACACGGCAAGTAAACCCGCTACCGTATGTCGGATGTGTTCGATTTCTAACGCTAACCAGTTGTTTGCACTAGAGTACCGGCAAACAAGAACCAAACAAGCCTGGCCTTCTGGTCTAAGTAAGCTTGCCCCCCCCGGCCGTCCGCAGGACTTTGCCAAAAGTATCACCCCGGGAACGTCCCGCGTAGACTTACTTTTTGCGCCTTTCTTCCGGGGGCACTACTACTTCTTCCATTTGGTGCTTCTCACAATGAGTTGTGTCGTCGCCGCGCTCCGTTCCACTCATGTGCGCCCTTTGTGGACAGATCAGACGGCCATCACCGCCGGAGCCGCCGGAGCTGACAAAAAGAGCCCCGGAAAACTTCCGGCAGGGACTTTGGCTGTTGTGCGCCACTCGGCGGTCCGGGCCGGGCGGAGGAGGACAGGCGGGGGCGACAGCAAGAATATGTGCCGAATCAGATATCGCGCTGGAGTCAGAGAGTCGCGTCATTGTCTTGGCGGCGGCAACGACAGGGCGACGGAAACGTGCCACAACTTCCGCTCCAGCCATTCTCAATGTTTTCATAATCCAAACACAGTTTCAGATTTTTAAAGACGATATCTTGTACTTTGTTTCCTTAATTTTCGTTTTGTTCGTATTTTTTTTTTCAATATGTTGTCCAGCCTGTATTCTGGCGAAGCGCGAATTCTTCCCCCTAACCCTACTCAAGTGACGCTGCTGCTGCCTACGATAATAATTTAGGAGGGGTTCGCGGGGTAACGTCGGGGTTGGGGCGAGGCGCTCAGGACGTAAGGCGTGTTGCCTACCCGGCTCTACACGCGGGGGAGTGACTTCCTGACGCCATGTATCTTCCGCTGGGCGGGGTAAGGCGTGGGCTGCCTGGGTCAGGAGGGCGGAGGGGGTGGTTATGGTGAGAGAGGGCGGAGAGAGGCTCTAGTCAGTGAGAGCGGCGGTCCTAGTGTGGTGAGCCGCACGCCAGAGTTAAGTTGACTTGCAGCTTCTGCTGCTAGGCGCGCCCCCCCCCCTTCCCCCTCACTCTAATGGCGCGAGTTTGCGCTGCAGGCCAGGCTGGCGACGGAAATTGCCACCGATGATCGTGTCTTGAAGCTTCCTCGCAAGACGCTCCCGACCAGCGGGCTCTCCTCTCCGACCAAAGTGCCGTACGACACGCGGGGGAGAAATTTGCCTTCCGCAATGTTTGGTGGTGGGTGACCCGAATTTGTAGTTGTACGCGCTTGTAGAAGGCCGTGATGCTGCTCTGCTGTGCTGTAAGTAGAGCAAGAGAAAGAGAATCAGGAAAACTAGGAGTGTTAGGGGGCTGAGGTGTAGGCGGATAAGTTGAAACAAGCGAGGAAAAAATAAAACTCCTGAGGTGAGGACGTAAGAGGGAGGGGAGGGGGAGAATGGAAAGGGAGAGAGTGGTGGGGCCTTGGGGGTAAAGTGGTCCAGGTTAATAGGCGCGTGCTTGAGCGACCCCTGGGGGGCCCTAGGCGCCCAGACCAGGCCTCGGCCTCGGGCGGCTGGCCCGAGGGAACTGGGGTGGGAGCTCCCAGGGTGCCCTCAGGAAGAAAGAAACGACTCGCCTGCACTGAGATTTCTGACAAATCTTTCATTAAATTTTAGCGCAATCATTTCTGCCTTTTTCCGTGTAGGTCACGTAACAACTCCGATTTTAGCGGAGCGTCTGGTTTTAGGTGTTTGGGTGGGTTGTGCCAAGTGTTGCAAGTTTGACCCATCAAGCGCTGTACAGGCGAATCAAAACAGTTGCTGATAGGCGCACAGCAAGGCGAAGCGCTGCACGCGGTGGAGCCTAAGGTAAACAGCAGACATTGGAGGTATCTTACCCTTCTGATACCAGTACAGAAGGCAGTCGAAATTCCCTAGATTAAAAATAGGTTCCGTGCGTCGGCGTTTCGTGCCGCAGCTGGCCGCAGGCTGGACCCACTCTTCAGATCTTCTCCCTCCGCGCGGGACATACTATACTCAAAACTGTCATTCTATTTCTTTCGAGGTGGTCTTTTGTAGGGCTGTATTCAAGAAAGGATTCAGGCGAAGGACTTCCCTTCCCCAAGCAGTAGCGGCGTTGTGGAGGGCCCTCGAGCCCTCCTGGCTCAGGTTGCGGTCACTAATCCGGAACAACAATAACAATAATAATTCCACCGGCAAGATTATTATTATTGATGTGAGAAAAACGGGGCGTGCGGTCTCTTTTAATTTGAAGGGGGAGCGAGCGCTGCTAATCCCGTCCCTCCTGGGGGCTCAGGCTGCCCCCCCCCCTCCTTCCGCCTCCCCTGCCCTCGGACCTATCATAGCTCGACCACGTGACCTGTGAGGTCATCAGTGTATAGGGGACCACCTCGACGCAGCGGCGCAGCGAGTCGTCGGCAGACCGGCTCCCCGAGGGGGAAACAACTCTGAATTTTGGTGTTCAAAGTTTGTGAATTTTTGTGAATTTTCGTGAGCTTTTGAAAATTTTTGTGAAGTTTTCTGGATTTTCATTGAATTTTTACTTATTAATTTTTACTTAAATTCTTGAAAATTTTTGTGAATAATATCACGGAAAAAACTTCGTCTTGGTTTTCAAACAGCCCCGGAAACCGTGTGTATTTTCTCCATAAGAGCTGCTTGTTTTTTCCAAAACTTCTTGGAAACCAGGATGCCGTTTTTCACAGTGACCTGTGAATTTTCCTGAGTTCATCTTAATTTTCCCGAAATTTCTCTGAATTTTTCGAATTTTTTTCTTGTGAATTTTCCTGAATTACGAAGTGTACATAAATTTCAGAGTTGTTTCCTCTTCGCGACGACCCCACATGATAATCAACCATCAGAAAGGCTTTCCAGTTTGAATCTGCGCTACAAAATTTTTATCAATTTTAGTATGATCAAGTCCCTGGTACGACAAAATTCGATGTCAAAATTTGTCAGGGCGACGGTCACACACTACGGCTCGACATTTTGAACTTGATGAATTGACGGCACTACATTCGCCTGGTCGTGGTGGAGTAGTTGACGCCGCCGCCACCGCCGCCGCATCCTCCCCCAGCAGCACCGGCGGGCGGCGGCGGCGCGCGCGCCACGAGACAACCCCCGCCCCGCCGCTGGGTCTGTTCCCTCCTCACCCCAGCCAGCCGCCCCGCCCGGCCCGCCTCCTGCCTGCAGCCCGCCTGCCCTGCTCGCCTCCTGCCGCCGCCTGCCGCCGCCGCCGCCGCCTCAGTCGCTGTCGAGCCGCTGTGTACGCCGGGTCACGCCAGTCGGTGCCGCGAGCCGGCCGAGCCTGCCGCCGCGCGATCTCCGCCACGACCCGCTATCAGTGCCAAAGGATACCCAGCTGCAGTGCGTTGAGACGTTTCGTGAAAGGTGTGTGTGTGTGTGCCTGTTTCTCTCCTTTGTGCTTCGCGCTCGAAAAGGATTAGACGTCTCGACGCGGGTTGTACGTACAACAAGTGTTCAGCGGTGTCAAGGATACACGGACACGCCCGCGGACCTGTTTGAGTTGTGTGACGAGTATCGCGGTAAGAAAGGGGCGGTGACACCGCGCGGCGGGACGCGACTTATTGTGCGTCCGTCTCTGGTATTTCTCTCTCGTCCTGGAACAGCGCTGCCCTGGCCTGCCGTGTGGTCTCATTGTCAGACGTCGACTCGACTGTTTCTCGCACGTCAGCTGGGTCGCAGGCAGGCAGCGAGCTGCAATATCCGTCCGTCCGTTGTCACTCGGGTGCCACTGGCACAGAGACTTGACGAGCAATTCCTTCCGCCACATAACGCAGCAGCAACGCTATCTCATACAGCTGTCTGGTATGCGCGCTAAGGAATCAAGTGTTGCGAGAAAGCTCCGTAACACGATGGATTTCTCATATTTGCAGCAGCCAGCCGGCGTTCTCAAAACTGGGTCGCATCTCTCTCGTACCGTTTGACGTGCATGCTGCGTATGTGCGCGGCAAAATACTTTGCAGGGTAACTGCGACAGTTTCAGATCGCGTGCGTGCAGCCTGGAACCGTCAAAAGACGGCTGAGCCAACTTCACGCCTTTTGCTTATCGGAGGGATGCGTCATTTTCCTCGGGAATTAAGCCTTCGGACGGCGAGCATGTGCGTGTGCGTGTATGTGCGTGAGAGGAGAGAGAGAGAGAGAGAGAGAGAGAGAGAGAGAGAGAGAGAGAGAGAGAGAGAGAGAGAGAGAGAGAGAGTGCGCGCGCGCGCGCGCTCGTAGCGAACAATGGCGACTGTGGACGAGATGATCTTAATAACTTGACAGCAATGCCTCCGTCTTCGATACTCGGGCGCGAGAGATGGAGCGAGAGAGGCCTGAGAGGGACCTGATAGGCGTCGCGACGCAGATGGACACATCGAGGTGCCCCCCCCCCTCCGAGCGCAACTTGCCTCGGGCTTCAGCTTTAGAAAGGGGTGAATGGAGGTGCGCGAGAGAACCACAGGCGTCCGGTTAGGGAGAGAGAGAGAGAGAGGCTCGGGGCAGGTTGCTTCTCTACGCGTGACAAACCCTTCATAATAATGTGTAAGCAACGAGGGAGCAATATGCAATCGCGGCAGATGGCTATAGCTGCTCCTTGCGCGCATGAATGTGTGTATGTGTGTGTGTGTGTGTGTGTGTGTCCCAGCCCTCAGGCTACACACCCGGAGGCTCGGTGTGCGGCGCGGCGGGCCGCGTCCAAAAAGCCGTAAATTTCGTTGGATGACTTTTATGCCGCGAGCAGCGCTGCCACCGCCGCCGCCGCCGCGCCGCTTCGCCAGGGGATGAGTTCCTAATCGAGGCGGCATTGTCTACCTCGCGAGAGGCGGACACGGCGGAGCCCCCCGCATGTCAGCAGGGGAGCGGAGCGGGCTGGACCGGGCGCGGCGGGCGCGGCGGGAGGGATAAAGTGCCCCGCCCCGCGGCTAGCATCAGCCCACTGACTACTCGTCAATGGCAGCGGCGGCCTTACTCCAGCCGTGCCTCTTATTCCTTGGTTAAGGAAACGAGCCAATAGACCCTTTCAGCATTAGCGAAGTGAAGAACAAGGCGAAGAACAACGGACCGGAAACAGTTGCTTTTCATAACCCAAACGTTCATGAAAACTTAAATAAAATGTAAACTATCAAAACGATTCGATCTACATTTTATTTAAATGTTTTGGGCACATTGGGGTGATAAAAAAACAACTGTTTCCGGTCTGTTGTTCTTCGCCTTGTTCTTCACTTCGCTAATGCTGAAAGGGTCTATTTTGCGCGAGGGAGCAATAACTTTAAAAAATCATCGCCCCCCAGAGAAAAACATCATTTTAAAAATCGAAAATAAAAATAATTAAAGTCAAGAAGAGAGATACCGAAAAATCGAGAATATATGGGGGGGGAAAAACAGAGAAAAACTGGAAAGTCAGAAATAGCGGGAAAAATATCAAAACTTATTATAAAAGGACAGAAATTTTCCTTAAAAAAACAGACGAACTAAAAGAAAACAAAATGGCAAAAAAATCAAAAGTTTTTTTTTAAATATAGTTTTACATAATTTTTTCAATTGATCTCCTCGGTTTTGCGCTAGAACGTAGACGTTCTAGTTTTATTTCATCATCGTTTGAAGTGGATTTCAACGTAGGGCCGCAATCTTCAGGAATTTTCATCCATTTTCGTCTAGCTCTTACCGGTTATGCTCTTTCTCCATGAATGTCAATGCATTTGAGTCGGTCATTACTGTTATATTGGCTCCGAAAGCCGGTACCTTTTCATCATGATTACAAAGAGGTGCTCGCCGCCGGCCGCGTAGGGAGCGGGGCGACCGGGGCGGGGGTACCCACCCAGTGGTACCCACCCAGTGGTACCCACCCAGTGGTACCCACCCAGTGGTTCCCGCTCGCCTCACACTCCATCATCAGCGGCAGCAATAAGAAACGCTCCCGCTCTGGCTGCCGCGCCGCGCCGACTTCTGTATCCGAATCTGAATCCGTGTTTGGTCGCGCGGCTTGCGGGGCAAAGCGTGACCGCACATTGTTATTGGGATTGGCTACGGAGGGAGAGAGTGACGGGAAGAGGGGTTGACTGAGGTGAGAGCGAGAGGGGTTACCTTCAGCGGAGACAGGTATGGTGCTCTCTGTCTCACTCCTTTGCTCGCTCTCAGTCTCTCCCTTCTCTCTCTGTCTCTCTCCCACTCACCCCCGCTCTCCTCTACTCTAATGGCAAGACGTGAGGGGAGGAGTGAGGGGGGAAGACACGGGGTTTAAATGTAAGAGTCTTGTCGTCAGCCCCATCATCTCTGTGTGGACCGATCCCAGTCTAATTTTTCGTCACCCCGCGTGTCGCTGCGTGTGGTTTCGCATCACACATGTGATGTGATGTTGCGTTAGACGCCCGCAGCGTTAAACTGTTTTGTGGTTTTGGTATGTACGAGTGTGTCTGTGTGTCTGTGGACGACTCCTCAGGGAGACCGCAAGAGCGGTGGAGCTGGGGCGGGGTGGGGCGAGGCGAGGCGGGGCGGGGCGTTCCGCGGTGTCGGGGCGCAGCTTGCTCTGGCGAGAGATGGATGGCCTATTACCCCGCATTACTTTTGGTCGCGGCTTTTGTAGGCCCCGCCGAGACCCATCGCCTTGTTCGCCCCTTTTTTATCGAACCTCGACTCTTCGTCTTTGCTTTTCTTCAGCGTCTCTCTCTCTCTGGTCGTGTGTGTGTGTGTGTGTGTGTGTGTGTGTGTGTGTGTGTGTGTGTGTTGCGCGCGCTCGTGCGTGTGTGTGTGCGTGTGGTCACGGCGAGTTAGAGGGAAGGCGACTAAGAAGATGATGGCGGCTGTGGTGATTATTGTATCTCTGCTCAGGTCGCGGGCTCGCTCCCCCCGGCCTCGCGGCCCGGCTCGTGTGAACCCATATGCCACCGCGGCCCGTATTTCATTCATTATATTGTTAATGTGCGTATATTTCCAAAAGGACGGGATGACAAGATATTCGGTGCGGCTCTGCGGTGCGCTGCCGTCCCGTGGCGGTTGGTGGTGTCACTGATACAAACGTAAACTCACACGTCGCTGCCGTGTCCCGCTGTCCTGCACCCTATACCGTCCCCGTCTGAGTCTGTCACTCCCCCATCCGTTCCTTTTGTTCTCTCTCTCTCTCTCTCTCTCTCTCTCTCTCTCTCTCTCTCTCTCTCTCTCTCTCTCTCTCTCTCTCTGACTCGGACGTGAGGAGCAGCGCAGGACATCGGAGTCGAGAGCCACTCCTCCCCCTCAAAAAACTTTTGGCCAATCTGCTCGTGTGATCTGGTGGACGAGACCTGACTCTGTTCAGCAGACACCTTGTGATATCACTTTCAGTCGAGCGAGGTGTGCAGCGCCGCCTCCCGCCCCGCCCCGCCCCGCCCCGCCCTCTCTCCCCCTTGAGCCCGTTCCGGCCCCACGGGCAGGAGCTCTTCCTCCCCCCCCCCCCCGGGACCCAGAGGGGCTCCGCCCCACCCCGCCCCGCGCGTGTGTCCGCGCGCCTCTCTGCCACGATACGACGCCAAGATTACCTTACGGGAGGCGAGAGAGAGTGCTGGGACATTTGTAACGCCACCGAGCCTCCCGCCGCCCAAGGTTCGGACTCGCTTGTCGGGGGAGGCGTTTTTCACGACTTTCTTCAAACCTAAGCTCATATGGGCATGGGAATCCAAATTTTCCCCGCGTCCTTGTTTTCTGTATATCCATTCCAAAAAAAAACAAAACCCTTCCGCCCTCTAAAATAAAAAAGTATTCGGAAAAAAGGGTTTTATCAAAATTACCAAAATTTTTAAGGTTGGAAATCTAGGAAATTTTTCCTAGACAATCCCTGCCTACGAGGCAACCTCCCACACAAGGTGTTGGAATGTTGCCTAGTAGGCAAGGTTTGTCTAGAAAAAAGTTCCTAGGTTTGCAAACCTTAAAATTTTATTTTGCTGTTGGCGGAGCGTCCACCGCGCGTCCTCTGGAGCAGCAGGCCTCATGTACGGCACACCCCTTGAACAAGCGATTTCCCTCCCCGCCTGAATGTATACGATTTGTTGCCGGACAGGCGGTCCGCCGGCACCGGCCGCCACCGCACTGGCCCCTCCGCACTGCAGCAGCAGCGTGCGTGCGGCGTGCGCGCTCTGCTGAGCCGAGGCCGTGCGCCCCTCGCGCTGGGGCTGAGCCTCGGCTGAGCCTCGGCTGAGCCTCGGCTGAGCCGCAGGTCCGCCGTGCCCGAGGTGCTGGCGGGCTTTTGCTGGAGACGCAGTGGCCGGGGGCCCGGCCGGGTCTGCGCTCTTGCACCAGTAAAACCTTACGGCAAACTTCTAGCAAGCTGAGGAGAGCCGTAATGTGAGATCCCATCGCACGCGTTAGGGCACCTCGTCAGCATATGAGGCGTGCGTTTGCTTTGCTCGGGAAGCCAGAGGACAGTTGGCAGAGAGAAAGGGCCCGAGTGAATTTGGCCGCGCAGCAACAAATTTTAATGAGAAATTCAGCGAGGACAAGGGACCGGACAGCCGTAGGCCAGGCGGCGGCGCGGCGTGGCGCGGCGCGGCAAGCAGGGGCTGCAGGCAGGACTGCGGACGTGATCGGAATACGCGCCGTGTGCAGGCAGCAGGGGCCCGCCCCACCGCGCCCCGCCCCGCCCCGCCCCGCCCCGCCCCGCCCCGCAGGACCCCGTACAGGTCCTCCTGTCCAGCCCGCCGGGGCCGGGTGTCCCGCCGGGGCGGCCGCCGCGCCTGGCCCTGCCCTGCTGGGCCCAGAGGCCCCTGTCTGCGCGCCGGACGCCCTCCTCCCTCCCCGGGTCCCTTTGAAGGCGCCGGCCCAGGCCCAGCCGGCCGGGTAGCGCCGGCGCCACGGCTGGCGTCTGCCGAGCGTTTTAGGTGTGAGAGAGACAGAGACCGGGAGGAGGTTTCGGGTACACTGTAATTTGGGGGTGTTCCAAATGTATACGCCTTAAGGCGTTTGCTACAGGATCCAGAGCGACATTTGGCGTCTACTTTGAGAACACCTTTTGGCGTATAGATTCTAGTCACCTTTGCCCATACCACTCCCACATCACAGCACACGCTGAAAGGGTGTACAGGATGTGAGCACCTTTCAAGATGTACGTATTATGCGCACCAGGTGCATGCCCTATGTACACCTCTGGCCACTGGTCCATGCTGTGGTGTGCGAGTGGTATGGGCAAAGGTGTCTAGAATCTATACGCCAAAAGGTGCCCCAAAAGTAGACGCCAAATGTCGCTCTGGATCCTGTAGCAAACGCCTTAAGGCGTATACATTTGGAACACCCCCAAATTACAGTGTAGTCGCCGACGACGTACCTCTCCGTCGCGGAAGTCATCACCACGGACTCGCGACTCGCCCTGGTCCCTGGTCCCGGCATTGGGAGTGTTTATGGGGGTTTTGCCCTTTACGGATGTGGTAGGAAATCAACTTCGCATAATCTGTTGCATATTCATTTCTTAAAATATTTCCGCTGGCACATCTCTGTGAAATTAGAGACAACAATTATTTCTGCATTTTACATCGTCTGAAAAACACTCTCCTGTTTAGCGCGTAAATTTTTTGTCGGTGTTTGTCGATTGTGTGTTTCCCTCGTGCTGTGCAGTCCCTCATCGCTATGACACTCGCGCGCCCCGGCCGACGTGTGTGTGTGTGGGCGCCCCGCCCCGCCCCAGCCCCACCCCACCCCACCCCGCCCTACACCACCCCGCCCCACCCCAACCCACCCCACCCCGCCCCACCCTACCCCACCCAGCCCAACCCCAGCCCACCCCAGCCCACCCCGCCCCACCCCAACGCACCCCACCCCACCCCACCCCACCCCACCCCACCCCACCCCACCCTACCCCACCCCACCCCACCCCACCCCACCCCACCCCACCCCACCCCACCCCACCCCACCCCACCCCCAACCCGGCCCACCCCACCCACCGGCCAAGCGCGCGCGCGTCCGAAAACAAAGCTCTGCAAAGGTGATTAGCATCGCCACTGACCCGAGGGGTCGACTACTCGGCTTCGAACCGTACACAGGAGTTCGGAGTACACGGAGAACAGCTGGAGTTCAGAGAATTAGTTCGGTTGGAGAACAGTCGGAGTACGCGTTTTAAAGCCGGAGTACTTCGGAGTACATCCGGAGTTCATCGGAGAACTCACCTTATTTTACCCGGAGAACGCCCGGAGAACGCTCGGAGTACACGCAGTACACTCGGAGTATGGTCAAGGAGAACACAAGTTGTCGACCCCTCGCACTGACCGGCCCGTCTCTCTGCTTGCAGGTTCAGGAGCAGCCACCGCACCTGTGTCCGCGTGTCGCAGTGCATAATTAATCCCCGCATCGTTGTGGTGCTCGCGCGCGCAGCCGCAGGGCCGCTGGATGTGGACTCGTGCCAGCCGAGTAATGACCTCCTAATTGGTCGGGCGGGACGGGGCGGCGTCGAACCGAGAAGTGCCGCTCGGTGTGTGAGAGTGATGGAATAACCCTCCGGCTGCTGCCCGACACCTTCGCCGCCCACATCGACATCGCCGTGGTCACCATGGCCAGGATGCCGTCGGCGGCCGTCTGGACCGCGGTGCTGGCGCTGGCCGCCGTCCTCAGCCATGCAGAATCAGGTGAGTTAGTCCTAGAGAATTGTTTTTTCATTTCCCTCATAGAAATGTGAAGGACATCGAAATCGTTTGGGTTTATTGCGCAATAAGGGTCCGAGCAAACTTGTTCGCGGTGCGGCGTATGGCATTCGCTCTTTCTCTTTCCACGTGGGCGGAGTGTTTCGGTCTGAGCCGCCGGCGGGGGCCCGGGCCCGGGCCCCTCCCGCGCGACCCGCCGCGCCTCAACCCTTTTGCCCGTCTCGAGAGGCCAGGGGTAGGAGGGGAGGGGAGAGGGGAAAATAAACTGGTGTTTTTATGCCTAATTTTAAGCGCGCGCGCCGTGGCGGCCGCGTCCCGCCCGGGTCTGCCCTATTGTTTTATTGACCTACGTGCTTCTCTCTCTCTCTTTTCTATCTCTCTCTCTCTCTCTCTCTCTCTCTCTCTCGCTTGCTCACTCTCGATCTCTCTCTCGCTCGCTCGCTTGCTCCCTCTGGCGCTCACGGCGCGTGAGAAATGGATGGCCGCCGGACCGGAAATAGACCCATCGTCGCGTCGCCACAACAGAGGGAGAGAAATAAAAAGAATAAGCGGTGAAGGAGAAATATTCGGGTTGAACGGCCAGGGCGGCGCGCGGACAGCAGCGGAGGGCGGGGCGGGGCGGGGCGGGGCGGGGCGGGGCGGCCCCACCTCTGCAAGCCTTGCTGGACCTGGACTGGACCGGACCAGACACAACGCTGGCTGCATGTTGCCTCGCCTCGCAGCAGCAGAATTGAACCGTTTCGTCAAAGCGCTGACGCCTGCCAGTGCGGGACCATCCCCCTGGGTCTGAGCGAGGCAGAGGGGCATCCCTCTCCCTCTCTCTCTCTCTCTCCCTCTCACACACGCACGCACACCGTGCCCTTGTCCGTCCAATTTGCAGTCGCCCCGCTCCCCCAGAGGATGCAGTCGCTGAGGTCAGCCTGGCCCCAACCGCGCGCGCGGACGACAAGACCCTCGCCCTGCTCGCACCTACCTCGCTCGCACCTCTCTGCTGGTCTCACCGTTATTCTCTCTCTCTCTCTCTCTCTCTCTCTCTCTCTCTCTCTCTCTCTCTCTCTCTCTCTCTCGCTCGCTCGCTCGCTCGCTCACTCGCTCCCCTGGTCATGGACTGCGCGCGTGAGTCAGCGGCACTGCCGGGGCGTGGTGGCCACTTAGGCCCCTGTCCTCCCTGGCCATTCGTCAGACTGCACCCCCTCCCCCCCCCCACCTTGCCCCATGAGCTGGCCCTTGCTTTTTGCAACGAACATCCCCCCTGTAGAAGTGAGTGACCCAGAATGAAAATGTTTCTGGCGCCTCACGACTCGGGTTCACTTAACTTTTTTACGGAAAATGGAAGGCCAAAGAGGGGTGGAAGGCCGCTGCGACGCGACGGAGAGAAGAGGTAAATCGCGGTTCGCCTGTCGCCTTCAGCCGTCCTGCCTGCCTGGCCGCGTCCGTCCCGTCTCCTCGGAGTGTATAAACATGTTGATTATCATTATGATTCCTGCAGCAGGGATTGCGAGGGGTGGCTAATAGCCGAGGAACCTTGAGGCATTTGCATTACTTTCTCCTTTAGCAGACAGGGCGAGGGAGGAGAGGGGGGGGGGTCGGCAGAGCGCCATGCATAACTTATGGCAAGCACTTGGTGGGACACTTTTTCAATTTGCCATCCCCTCCCCCGCCGCCTCTCCTCCTCGGGGCCTCCTGAACAACAGCAAATACATAAAACAGGCGCACGGCCGCCCCGCGTCGCGACGCCGTACGCCGTGCCGTGTCGTGGCTTTGAAAAAAACCGCGAGGCCACGACAGCGATGGCGCCTCTGCGATCGTCGTGGAGGAGAGAGAGAGAGAGAAAGAGAGAGGACCAGATGAGAGAGAACTGGATCACTTTTGTTTTATTCATGTACGAAAACCGTACTGTCGCTGTTACCTGAGCGAGTGTGAGTGGCGGAGGGGAGATTTCTTTTTTGACTGGTCCTTTCTTCTTTGTATTGTATGACGGCGAGGGGAAGACGAGGTAAAGTCAGTTTGGTCGGATTTTTTTCCCATTATGAAAATGCTATATGTGATGTGAGGGCGCTGTGCGGCGAGAGATACAGATACAAATAAAGGCCGCATTTCTATCGTAGACTGCACTTTATATGTTTGTTATTTAAAGCCTGGCATTTCCTTCAAATTTCCACCGTCGTAAATCTCTGAAGCCCGAGTCGTTTTACGAAGAGGATGAGTAACCAGAGACTCGGCATCCCAACCCTTTTCTTACCTAGTCGCCCCCTCTCCCTCCTCCCCTCTCTCCCTCGGCAGAGGTAAATGTAGCGAAAGAGGTTGGAACTTGCGTGGGGGCAAAGAGACGGAATACTCGACGAGCTACCGCGAGCAGCGCCTCGCGGTCCTGGGTATCAGCCGAACCTCACCTCACCTTACTCGGGGCGAGATGAAGCCAAACAGGGTCCGCTCCGCGCCCGCCTGGTGCATTAGGGACTACGGCCTTGCTCTCTGCACCCCCCCCGCTTTCCCCCAACACCACCATCCTCCCTTCCCCGCCTTGCGCTGGAGCTTTGCTGTGCGCACGTTTGGATTTCCGTGCAAGGTGGGGAAAGGGAAATAAATCAGATAAGTCTTTTTTTCCCAGGGAAAAAAATTATTTTTAAATTACTTTTTTTTTTATCCCTTTCGAGACTTAAGAGGGAGAGAGAGTGAGTGAGGACCATATTGTTTTCCTTGGTGTGCCCTGCGAGCTTCCGCCACCGTCCGTGCCGCAGCGGGCCCTTCCAATCAGGCTGGTGGTGGGAGGTGGCGGGGCGGGGCGGGGCGGGGCGGGGCGGGGCGGGGCGGGGCGGGGCGGGGCGGGGCGCGCCATCAAGTGCTGCTCACGTCTTGGCGCGGCGCCGGTCAGGTTCGGTTCGGTGGAGGGGTCCGTGGCGCCGAGACTGCGCTCTGATGCCGCGGCACGGCACGGGCCGCGAGCTGACGGGCGAGCTGACGGGCGAGCTGACAGGCGAGCTGACGGCGGGCGGAGGCAACAGCAAGCGATGCTGACAGAAGTATCGCTGATCTCTTTGGGGAAGTCCAGTCCCGTTCTGCTGCAGTACAAGCAGCGCGCGTGGCCGTTACCGCAGCGCCGAGATACGGGGGTTGAGAGGAATGCCTGTGCAGGGCTGCTCCTGCTGCTGAGAATGAGGAAGAGATCGAGGGCTGGCAGGGACAAAATGAGAGTGAGACGGAGTGAGGGCGGGGCAGAGAGAGGGAGCGAGAGTGAGGGAGGGAGAGGGGGAGAGAGAGAGAGGGAGCGAGAGTGAGGGAGGGAGAGAGAGAGAGAGAGAGAGAGAGAGAGAGAGAGAGAGAGAGAGAAAGAGGGAGGGACCACAAGTGATTTCATTAGTGAAGAGGGGTGTGTTGGGTAAGTTGAGGTTGAGTCGGTCTCCCCTGCCTGGTTGGGTCCTGCTGTCCGATTCTCTCCCCGGGCCGGCGGCTTCCCGTTGCCTCGCCCCGCCCTGTCCCGCCCCGCCCCGCCCTCCAGGGTCGCGCCAGACCAGACACCACCCCCGCCTCGGCTTCGGCGCGCTGGGCTCTGGGCCCCAGCAGCCTGCTCCGCCGCGCCACGCCGCGCCCCGTCCGGTCAACAGTCTTAATTCTATTACCGGACACTGGGGTGGCGCTAGTATCGGCGAATCAATTATTTTGCAGGTGGACCTCGCGCTTTGCGCCCGCCGCCCTGAGCGCGCGCGCGAACACCGCCCCACGCCGAGCAGTTTTGGGAGGGCTTGGGTGAACCAGGGCGCTTCCGTGAACTTTGTCCATTAGGGTTGCATGGGTGCTCGGAAACCTGGACCTAGTTTTTAAGCGAGGGGTCAACCACTTAGATATTCCATGTACACACTGAAAAATATTCCAAAAATATTCCAAAATATTCCAGATATTCCAGAAATTTTCCAGATATTCCACAAAAAATTAGCAAAATATCCCACAAATATTCCAGATATTCCCAAAATATTCCAGATATTCCAGATAATCTAAAAATATTCCAGATATTCCCAACATATTCCAGATATTCCCAAAATATTCCAGAAATCCTTCAAATATTCCAGATATTCCATGTACTTCAAAATTCTGAGTGGTCGACCCTCGTTTTTAAGCGTGCCCTCTTAGCCTGCTCGCTGTGTCTGTTGGGTTTGGCGGTGAAATGTTGCATTTTTCCTCCGCCCTTTGGCGCGTGACCGCCCCGCCCTCTGTTTGCGTCTCCCTTTCTCTCCTCCGGGGCGGAGCTTCCGTCGCGCCGGCTGCTATAATTACTGCCCCGGCGTTTTGTTTTAACTCGATGCGGTTATTGGAGTTTTAATGAGCGCTCGCGGGGGACGGGGGGAGATGGGTCGGATGGGGTATAGGGCTTTCGCGAGGAGCAAAAGAGGAATAAAATGCAGCTAGAGAAAGAGAAACTCGAAATGGGCAAGGAAATCGCAAGGAACACCCCTTTGTTTTAACTGTCTTTGCTTCATCGTATTTTTTTTTCTCTTTTTCTGCCATTCGCGTTCGCCATTGAAATAACTCTCTGGCGCGCGGATAAATGGACGTCTGCAGAGCAGCTCTGCTCGGAGCTCAGCGCCCCTGCCGCTGCGATCAGCCGGCTCCGAAACGACCCCTAATTTAGTCAGTCATTGGAGCAAATGAAATCCGAGGCATCGCCTTCGCCTTGCTGCTGCGCTCCGTACGGCACAGCGCCGCGCCGCTCCAGATGTGCAGGCCATCATCGCGCTCGCACCGCGGCCCGCCCCGCCCCGCCCCGCCCCGCCCCACCCCGCCCCGCCCCACCCCGCCGCACCCCCACCCCAGAGCCTCTCGCACATGCACACCCTCTCCACCGGGGGACGCACCCATCGTCACATTTGGACCTTTCACACCCAGCGCGACAGCGGTGCTGCAAGTGCCAGCGAAACGATGAGTCGTAAATTAGCGGCTCCGCATTAAAAGGCCAACCCGAGGGGGAAGCAGCTCTGAATTTTGTTGCTCAAATAATGAATGTTTGTGAATTTTTTATTGAATTTTTGTGGATTTTCCTGAATTTTCGTGATTTTTATGTTAAATTTTCTAATTTTTTCTACAAATTTCTGAATTTTTCTAAATTACGAGGTGTACAAAAGTTTCAGAGCTGTTTCCCATTGGGCCGACGCCAGGCATCCAAGGGATCGCTTGGAGTACTCCACGGAATTCCCTTGGATGTCATGCCAAATTTCCAAGGCGTTCCCCTGAAAACACATTACTACACTGGTAAAACAAATGTTTAGTTTCTATACATCATGGTGTATAGTTGGCAATTCTATACATGACATGATGTATAGCAGGAACTAAACATGAAAAGATGTTTAACACCTAAACACTTCGCAAATGTTTAGAGGTTAAACATTTTGTGATGTATAGAAGTATACACTTGGGCGTGGCTTCACATGGAAAAGCATAGGGATACCACGCTGCGCCAAGTGTATAGCCAACTGAGCACTTGCAAAGTGTTTAGAAAATAAACATCTGCTGATGTATAGTTTGAACTAAACATGATAAAGTGTTTAAGTATTAAACATCAGCAGTTAAACATCATTTGATGTTTAGAACTATACATTTGTTTTACCAGTGTATTAAGGGAAATACTTGAAATTATCCTCTTAGCCTTGAATTTCACGAAAGGAACTTGAAATTCAAGACTTTCTTTTTACCGTGTGAGCGGCTCGGCGGTGGCGGTGCGGCGTGCGCGACAGACACCGCGGGTGAAGAACATTTGTGTTTTATCCTGTGCTGCGGCGCGTTATCACTCCGATAATTGGCGTGAAGCGTGAAGCGCCCCCGCCAGGCTCTCTCTCACCCTTCTCCTCGCGTCCCTCTCTCGTAATTGGCACGACATGTACGTACGTCTGCAGCGCTGCTTGAGTGACGGCTACAGTGCCTGCAGACCTATGCCATGCTATGCTCTGGCGCCCCGCCCCGCCCCGCCCCGCCCCGCCCCACCTCGACCTGTCATACCGACCCCGCCCCGCCCCGCCCCGCCTGCTGTCCAGTCTCGGCTACTGATCTGCCTGCTGTTCGTATACCTCTACTTACGTTATGTCAGTGCGCTCCCGCGTCCGCCCTGTCTGTCGCACTCGCTCCCGCCCCGCCCCGCCCCGCCCCGCCCCACCACGCCCCGCGTACACTGGCGATGGGGCGGGGCGGGGCGGGCGGGGCGTGGTGGACAAGGCCTGGACCTGTCATCATCATTTGCTGATCGCCGAGCCGAGGGGAGGCCGCGGGCCGAGGCCGAGGGGTCCGCCGGCCCGGCCAGCAGGGCGGGCTGGTACAGCATAGGCCGGATCAAAGAACAACAATTAACCTAATGAACCGATATATCCAATTAAGGGCCCCCGTTTCTTTCCTGCCCCTCGCGGCGCGGCTGCGGGGGATTATCCGGGTCCGACGCGCGCGGGGCGTGCGGGGTGGATGGGGGCCTTGTTGTTGTTGTTGTTGTTGTTGTTGTTGTTGTCGTCGTCTTGTTGAGCAGCTATTAGATGACTCCTGTAATAAGTTCCGTGGAGGAGGAGACAGTATAGCACTGTCGTGTCGAAGCGAAGCACCTCCTCCAGCTCCCCAAGGAGGCCGCTGTGCCCTGCACTGGAAATCCAAGCGTGCGAATGTCGCACACTTGTAGGTGTGTGAATGTTCATTCGTAGGCTACATTTGGGGGTGCAACTTTTTGACTACCACTTAAACTGTAACTTCTGAGGTCAGCATCTTCTTCTTCGTAAAATTTCCTTATTCAAACGAGCTCGCATGTGATAAGGTTGCGATTTATATTGAAGTGGGTATGTTTATCATATCAAATGTCTGAAGTTGTATTTAAGGGCGTGTCCATGATAAAGTAACAATCTCAACCCTATCACATGCGAGCTCGTTTGAAAGTAAATTTTACGCCGGAGATGATGCTGACCTCAGAAGTTACATTTTAAGTGGTAGTCAAAAAGTTGCATCCCCAAGTGTACGAATGAGCATTCACACACCTACAAGTGTAAGACATCCGTACACTTGGGTTTCCAGTGTGTCTGCGGTCCGGAGGAAATCGCGACCGGAATCGCGTTTGTGTTGTTTGTTTTGTAGGCAGGAAGGGGAAGGGGGTCAACCTTGTGACGCTTATAAAACTTGTAGCGCGGCAGGCTTCGGCCTGATCTGGCCTGGTCTGGCTCGCGGGGTGGCAGGGGCCCTCCAGTTTGCCTGCACTAACCCCTCTCCACACACACACACACACACACACACACACACACACACACACACACACACACACACACACACACACACACACACACACACACACACACACTGCCCGCGCGCTCAGACTGGGGCGTGTCCGCTCGTCCCCGCCACGCCCTGTGTGCGGAGTGTGGTGCGGCGACTGTGGTGACCCCGAGGAGCACCTCACCTCGCCCCGCCCCGCCCCGCCCCGCCCCGCCCCGCCCCGCCCCGCCCCGCCACGCTACGCCTCGCGCTCGCGCAGTCCACCAAATATTACATGAGCACACGTCGGGCGCGTGAGTGGCTCTCTCGCCCTGCACTCGATACCCTAGCTCTTCCTGCTCTTCCCTCCTCCCTTGTTCTTCTTCTCTCCTTACTCTTCAGCTCCGTCTTCCAGCAGCGCGCCGATGGTTACGGTTTGGCGCGCGCAGCGCGCAGGTCTAGGGGAAGAGGGCGCAGTGGCTCCGCTGCTCTCCTCGCATTGGGGTATGCTCTTTGACGACTACCACGGCAGGGCAGACCCGGGCAGACCGCTGCTGGCGCTATGTGCCACGCTGCTTTGCAGCCGTATTCGCTCTTTAAGTAAGAAATTGTTGCTTTAATTTCTCAGCCCAGAAGTACTCTTGTGAGTTGAATCCAGTATTCTAAGCCGCTCTTGGAAACGGACACGTTGAGGAAAACTGCCTTCTTCTCCTATGAGTATGTGAACTTCGCTTTCCTTTCTACAGTGTTATCAGCTCTCGTGCCTTCCTCTTCTTTCCCTCTGCTCACCCCCTTCCTCCCTCCCCTCTCCACCCCATCCTATGCTTATATCCCCCCCTCCCCCTCACACGGCTTTTTAAGAGGACTGTAAACAAAGGACGGACCTATGTAGTGTCAACAGCAGCATAGGGCCGGGCAGCAATGTGGGGCGTTAAAAAAAGTGTGTGTGAGAGAGAGAGAGAGAGAGAGAGAGAGAAGAGAGAGAGAGAGAGAGAGAGAGAGAGAGTGGCAGCTGCATCAAGTGTTTTCAAGTGTGCAGATGACCTGGCCTGCCTTTACGATTGCTGAGCTCTCGCCTCACTCTCTCTCATTGTGGCTGAAAACTTGATTCTGAAATTTCTCTCTCTTCGGATTAAACAAATATAAAATGGCTGTCAAGCTCGCGCCGAACACGTTGACAGGCTGGGCTGTTGACTCCCTCTCCTCTCCTCCTTCCAGATCCTATTTGCCCGGAGGGGCTGCATCACGGCGGGGCAGTGGCGTGGTGCGACAGAGAGGGCCGGTGCGGTGCAGTGTTTGCTGTCTGCTTAGCGGCCTCGACTCGGCTCTCTGTGCGCGAGCGTGTGTGTGTGTGTGTGTGTGTGTGTGTGTGTGTGTGTGCGTGTGTGTGCGCGTGTGTGTGCGAGTCCCCACAGCTTCCTCCTGATGGATTCAATTATGTGACCCGTTCGGCCCGAAATGAAAGACAAAATAAATACCAGTGTCTTGACTTTGTTTACCAATTTCCTGCAGCGGTGGCGTTGGTGCCCCTCTCCCCCTCCTCTCTCTCTCTCTCTCTCTCTCTCTCTCTCTCTCTCTCTCTCTCTCTCTCTCTCCCCCCCTCTCCCTCTCTCTCTCTCTCTCTTGCATTTTCGCCCCTCCCACCGGCTGGGTTTGGAACAGAGTGGCCAGCGGCGGGGGAGATTGGGCGTTAGTGCAGGGGAGGGGGGTGGGGGTTAGGTCCTGCCCCTCCCCTACCCCTCGGCAGCAGCCACCCCCGAGTGTCGCTCTCACATCGGGTTCTGTAGCACTCTGTGGTGTGTTTATACTTCTCAGGAAAAAAATTATAAAAACAGGAGCCCTAGCGTACAAAACTTTTTTAAAACGCTTTTTTTGGACCCTCGTTAACAGCTAACCAGGCATATCCAGCGTACGATATTTCAGACAAAATATGCAGCAGATTCTGTAACTTCAGAGTGGTTATTCGTTCCAACACTTCTTAAATAAGGTCCGACCAAAAGGGATCGCGAAAAACGTTGCCTTGAAGTTTTCCAGCGGTCTCCTTGAGGTGGAGCGGACCGCGCCACGGGGGCGGCTGCAGGCAGGGGCTGCAGGCCAACGCAACGACTAATAAGTCACGACAGGCGCACAAGTGCCTCGGCGTCGGCTCTAAGCCCCTCGATGTTATGACTGTCAGGATCATGTTCAGAAAGCGTTGACCCCCGCGCGGCTCACTCACACACACACACACACACACACACAGTGGGTGTGTGTGTTTGTACATGTGTTTTTATATGGGCGCGACTTTACATTATGGAAGGGCGGGGCGTGTAGGCGTGGTGTGGGAGGGGGCCGGAGGGGCTGGAGCAGTAGTCGTCTTTGCGGTCCATTGCACACAGCAGGATATGGGAAGCTGCTCTGGGTGGGAAGAATGCAGCAGCAGGAGCCGCTCACAGGAGAAAGTATCGCTGTCAGAAATAATACTAGCTGTTACAATAAGCGTTGCAAAGTGTTTTGAGGACATTGTCCTTCGTCATACATTAAGACATAGTGTTGAAACTTTTTTCCGCGTGCCTCGTGTGTACGACATGACTTGACTTGGGAGGGACATTGTAATCCCCGCGCAGGACCCTGGCCCCGGCGCGCTGCAGGTTGGCGAGGGCCGCATAGGGGCTGCGAGCGGGTCCCCGCGCGGGGGTGGGGAGTGGGGGTAGCTTCCCTTGATGGGGCGGCAACGAAGCCCCGAGCGAGCGGCGGTGGCGTCCGAGTAGAGGACGCTTGATATGCGTCTCTGGGAGAGTGCGGAGATCGGAGAGAGTTAGAGTTGAGAGAGAGGAGAGGGGTGGAAGAGAGAGAGAGAGAGAGGTTAATCTCTGAACTGCACCCTCTCCCGCTCTAAAGCGACGGAATGGCTATGCTGCCTGTTTTGCCCGCCCCGCCCCGCCCCGCCCCGCCCCGCCTCGCCTCGCCTCGCCCCACCTCGCCCCAAGCAAGCACTCCTCCCTCTTTGACTCGCCGCTAGTCTCTCCTCGCACCCACACTGCCACAACAGAGAGGAGGTGTGAAATTTCCCACGGGTGATTCTCACTCTCCACATGATGCGTCGTGTGAGCAGAGCACGAAAAGGAAATAAATGGGAAAGGCGCAGCAAGTGGTTCTTGATTATAATCGAGTTACCGAGGAGGCTGATTGCGCGTTCGATACTCTCCGCTTGTGTGTGGGGTAGTTTAGTTTGGACCCCTCTCTCTGGGAGAGCGTAAGTAAGTACCCTCTTACGCCCGTCTCGTTGGGGAAGGTCGGCAACTTGTCTGTCTTGGTCGCCGGTGACTTTAGCCCTCAATCTCTCTCTCTCTCTCTCTCTCTCTCTCTCTCTCTCTCTGCGCTTTCTCGCCGCATTCTGCCCCACCCCTCCCTAACCCTTCACCTCTCTGCTCTACAAACGCCACACTACTGCTGCTCGCTCAATCAAGACATTTCTAATTATCTTGTCAAAATTCCTTGACGGATGAGCCAAAGTCAGGACCCGGAGCGGGTGTGCCGTCCCCAAGTATGGCACGGGGCGTGGGCGTGAGTGCGAGCGAGACAGCCGGCGGCTTCCTGGTGGCATAGTGATGTGTGGGTGGAATCCTCAGCTAACGGATATTGAGAGTGAGTGTTTCTCCGTCTGCCTTTTTCTCGAGTCCCATGCGTATACACCTCTCTCTCCCGCACGAGAGCGGCGGGGGTGCGAGCAGCCGAGGTAGCAGCGCCCAGGTCAGATGGGAATGAACTCGGAATATTTCAAGTGCAGATGCGCAGGGGTCTCGGATGGGATATTGCCTCATAAATACCTCGACCTGCTCCACATCTCTTTATCGCGCGTCTGGCTGCCCCGCCCCGCCCCGCCCCGCCCCGCCCCGCCGCGCCACGCCCAGCTTATGGTATGATTTGCATGGTCCCGGTTCGCGAGCACTGCCGCCCACTTCGCGAAACCCGGCAGATGCTCGAGACGGCGCATATTTCTTGTGCTCCATATCCACCTCTCTCTTTCTCTCGCTCTGTTCAGAAAAACAGCGACGGATGACCGTTGCTTCCTTTAACCGCTAGAAAAGCACCTTACCTAAAACCGTCTCATTTAAATCGCCCGCAAATATTTACGGTGCTCATGATTCAGTCTCTCCCCCCTCCCCCGCTCTTCCTTCCCCCTATCGCGCCTGGGTCCCCCAAAATCAGGTCTGACCGCTCGGGGCCACGCCTTACCCACCATGAAGAAGTGTTATGGAAGGGACCATGGAGATGCCCGGGCAGACGGGGTCAGACCTTCGGACGGGCCTTAGTCGCGCCCGCAAGACGTATACGATTCCGATGGGGAGGATGGTCCAGTGGGGGGTTCCGAGAAGGGAGAGGGGGTCCTTATTGGAAAGGATTTGGCCTGTGAGGCCCCGCCGGCATTGGCGTGGAGCTGGCGCTGGTGCCCGCGCGGTCGACGAAGAGCGGGGAATCTCTCTTCGGGAAGCGTGGAGGAAAGTGCGGGATAGAGAGAAAGGGTGAGGGGATTGAAAACTGGAAAGGGGCTGCCTTAACGCGTCGCGGGCAAGACGAACCCATAGTTACTCTGCCTCACTATATGTCACACCAAAGTTTCCGTTTCAAATTTCGCCCTCGTCTTTTTTTTCCCCAAGCCTAAAATTTTCTATATATTTTTAAGACTCTCATGTCATCATCTTCATGTTTCCCGGGGCGTGTTATGCCAGGCAATTTCGGCCACCACGACCGCCCCGCCCACGCCCCCGCCCCCGCCCCCGCCGCCTCCCCTTCCGTGACTTACCCTCCAGCTGTACGCCCCCTGGTAATAGGCAACACGCCTCGCTTCCACCCGTCACACTGTGTCTCATGAGGAGGCCAATCCCATAAAAATTCTCCCCGCCGCCTCGCGCCTGCTGCTCCCCCCTCCCCCCTCCCCCCTCTCCACCCCCTCCCGCTCGCCCCCCAGAGCGCTTTTTCACCCCTCCGCCCTCACCCTGGCGCCTGGCGCGGTGGTCTCTTCTGAGACCCCGCCCCCCTCGAGCAGGGCCCCGCCTGGTCCCGCCCCCTCCCCGCGCCCCGCTGCTGTCCGTCCCTTATCTCCACGGCAATTCATACTGCAAGCAGAAGGCTTGAGTCGTAAAAAAAGGGAAGAGGGGGGTGGAGTAGGAGAAGAAAAGTCCGTCAGCCTCGTGCAGGTGCGAGTGCGCTCCCGCGGCACCGGGCCCGGTCACTGCTCTACGGCTTATATATGGAAAATGATACTGGAGGGAAGGTCGGAAAAGGTGCCCCGTTTTCTATTCACAGCAGAGGCCACTTTATTTTTTATTTTAGTATCGTTATTATTTTTATTTTTCACTCTGAGACGGCGGAGAGAATGAGCAAGCGAAAGGAGGATTCGTGCGCCTCGCCCGCACCCAGTCGGCGTTGCCTTTGCGTTATCGACCAGGGAAATGGCGCGGTGCGCCAACTCGCGCGCACGACAGCTCTGCCCTGCCCTGCCCGGCCCTGCCCTGCCTCGCGGTTATAGACTCGCGAAGTCCTGGATTATTGCTCACCTCGATGGGCGCTCCCGCCCCGCCCCGCCCCGCCCGCTACGCTTGGTAACACGTCTCGCATCGCCTTGTACATTACGTCCTCACCTGTGCGGCTCGTGACTGTACGCGCAGCTCAGCTCGGCGAGCGGCTTAGCCGGGCGCGCTGCGCTGCTTGATTCGGATTGGATTTTAGCGCCGCATGACAAGCAGTCCCCGGCGCTCTAAATAATAGCGCGCACCGCTCGATGAATGTCGCGGGGGAACCGAAGGTGTCGCGCCCCGATATCGTAATCCGATAACGCTAGTTAGGCGTCCTGTTGCGCGCCGCGTGTAGTCATCGAGTACACGGCTGCAATTGAAGATTCATCGCTTCGTTTCGAAAATCGTTTTCAGTTTGATTTCTAAATATGTTAAATAGTGGTCCGATTTCTAAATTTTCCTTTTTTTTTCCTTTTTTTCCTTTTTTTTTAAAGCAGATGATACGAATGTATCAGCCTGCTTGTACTGTCATACAGCGAGCGAGCAGCCTGCAGAGAGCAGCGCAGCTAGCAGAGAGCAGCCGGCAGAGCGAGCAGCGCGACCAGCTAGTGTGGCATAATTATATACAGGGCGGAAGTTACGCGCGCGCAGCGCGCCCCGACTACTCCACGCCACCTCTTGGGCCGCCAGACCGGTGCCTCCTGCCCCGCACCTCCCCCCTCCCAGAGCTCCCAGCCTAGCGCGACAGAGCTTCGCCTCGCGTAGGGACGTCTACCATACGTATCATCTGCTTTCAAGTTCCGGCCCTCTGGAACTTTTGGTCACGGTCGCGTGGTCTTAATTTTATTTTTTTTCAAATTTGGCATATGTTTATTTTTCTTTTTCTTTTTTCTTTTCTCTGGGTTGTTTTCCGGTCGAACGTGTGAAGCTGAGCTGCGCCCCTCCGCGGTGCAGCGGTGCTGTGAGTGCCTCTTTGAGGCGCATTGTCTGCCGCGGGCCGAGCCGAGCCGAGCCGAGCCGAGCCGACCCGAGCCGAGCCGAGCCGAGCGCGACGATATTCATGTGCGGACGACGACTCGATTTACGATGGCGTTCGCGCGTGCATATCGGCGACGTGTCTGCTTTGACACGGCCTCGTGATAAAGCCGTAGTTACGCCCCGCGAACTGAGAGATTGTGTGTGTGAGACAGAGAGAGAGAGAGAGAGAGAGAGAGAGAGAGAGAGAGAGAGAGAGAGAGAGAGAGAGAGAGAGAGAGAGAAAGAGGAAGAGAGAGGGAGGGAGGGAGGGAGAGGGAGGGAGTGATAGGAGGTGGGAGAGGGAAGGGATGTGAGGAGGGAAGGGGAAGTACAGACGCAGCGCACGCGGCATGCATTTATGCAGGGCACCGCCGCCTCTCTTCCCTTCTTCTGGAAAAGGGCCTAACTGACACGCGCCCTGCTCCGCCCTGCTCCGCCCTGCTCCGCCCTGCTCCACCGGGCGGCCGCCACGCCTCGCCACCCCCGGGCCCCGGGCGCCGTGCGAGTGTGAGTCAGACGGGCACTGAGGCACTGACCGTCTCCGCCGTGGAGAGAGAGAGAGAGAGAGAGAGAGAGGAGAGAGGGAGGAGAGAGAGAGAGGAGGGAGGGAGGGAGGGAGGAGAGAGAGAGAGAGAGAGAGAGAGCGAGAGACAGAGAGAGTGAGAGACTGACAAGTGCGGCGGCATCCGCCCCATAGGCTGTCCACTTGGAGCCGTAGGTAGCGGCACTGAGTCCTCCTTACTGTCGCCATCAAAATGCCATGAACACACAAAAAGCGCGCCGCGCGGGGCGGGGCAGGGCAGGGCAGGGCGGCCGGTACTGGGTTTATAGGCTTCCGCCGGGTAACGGCTGCTCGGCTCCGCTTCAGCCTGCATGGTGGGGTTGGGCCTGAACGTCCAGCAAGTGTGCCGATACGAGCCGAGCAGGGACGAGTTTGTTTTTGTCGGAGCCATACCGAGTGGAGGTGAGGCGATTTTTTTGCTAGCCGATCCCTCTTCGGCCATCATTTATTGCTGCGTTGTGCTTCTCTCGCTCACATCTCGTCGATCGATCCTCTCACTCGCTCTTTTCGCTCGCTCCCCTTGCTCGCTCTCCTCGCTCGCTCCTCGCGCTCCTCGTGTATTCCGCGGGCGTACGCGTGTCTTCCTCGCCACGCAGCTCACCACGCGACTCGTGTCAACGTGATCCCTCCCCCTTCCTCCGGTATCACCCCCGCGTCAAGGACTATCTCACTCGCTCGCTCCCTCGCCTATGTGTGTGTGGCTGTCCCTCTCGCTCCCCCACCCCACAATCCTTATCGCTCGTAAAGTCGGGCTATGGCTGCTGCTCACTGCTTGTGCTGGGTTTGTGCCTCGTCCCTAGCTATCGCAGTCGAGCCTTGATTTCCAACCTCCTCTCTCCAGAGGGAGTGAGAGAGAGGGGGAAGGGGGCAGGGGGCACGTGAGACAGATAGGAGAGGGGGATGTTGTAGTGTTCGAAAGGCCACCGAGTCGAATATGTTTAACTGTCGGATCTAGCGAGGAGCGTCCCAGTAACGTAAAGGCACCTGGAGCCCAGCCGCGCCTGCTATGAGATGTGTGCAGCATTTACATACCCGAGAGCATATGCTGGTAGTTACCATTTACCAACGCGCGGCAGCCTTTATTTGGAGGAATGCCATATCGTAATTTTACTAGGAAAACGATACAATTGATTTTGAAATGTTTTCCCGCGGAGAAACAGGGCGGGGGTGGGGAAGAGGGTGAGCATGAGCATGTGTGTGCGACGTACGTGGAAGCTCGGCTCGCTGCCCCTTGCCTCCTGCGTGTTATCAGGAGGCGCAGGGCATGCGAGCGATGCAGCCATCCAGGCACGAGGCCTTCTATATCACTGCGTCATGGCGAGCATGCACGCATTCTCCGACCGGATCCGGAATGCAATGCTCCTGCCGGGGCGTGGCGGGGCGTGGCGGGGCGTGGCGTATGGCGGGGCGCTGCATCCGCCTGCCTGCCGCCCCCGGCAGGGTAGGCAGCGCGGAGCAGGGCGCGTTATTGTCTCTCTTTTGAGAAAATATTTCTCCTCGCCTCGGCGCGCGCGTCTTCTTAGTGCGGTCAGACCGGGTCAGACTGGTCGTCTGTGCCCTGTAGGCATGTAAGCGACTGTTGAGCGGGAAACAATTCTGAATTACATTGTACACATGTTTCCATGAATTTTTGTAATTTAAAAAAAAAAAAGTCTTTGTGAAATTTCACTTTTTTCCAGAATTTTCCCGATTTTTTCCTGAGCTTTCCTAAATTTTTCTAATGTTTTCTGAACACTGTTATTAAATTACTGTGACGTCACGTTCTTTTTCATGTGAAAAGTGTCACATTGTTTAAAATGTAATGTCACATTCTTTTCAATGTGAATCGGCCAGAATATGCGGGCTAAATTTTATTGTCACGTTCAAAAGAATGTGACATTAATACGCATTAATATTAAAAGGAATGTGACAGTTTTCACGTGAAAAAGAATGTGACGTCACAGGAATTGAATAGCAGTAAAGTTTTTTTTCCTGAATAACGAGGTGTACAAAACTTTCAGAGTTTTTTCCCCCTCGGCAAATGTGTGTGTGTGTGGGCGGCTCTCGAGATTTTGTGATAAGGATACGTACCGAAAACGACGAGATCACGGAAGGTATAAGACTTTATTTGAGAGTGTGCGTGTGCCCTAGTGTGCCCGTAGGTGCGTGCGCCGCAGCGCTCGGATCTGCTCCGGAAGCTCTATAGCCACGTGTGTGTGTGTGTGTGTGTGTGTGTGTGTGTGTGTGTGTGGGAGGGTTCCTGGAACACTGGGGATAGCGCGTGCGCGCGTGCGCGCTCCCTGCGGCACGTCAAACCATCGAACTTCACTGTGATAGAGCCGCCCCGCCCCGCCCCGCCCCGCCCGGCCCCGCCCCGCGCTGTACGAGAGAGTGCCTTGCGCCCTGCCCCGCCTCTCCCTCTCTCTCACTCCACTGTGTTCCTGACGGCGCTGTTCCTCTTTCGCTCTCGCACTTGTGTGGCAGTTTCGACACCTGCGGTCCTGCTGGACCGGCGCTGCTGCCGAAACGCTGCTCTGCACTCGGTCGTCGCTGTGTAGTGTTACCTTGACCGGAAGTGCTTCTCCTCCCAGCCCCGGGCTGCGCAGCAGACAGGATGTCGCCTCCGAGAGGCTCCGCTGTGCGGCCCCGCCCCGCCCCGCCCGGCCCGGCCGTGTTTCGCCACCACCTGGCTCCGTCCGTGCCCCCCGACCTCGTCCCGTCCACACTTCGTCATTCGCCGGAGCGTTTTAGCTCGTTTCATGTCTCTTGTATTTACTTTTCCCCCCAGCGTCACTTTATTTCTCCTTTGGCGGATAATTAAAATTCACGACCGAGTCTGTCGGGACATCCACTGTGGAAAAAAGTCGTAGGTTTACGGCAAAAATTTCCATGGTGCGAGTCGTAAAATTTTAGGGCTCGGTAGCTCGTAAACTTTTCCGGAAAAATTAAATTTTTTTTAAAAAATGAATTTCTTCAAAAAAAAATCCTGGGGGTCGCAAAAATTTTATAAATTGAAAAAAAAAAAGCTAAAATTGTGTTGAAGCACACTTTTTGCTGCTTGTTCATGGTCTAGAACGATGGCAAACGCTTTCTGTGCAGACAAAAAATGTGAAAATCATCAAAATTTACTGAAAATTTAAAGATGTGTTATTTGTCAAATTTCGATGTTTATTATAGTTATGTATCGAATCTAGAAATCTCCACTGTTCTGACCCGTTTTACAACTTCCTATACCTCAAACTAAACTTCCTATACCGCATACTACCAAAGGCTTAAACAACGTAATTAGACCGTTCTGTACCGTTGTTGTTATCACGAACGCAGATATCATGAAATTAACAAGTTTCCCTAATTTTCCGGGGAAAAAAATTCGGAATAAAATCCACTCTTTTCCAATCAATTTTATTTTTGTAGAAAAATACGAACCCTTTGAAATTATAATATTATATTGTTATTTTACAAGCACTTCCCATCGAATAAGAAATGACCGAGGAGCAGGAAGGGTAGTCTTAGATTTACCACATTTTTTCGTAAATCAAAATTACAACAAATGTTTTAAATTTCCGAAGATATTTTTCACAGTGTCCCTGTTTGGGATTCCGTCTCCGTCTGCCTGTTCGTCGTTACAAACAAGGACTGCACCCCACCGTCGCAGTGAGTGGCACAGTACAGTTTGTGTTTCACTGCGAGTTTTCTTACATAAGACTGTTGCTTCGCGTGTCCCTCACTCCGAGCCCGCCTGCACCCCCTCCTCTTGCGAACTGTATCACAGCCTCCGGCAACGGGGCGGAGGGAGAAATTGTTGGGTGAGGGGGGAGACGGAGGGAGCAGCTCCCCAGTCCCCCTCAGCTAAAATCCCTTTCTGCCTACGGTGGCCCGGGCTAGCCCTGCCCTGCGCCCCGGGGCCCGGGCCCGTGGCGCTCGGGGATGTTTGGCGGTTTCCGCCGGGGTTTCGGCGGTGGCCGTGGTGGTGGTGGTGGCGGCGGTTCGGGGCGAGAGAGATGGAGAGGGATAAAGGTATCGCGGGCTCAGTGAGAGAGAATGAGACAGAGAGGGGAGGGAGAGGGGCTCATGTACCGTCCATTAAAGTCCATTCTCGGTGTGAGCGTGGCGTGGCGGGGCGTGGCGGGGCGTGGCGGGGCGCAGGACACGGCGGTCGCCGGCGAGCACGTCCCGTCCAAACTGATGACTCTGTCTCTGTCACCCCCGCGCGCCCGCGCGCCCGTCACCGGCCCGGGTGGGGCGCGGTAGGGAGGGTGCGGCTGCGGCCGGTCAGCCCCGAGGGCCTCGGCCCCAGCGCGGAGGGCAGTGGACAGATTATTTTGTCTCCCCAGCCTAGGCCTCGGCCCTCGGCCCGGCCGCCCCAACAAGGAACTTGTAATTCTTGGCAGCGGCGACCTGTTTGTGTGTAATTAGGCAGAGGCCATTACAGAAGTGAGTTCCCCTGCTCCTCCCTGGTTTTCCTTTTCTCAGTGCACCCTGTGGGGGATTTTCGTGACGGTCTGTTTTTCCTTCGTGTGAAGTAAAGCGAAAGCGAAACATTTATTATTTTAATAACAATTTTTATTACGATATTGAGATGAGAGAGGGAGAGAGAGGATGGGAAGGAAGGAAGAAAGAACCGCGCCCGCATTTGGGGCTAGAAGGATAGACAGCGGATAGAGGCCGTAGAAGCGGGGTTGGTTAGGGTGCAAGGCGCGTACACGTGTGCATGTATGATTCTGTGTGAGGGCGGTCATGCCGGCGCGGCCCGGGGTGTGGTCTTCTCCGGCAGGGCGTGGCGGGGCGTGGCGGGGCGGACCACCTCCGCGGTGGTAGCACTCACCTCAACCGACGCCCGAGGGCAGCTGCTGGGCCCATTTGCCTATATATTGTTATTATTTTTGTTTTTATTTACCTCCACTCTCATTTCGGAGGTATGTAACCGATTTGTTCCGCCTCCGCACGTAATTAAACGGCCTCATGTGTAGTCTACCTCGTATTACTCCTACTCTCGTTGATGAAGGCCGTGTAAGCTTGGCTCAGAGGGTGAGAGAGAGAGAGAGAGAGAATTGGGGCAGGACCACGTGGGTCCGAAGTTAGGACGAACGCGTTTTGTGGCACCTGCGCACGCGTGTGTATGTGTGTGTGTGCCGGCCTGTCTGTGCGTGCTTGTGTGTGGTCGGGAGGACCGATAAAAACTTTATTAACACGATGTGTTCCTGCCCGTGTGAATCATCAAGGATTGTGTGTGTTTTGTGGATGGGGCCGCTTCAGTATTACTTTTGATGAAGAGTTTGTTTTCATTGCCAGTTTTTTACGCTGCGCTCTTTGAGATTCATTTGTCATCTTGTCGTGGGCTTCTGCAACGCGCTGTGGTACCATGACCTGCTGAATCAGTTCTGCGGACTAGGGGCTCGAGCTCGAGAGGTAGCATACATAGGACAGCCATAACTCCCTAGGTGGGAAGAAAAGGGACGATTTGTCGGAGACCGTTTGAAATTACCCACGTCGGGTGTAAATGACTAATCTCAGAGATATGCCGTCGTGTGTGTGAGGTCAGGCAGGGAGGAGGCGCGTCCCCTTGGGGCGGGGGCGGGGCGGGGCGGGGCGGGGCGGGGCGGGGCGGCCGCTGGAGTGGTCTTGGAGGGGCGCACCGAGCTGTGCTCGTCTGGGCTGGGCTGGGCCAGGTAGGGTCATAGAACGAGGGCTCGCCCTCCCGATCCCCCTGCGCTGAGCGAGCCGGGACCACCATCGTGGCTATCACGTCCACCAATCTGTCTGGGAGCCTCGGCTCGCCTGCCCCGCCACGCCCCGCCACGCCCCGCCCCACCAATGGAGAACTTGTCATCTCCAGGCCGGCCTTAGGCGGCCGCTCCATGGAGAGGGTAGGGTTGGTCTTGGTCGCTTCCTGTCGCCTCCACATTGACTGCGCTCACCTCCTGTACGAACGGGTTCGAGCGACTGGAATGCCGGATTTTCAACCATCCGATCCCGGTAGATAATGGATTATTTTTGCTGGCGGGGTCAATATACTATTGAAATTCCCGGATTTCCCTCTCTCCGTTATACGCCCTGATACTCTCTCTCTCTCCACCCCTGCGGCTCTCGCCTCACTTCTATAACTGGACTCGAGCCCGCTCCCACCCCCAACTCTCTAGTGACCCCATCCATATCCATACCCCCATATATTCCGAACCTTCACCCCTCAACTCACTCTCTCTCCCCACTAACCCTGCCCCTCCTTTTCTACCAACTATTGCGCGCGCGGCCCGGTAAATCAGGTAAGCGATAAAAGCGCGTGGGAGGGGGAGGGGCTGGCGCCGAGGGGGCCCCCCCGCAGCGCCCGTGTCCCCCCCTCCCGCGCAAGGGCAGAGCGGGGCGCGGGGCTCACGGGATTACCGCTGGCTTTGGCTAACCATACGAGCATCACCGGGGGCAGGCCGGGCCCGCCGGGCCCGCATATCACGCCGCCGTAGTCCGGCACCCTCACGACAATCCCAACAAACCAGTGCTCTCTGCATCCCCTCCGTGCCGCTCTCTCTCTCTCTCTCTCTCTCTCTCTCTCTCTCTCTCTCTCTGTCTCTCTCTCTCTCTCTCTCTCTCTCTCTCTCTCTCTCACATCTCTCTCGCTCTCTCTCTCTCTCTGTCTCTCTCTCTCTCTCTCTCACATCTCTCTCGCTCTCTCTCTCCCCCACTCTCGTACACACACCTGGGCGGGGCCGGGCGCGCACGCGTTGGCGGCGGTGGGTAATTTCGAGAGCCTTATCAACAACTCGCGGAAGGGATAAGGGTCTGAAATTCCAGCAAACATTACCTACCCCTGCACTACCGCGCCCAGAGGGCCCCCCTTACGGCTCCGCAGAGTTTGCCCTGGAGTAGCCGGCTGCGCTCGACCTAGAGGAGCCCAGCAAAGCTACCTCTCCCCTACCCCCTCCCCTGCCCCGCCCTTCCTTAATCCCTCTGCTGCGAGTTGTGAAAATATTCCCCTCTCCGGCCTGGCATTCCTCAAGGTGCTGGGATACCGAACGGCCGACAGGGGCATCGAGCGCGGCCCCGCTGGCCGGCAAGTCAAGGGGCGCTAATTATGAGCGGTACGAATAGCTATGAAAGGGAGAGTCTGCCTAATTACTTTACACAGCGAACTATGGGGAGGGCCCCGCCCCTACCCTGCCCGGCTGCTGCAAAAGGGAAAGAAGAAGCCATGGCAATGAGGAAGGCGCCAGGGGGCTGGTGAGGATGAGGTGGAAAAATGTCGAAATTGAGTGGGAGAGAACAAGAGGGGGCGAGCGAGGGAGTTATGAAGCGAGAGGGATGCTGGGAGACAGAGTGTGCGGGGAAGAAGAGATATCGCTATCAACTTACCGTGGCATCTGCTTTTCCTTGCTGCGTTGCACCTCGCGACCCCTCTCCCCACATTTCAGCACGAGGGAGCGCAAACTTGCATAATATCTCACATCGGCCCCCTGAATAATAAGCCGGGCCGCCGGCTCAGTTCGTTATCATCCCCCTACTCCGCCCCCACCTCTGCGACATCCCCTATGTCCTAATGGTTTGCATTCATGGCACATCGCTCGAGGGGGCGCTGCTCGCAACGAGCGTATACCTGGCCTCTGATGTGCCCTTATTCTCGTTTGAGCAATCCTCCATTTTTTGCGCTACATGCATTTCAAACCCTTTTCTTTTCAACGCCACGTCTCTTCTCCCTCGTCCTCTTTCTTTTTATCAGTTTTACTTCGTCTCTTTTGCACTTCGCAGTTCATTGGTGCTGTGCGTGATGAAAAAAAGAAATCTAGCTTTTAAACTCAACGTAAGCATTTTCTGTGAATTCTGTTTATGCCTTTCACCACACTGCATATCTTCCCCTATGCTCGGTTCTTTAATTTTTGGTCTATCTAGTCATCTAATCGCCAGCCCCCTGTGGCTGCAAATATAGATAAATATGAAAAAAAAAAAAAGAAAAGACATCAATGAATTGATATCGAAGGGAACAGACTCGGTACTCTTTCTACCAATCACACAGGGCACATAAGTGGTAATGTGTTGTGGCAAGTAGCAAAGTTTTTAATCTATTTTGCCTTCTCGCAAAACACTCGGTGGATAGTGATACGGGATCGTCAAAAAACAGAAAACAGAAATTCAACGGCAACTAGATATTAACACTAAAAAGATAAACCCCGCATAACACTAACCATTCATATCTAAATAACTATCGATATGTCAATACTTTGAAAGGCAAAGATCGAGATGGAGTCGGTAGAAAAAACCGCCGCGCCAGCAACAACCCATGTCTCCCGCTGGGGCCGCCCTGGCCAGCCCAAGGACCATGAATCCAAATAGTGAGGCAAACACCATGGTCTGCTCTCGCAAAGGCAGTTGAAATGGCTATTCTCTTTCGGCTCGGGTTCGGGAGTAGGGGAGGTCGGGCCGGTAATGCCGCACGGGCGGATTGCCGGTCATCTATCTAACTCAATCTTCTTAACCCGCGAGTAATAAGGCTCTCGCAGGTAGACTATAGAAAAGCCTTCCACTAAAACCCCAACTATCTAACAACCGCCTTTCATCAAAAATCAAAACAATCGCGCCGGCAGAAGTGTTACCGAACCGGCTCCCCGGTTAACAAAAAACACTGGTAACCCACAACCTCTTCCGACCATAAGAGACCCAGTGAACGAACGGAACCGATGGAACCAGCATTATCATTTCGTGTATAAGCCCCCCTATAGCAACTTGCCCTCCTTTTCAAGCGGCAGAAAAATCTCCGTCTATAAAAACATAGTTATTGAAGCCTAATTTTAACATAAACAACATATAACAACGAAAATGAAAAACTTAGTTCAATTTAACCCTAAAACCTACACCTAACTGCAATCTCTTTATATATGCAAATACATATAGAGGCACAAACATAACTATCTCAACACCCAACCATCTTCTACACAAACTAACACCGACAGCCATAACACACACACACAATACTCTCCCTCCCACGCAGATACCACCCCAACAGCCACCCACCCCCACTTTTTTGAACGTAGCAATACTCTGGCGAACTTCTCTTGTTTCACAACATACCATCCTCATGAGTTTCTGCAGGCTTTTCCAACACTTCTACAATATTCTCCCAATTTGAGAGAAAAAACAAAAAAAAAACAACCCATACACCCTAATCACACCAGCTGACCCCCCACCCTCTAATTTGAATTCACTCGCAAAACAAGGTCTATGATCCCCTGAGAAAATGTAACAAAAACTCAGAGCCACGCACGCAAATTGCCTACCCCACCCCCCAGGATACGTACTCCATATAACAGATCTGCAAAAACCATGTGTGATAAAACCCCCCTGGGCGTGATACCCGACAAGAACTCCCCTCCCGACCCCCCCCCCCATCGATCAACAACAACGCGCGGCTATAACACGCTCCACAAAACCACCCAACACACAGACCCAAACTCCCTCCTTGTCATCACCCACCCCACGCCACCCCCAAAAGCAAACCCACAGTACTGCCGTAACTACTCCGCCCAGCCACCCACAGCCGAACCGATCTGCTAGAAATCCAACCGAAAAACGAAACGAACCTACACCTCCTGCCTAAACCTCATTCCACCCACCCCGGTATCCACATACACTCACCTATCCTACCCCCTACACCCACATCGCCCCCTAAACCAAACCTCCCGCCACCACCCCACCCTCGCCGCTACACTTTCCGATCTTGCCCCCCTACATACACCGCCCGCAGCAGACACCCCCTACGAGCCAGCCCTCCCTCCTTCTCCTACTTGCACCCAAAACATCAACAAACCAATACCTATTCAATCGTCAGTCATACCCCCCCCCGCACCCTCTCCCGAAGCAACCCGCCCCCGCAAACCGAAATACCCCCCCTAGCCGAAAGTACACATGTTCGGTCTCACACGTCCTTAATAAGCCTGCGCACTTCCCCCCCCCCACTTTAACCCCCCGCGCATCACCCCCCCCCATACCCACCCCCCCCCCCTCCTCCCCCCCAACCAACGTATACACTCCACCCACGAAAATCACCACCCCTCCGCACTCACCCCCAGACATTAAAAACACAGAAAACCAAAACAACAACCAACAAAAGAAACAAAAAAAAACTACAAAACAACAACACAAAACACACAAAAAAAAACAACAACAAACAAAAAAACCAAAACATCTAGCACAAAGAACCAAAAAAAAAAAAACAAAAAAACAAAAAAAAAAAAAACACAAAAAACAACAACAAAAAAAGAACCAACAGCCAAAAAAACACACAACCCAAACCCAAAAAACGCACAACAAAAGAAAACAAAGAAAAAACCCTAAAAACAAAACCCCAAAAAACTAAAACAAAAACAAAACAAAAAAAACCAAAAAAAAAAACAAACAACAAAAAATCAAAAAAACAAAAAAAAAACCACACAAAAACAAAAAAAAAAAAAAACACTAAAAATGCACAAACACAAAAAAAAAAAAATAAACCAAAAAAAAAAAAAACCAACAACAAGAGAAAGAAAAAGCAACAACCAAAAGTATGACGAACACAACACCCCAAACCACAACACACAAAACCCAAAACAAAAAATAACAACCACAAAGACAACCAACACAACGACAACAACACACAAATAAAACGATAGAACGCCCCAAACGTCAGCAAGAAACAACAACACAAACACACAATCTCAACAACACCCAAACAACCATGGATACCCAAAAATAACCACAAACAAAATAAACACAGAACCAACACCAAAAACACACCAATAAAACAAACAACGACACACACAAAGGAAATAAAAACACAACCAGTAAACAAAAAAAGAGATCAATACAGACAGATAAAAAAAGGAGAAATAAAAAAATATGTAAGAGAGAAAATGAGGAAAAAATAACTGAATTGAATAAAAATGATAGCTTAGTGATAACTATTAACAATTTATTGAAGAGGAATTAATGAAAATGGAAAAAAAAAATTAATAAGAGAAAGTCGAAAAACAAAAAAAAAAAGGTAAAGAAAAGACAAGAGAAATTATTAGACATTGTAAGCAAAGTAAGATATAATAAAAATAATCACAATAACGAAGAGATAAAAAAGAAAAAACCCACCCCCCGGCCACCCCATAGACCACGCCACGCCACAAACCGCTCTCCGACAAACTTCCTCCATTAAACACAAGCATCTTCCCCCCCCCCCCGGGGCTCCATCATAGCCAGACCACTACCGCCACCCCCCCCTAGTCAAACCAAGCCCTGCCGACCCGAACGACAACCCTCGACCTCCATCCCAGCATAATATGCTAGCGCACAAAGTTCACAAAGAGGCAAACCCATCGACCCCGCCCCCCTCCCCCCCACCTCGCCCAGCTAGAACCTCCCAGAGTGAGCACTCCGAAGAGCCTACCCCTACCCAGCCCCCATACTCCCCCCCCCCCCTCAATTAAAAAAAAAAAAACAAACAAAGAAACCACCAAAAACAAAACAATTAAAACATACACCAAAAAAGAGCAAAACAAAAAGAACCCAACCACAACTGAAATAATAAACACCCAAGCTTGGAACACAAATAACCAAATCACAAAAAAAAAAAACTAAAACAACAAAAAAACTGGACACAAAAAATAATAAAAAAAGACAACGAAAAAAAAAAAAAACAAAAACACAAAAAACCCAACAAGAAAAACACAACCACACACAACAAAAAAACCCTCACACACAAACCTACACCCACAAGTCCAACAAACTCGAACAACTCACCAAAGACATACAACTACAAACCACTCGCAAACACACCACACCAACCCCACCGCCCCACGCACCACACATGCATACAACACAACGCATAGAACATACCCACCCTTCCGATCAACATAAAATCCCATTTCCGCGCGAATCCCCGGTGCGCCCCCAATCCGACCCCTACAACACACGAATGAAAAGGATAAAGACGAGACAAGAAAAAGGATACAACGGAACCTAAGACTATAATAGAAAAAACCAGAATAGAACAAAAAAGTGAAGAAAACAAAAGAAAAACACCAGAACAAACAAACAGAAAATAACAAGAACCACACCAAAAAAAATAAATTTACAACTAACAAAAAAAAAAACCAAAAAACAAAAACTCAAGCAGAGGAACCAAAAAGACGCTACCCAAAAAGAAAAAAAAAATAAAAAAACTACCGAGAAACAAAACACCACAAAGAAGTGACAAAATAAGTCCAAAACAACCAGTGACACACAAAAACCTAAAAATACGAATCACAAATCACAGAAGACAATGTAAATAAAAAAATAGCACGTCACTAAAAAAGACAAAAAAACACAGGGATCAAAACCAAATCACCAAATACACGCAATTAAAAGAAACAAAAAAAACACAACATAATACAGAACAAAGCATATAACTACAAGAAAACAACACTTAAACAAAATAAATACTAAACGACACAATAAGAAAACAGATTACAAACCAAACAAACAACACCAAAGAAAAATACAGCCGACAACTAATAGCGCAAAGAACCCCATACCAACTCTCCCCCACCCTAAGACACAATTTAAAAAATTCCACTACCATAATAGGAAAAAAACAACAAACCAAAACAAACAAACAAAAACATGAACGCAGAATAAACCAATATAAAAACAAAAAAAAATAAAAAAAAACAAAAGATGACAAGTAGAAGATAAATGTATAAATAGAAAAGAGACTAACAATACGATTGAAAGTGAACAGAATGAATAATAACGATAAAAAGTGAGAAAGAAGGTAAAACTATTACATATAAAAATAATAAAAAAAAGAAACCACCCAAAAGCAAGACTGAAACGACAAATAAAACAATAAAAGCACAAACGACAAAACAACAAAACACAGAACAAACCCAAAAAGACAAACACAAAACAACTACAAGTAACAAAACAACAAGGGTTACAACAACGATGACACCCGGGCACATATCCCAAGACATAATATAAAAAGATAGACAATACAAAAATTAAAGGAAATAAGGTAACAATAACACATATTAAGAGTGGGAAAAAAAAAGAAAAGAAGAAAAGAAATAAAAGATATAAAAGACACCCCCCAAGTTATACCTAAATAAATAATTATGAAAATTAAAAAGTGTGAATAATAGACGTAGGTAAAGAAATTAAAATTAGTAATTGCTAAACCCATGACCTATACACCCCACCCAAGAATCTCGCCACATCACCCCGACACCCAGCCCCATCCCAACATTACATACCAAAATCCACAAAAAAAAAGACAACAAAACAACCAACAAACTTAAAAACAAACAAAACAAAACAAAATCGCACAAAATATCAACGAACAATTAACAACACAAAACCAAACTACTAAGACACATACACACAACCCAAAAAAACATTAAAAATACAAACCACAACCAACGACACCCCAACTACATAGAACACCACACACGAAAATACATAACAGAACACCAAACACCCAAAGCACAAAAAGACACCAAACAAAAACACCAAGCCAACAAAACCCAAATCAAGACACTGAGCACGATCAACACTAAAGCACAATTATAACATACAATAATAAACGAAAGACAAGAAAAAATACACACACAAACATGAAACCCACAACCCACACCAACAACCACCACAATCTTTAAGCAGTCATAAAGGGACCCCCCATTGCAACAACCCACCACGGCAGAACTATCATAAAACACAGAAACTGTCACAGCCACACAAGAACATAAAATTCCAGAACAGTTAAACACCTAAATCACCTACAAAAACCCCAAGAAAAAACAGTATATCAAAAGACAAAAGCAAGAACAAACAAAGTAACCATAACAAAAGCCAACAAATAAAGCAAAAACAAACAAAAAAAATGAAAATACAATAAACATAACTATAAAACACTACAAAACTATACAAAGAGCAAATAAAAAGCAAAACCAAAAACGCAAACCAGATAATACATAAACTACACAAAAAAACAACAACCCCGACCAATACGAAAACAAACGAACTCAAACAACAAAAACAATCAATAAAAATAACGAAAAACCGCAACAACCGACAACAACACAATCGAATCATACACACAGAATAGCAATAAATAAACACACCCTAAATACCAAACTCCACTAAAAAAAATAACAAACAATTAACAAACACAAAACTGAGCAAAAAAGAAAAGAACATTAAAAAAAATTTTAACTCTCACCCCTTTATTAAATTCTGGTTATTCTCTAGCAAACCAATGGTGTGTCAGTATCTTTGTGTAATGTAAGCCGCGGAACACTCGCTACCTTCAGGCCCTCAAAACCCAACCAACACCACCCCCTTCACCCCACCCCCTCCCTCCCCATCAGTCATTCCCCCCCCCCCCCCCCCCTCCACTCCCTATCTTACCGGCCCCTCCCCACCCTCCTCCCGCCCCTCCCCTCTCACGCTATACCTATCACCCAACCGCTTACATACCTACACGCGATACCCGTCCCGTCCCTACACCTTACTCGATCCTCGGTCCGCCCCGCCAACCCCCCCATCTCCCCAACCCCTCCCCTTACCCACCCCCCCACCTCCCCCCCCTCCCCTCCCCCCCTCTACCCCCCGACCGCACCCGCCCTCCTCCACAACGCCGCCCTCGCCCCTCCAGACATCCTATCTATCTAACCTCAACTCGCCAGATGAGCCCGCCAACAGAGAGAGAGGATGACCTGTCCATCCAATCTTTGTGGGCTAATCAAGAATGTCTTCACAAACAGGTGTCGTAGTTAATCCCACCCCCTTAACCAATGTTATGCCCCCACCCCACCCACCCCCCCACCCCACCCCCCACACCACCCCACCCCCACCCCTCCCCACCCCCCCCCACCCCCCCACCCCCCCCCCACCCCCCACACACACACCACACCCACACCCCCACCCACCCCCCCCACCCCCACACACCACCCCCCCCACCCCCCCCCCACCCCCCCACACCCCCACCACACCCCCCACCACACCCCACCCCCCCACCCCCCCCCCTCACCC
>JAHWGI010000539.1:0-78702 GCA_029379305.1 Frankliniella fusca
ATATTTTTTTTCGCCGGTTTTCGGATGATTTCGCCCTCCGGGGTTGGTCTCTGGGTGCACTGGAGCCCCTCTGCACAAACCCCGTCAATTTGAAGGAAAAATATTTTAGGACCAAAATCCCTAAAAATGGAAAGGCTATAGCCTTTGGAAATTTGACCAAAAATCGAAAGTCTCAGATCACGCTGAAATTCACAGGGAATCCTCTGAAGGCACTGCGAAACATATACCAGTAGCCAGAAGCACAATACCGTTCTTGCTTAGGGAGAAATTCGGAATCCTATTCGGAAAGGAAAACTCTTCTGCGCGCGCCGGGCCCGTCCAGGCCGGTAGATAGGGATTCCTTTTGGCATCGGCGAGAAGTGTGCGAACCGACAGCGTAGTGGTTAGCATACTCGTCCCCCGTCCCAAACCAACTACGCTGTCGGGACGCTTTTGTCGTGTTCGAATCTCGGTCGATCATCGTTTTTTTTTCCGACGATTTTCGGATGATTTCACCCTCGGGGGTTGGTCTGGGGGTGCACTAGAGTCGACCTGGACACGATACCGTTCTTGGTTTGGGAGAAATTCGCATTTTACGCAAGGAATAGTGAATTGTTCAATCGGCGCCTTATTGGTAGGCAACCCATTCGACGCCAGCCCGCGCCTGCATGTTTGAGAGAAAATCGTGCGAAACGAGCCGTATTCAACCCGGAGTTCAGAAGAGGCGAGGAGGTAACCTCCTCGAAATCGGCTCCTGGTAACAAGAGATTTTCGGAAGCTATGTGGTGCCTGCAGTGCTGCTGACAGCAGAAGTCTGTGGTCTAGTGGTTAGAGCAGCGGGCACCTGCTCAGAAGCTCTCGGGTTCGAACCCGAGCGACGTTGACATTTTGCTTTTGCTTTTTCTCTCTCTTTTTTTTTGTTTGTTATTTTTAGCAACGGTCTTGGGAGAGAAGAAGAATACCTGTTTTATCCTTCGAGTTGTATGATGCGTTAAATAGCTTACCCCCTCGATTGCATCTTTTGGGCCCTAAAAAAGTGACAGGGACAAGAAAATTCTTCTGCGCTGCGCGGTGCTCGTCCAGGCCCGGTAGATAGGGATTCCAATTCGCATCGCCGAGAGGTGTGCGAACCGACAGCCTAGTGGTTAGCACACCCGTCCCCCGTCCCAAACCAACTAGGCTGTCGGGACGCTTTTGTCGTGTTCGAATCTCGGTCGACCTAATAATTTTTTTTCGCCGGTTTTCGGATGATTTCACCCTCCGGGGTTGGTCTCTGGGTGCACTGGAGCCCCTCTGCACAAACCCCGTCAATTTGAAGGAAAAATATTTTTGGACCAAAATCCCTAAAAATGCAAAGGCTATAGCCTTTGGAAATTTGACCAAAAATCGAAAGTCTCAGATCACGCTGAAATTCACAGGGAATCCTCTGAAGGCACTGCGAAACATATACCAGTAGCCAGAAGCACAATACCGTTCTTGCTTAGGGAGAAATTCGGAATCCTATTCGGAAAGGAAAACTCTTCTGCGCGCGCCGGGCCCGTCCAGGCCGGTAGATAGGGATTCCTTTTGGCATCGGCGAGAAGTGTGCGAACCGACAGCGTAGTGGTTAGCATACCCGTCCCCCGTCCCAAACCAACTACGCTGTCGGGACGCTTTTGTCGTGTTCGAATCTCGGTCGATCATCGTTTTTTTTTCGACGATTTTCGGATGATTTCACCCTCGGGGGTTGGTCTGGGGGTGCACTAGAGTCGACCTGGACACGATACCGTTCTTGGTTTGGGAGAAATTCGCATTTTACGCAAGGAATAGTGAATTGTTCAATCGGCGCCTTATTGGTAGGCAACCCATTCGACGCCAGCCCGCGCCTGCATGTTTGAGAGAAAATCGTGCGAAACGAGCCGTATTCAACCCGGAGTTCAGAAGAGGCGAGGAGGTAACCTCCTCGAAATCGGCTCCTGGTAACAAGAGATTTTCGGAAGCTATGTGGTGCCTGCAGTGCTGCTGACAGCAGAAGTCTGTGGTCTAGTGGTTAGAGCAGCGGGCACCTGCTCAGAAGCTCTCGGGTTCGAACCCGAGCGACGTTGACATTTTGCTTTTGCTTTTTCTCTTTTTTTTTGTTTGTTATTTTTAGCAACGGTCTTGGGAGAGAAGAAGAATACCTGTTTTATCCTTCGAGTTGTATGATGCGTTAAATAGCTTACCCCCTCGATTGCATCTTTTGGGCCCTAAAAAAGTGACAGGGACAAGAAAATTCTTCTGCGCTGCGCGGTGCTCGTCCAGGCCCGGTAGATAGGGATTCCAATTCGCATCGCCGAGAGGTGTGCGAACCGACAGCCTAGTGGTTAGCACACCCGTCCCCCGTCCCAAACCAACTAGGCTGTCGGGACGCTTTTGTCGTGTTCGAATCTCGGTCGACCTAATAATTTTTTTTCGCCGGTTTTCGGATGATTTCACCCTCCGGGGTTGGTCTCTGGGTGCACTGGAGCCCCTCTGCACAAACCCCGTCAATTTGAAGGAAAAATATTTTTGGACCAAAATCCCTAAAAATGCAAAGGCTATAGCCTTTGGAAATTTGACCAAAAATCGAAAGTCTCAGATCACGCTGAAATTCACAGGGAATCCTCTGAAGGCACTGCGAAACATATACCAGTAGCCAGAAGCACAATACCGTTCTTGCTTAGGGAGAAATTCGGAATCCTATTCGGAAAGGAAAACTCTTCTGCGCGCGCCGGGCCCGTCCAGGCCGGTAGATAGGGATTCCTTTTGGCATCGGCGAGAAGTGTGCGAACCGACAGCGTAGTGGTTAGCATACCCGTCCCCCGTCCCAAACCAACTACGCTGTCGGGACGCTTTTGTCGTGTTCGAATCTCGGTCGATCATCGTTTTTTTTTCGACGATTTTCGGATGATTTCACCCTCGGGGGTTGGTCTGGGGGTGCACTAGAGTCGACCTGGACACGATACCGTTCTTGGTTTGGGAGAAATTCGCATTTTACGCAAGGAATAGTGAATTGTTCAATCGGCGCCTTATTGGTAGGCAACCCATTCGACGCCAGCCCGCGCCTGCATGTTTGAGAGAAAATCGTGCGAAACGAGCCGTATTCAACCCGGAGTTCAGAAGAGGCGAGGAGGTAACCTCCTCGAAATCGGCTCCTGGTAACAAGAGATTTTCGGAAGCTATGTGGTGCCTGCAGTGCTGCTGACAGCAGAAGTCTGTGGTCTAGTGGTTAGAGCAGCGGGCACCTGCTCAGAAGCTCTCGGGTTCGAACCCGAGCGACGTTGACATTTTGCTTTTGCTTTTTCTCTGTTTGTTATTTTTAGCAACGGTCTTGGGAGAGAAGAAGAATACCTGTTTTATCCTTCGAGTTGTATGATGCGTTAAATAGCTTACCCCCTCGATTGCATCTTTTGGGCCCTAAAAAAGTGACAGGGACAAGAAAATTCTTCTGCGCTGCGCGGTGCTCGTCCAGGCCCGGTAGATAGGGATTCCAATTCGCATCGCCGAGAGGTGTGCGAACCGACAGCCTAGTGGTTAGCACACCCGTCCCCCGTCCCAAACCAACTAGGCTGTCGGGACGCTTTTGTCGTGTTCGAATCTCGGTCGACCTAATAATTTTTTTTCGCCGGTTTTCGGATGATTTCACCCTCCGGGGTTGGTCTCTGGGTGCACTGGAGCCCCTCTGCACAAACCCCGTCAATTTGAAGGAAAAATATTTTTGGACCAAAATCCCTAAAAATGCAAAGGCTATAGCCTTTGGAAATTTGACCAAAAATCGAAAGTCTCAGATCACGCTGAAATTCACAGGGAATCCTCTGAAGGCACTGCGAAACATATACCAGTAGCCAGAAGCACAATACCGTTCTTGCTTAGGGAGAAATTCGGAATCCTATTCGGAAAGGAAAACTCTTCTGCGCGCGCCGGGCCCGTCCAGGCCGGTAGATAGGGATTCCTTTTGGCATCGGCGAGAAGTGTGCGAACCGACAGCGTAGTGGTTAGCATACCCGTCCCCCGTCCCAAACCAACTACGCTGTCGGGACGCTTTTGTCGTGTTCGAATCTCGGTCGATCATCGTTTTTTTTTCGACGATTTTCGGATGATTTCACCCTCGGGGGTTGGTCTGGGGGTGCACTAGAGTCGACCTGGACACGATACCGTTCTTGGTTTGGGAGAAATTCGCATTTTACGCAAGGAATAGTGAATTGTTCAATCGGCGCCTTATTGGTAGGCAACCCATTCGACGCCAGCCCGCGCCTGCATGTTTGAGAGAAAATCGTGCGAAACGAGCCGTATTCAACCCGGAGTTCAGAAGAGGCGAGGAGGTAACCTCCTCGAAATCGGCTCCTGGTAACAAGAGATTTTCGGAAGCTATGTGGTGCCTGCAGTGCTGCTGACAGCAGAAGTCTGTGGTCTAGTGGTTAGAGCAGCGGGCACCTGCTCAGAAGCTCTCGGGTTCGAACCCGAGCGACGTTGACATTTTGCTTTTGCTTTTTCTCTGTTTGTTATTTTTAGCAACGGTCTTGGGAGAGAAGAAGAATACCTGTTTTATCCTTCGAGTTGTATGATGCGTTAAATAGCTTACCCCCTCGATTGCATCTTTTGGGCCCTAAAAAAGTGACAGGGACAAGAAAATTCTTCTGCGCTGCGCGGTGCTCGTCCAGGCCCGGTAGATAGGGATTCCAATTCGCATCGCCGAGAGGTGTGCGAACCGACAGCCTAGTGGTTAGCACACCCGTCCCCCGTCCCAAACCAACTAGGCTGTCGGGACGCTTTTGTCGTGTTCGAATCTCGGTCGACCTAATAATTTTTTTTCGCCGGTTTTCGGATGATTTCACCCTCCGGGGTTGGTCTCTGGGTGCACTGGAGCCCCTCTGCACAAACCCCGTCAATTTGAAGGAAAAATATTTTTGGACCAAAATCCCTAAAAATGCAAAGGCTATAGCCTTTGGAAATTTGACCAAAAATCGAAAGTCTCAGATCACGCTGAAATTCACAGGGAATCCTCTGAAGGCACTGCGAAACATATACCAGTAGCCAGAAGCACAATACCGTTCTTGCTTAGGGAGAAATTCGGAATCCTATTCGGAAAGGAAAACTCTTCTGCGCGCGCCGGGCCCGTCCAGGCCGGTAGATAGGGATTCCTTTTGGCATCGGCGAGAAGTGTGCGAACCGACAGCGTAGTGGTTAGCATACCCGTCCCCCGTCCCAAACCAACTACGCTGTCGGGACGCTTTTGTCGTGTTCGAATCTCGGTCGATCATCGTTTTTTTTTCGACGATTTTCGGATGATTTCACCCTCGGGGGTTGGTCTGGGGGTGCACTAGAGTCGACCTGGACACGATACCGTTCTTGGTTTGGGAGAAATTCGCATTTTACGCAAGGAATAGTGAATTGTTCAATCGGCGCCTTATTGGTAGGCAACCCATTCGACGCCAGCCCGCGCCTGCATGTTTGAGAGAAAATCGTGCGAAACGAGCCGTATTCAACCCGGAGTTCAGAAGAGGCGAGGAGGTAACCTCCTCGAAATCGGCTCCTGGTAACAAGAGATTTTCGGAAGCTATGTGGTGCCTGCAGTGCTGCTGACAGCAGAAGTCTGTGGTCTAGTGGTTAGAGCAGCGGGCACCTGCTCAGAAGCTCTCGGGTTCGAACCCGAGCGACGTTGACATTTTGCTTTTGCTTTTTCTCTTTTTTTTTGTTTGTTATTTTTAGCAACGGTCTTGGGAGAGAAGAAGAATACCTGTTTTATCCTTCGAGTTGTATGATGCGTTAAATAGCTTACCCCCTCGATTGCATCTTTTGGGCCCTAAAAAAGTGACAGGGACAAGAAAATTCTTCTGCGCTGCGCGGTGCTCGTCCAGGCCCGGTAGATAGGGATTCCAATTCGCATCGCCGAGAGGTGTGCGAACCGACAGCCTAGTGGTTAGCACACCCGTCCCCCGTCCCAAACCAACTAGGCTGTCGGGACGCTTTTGTCGTGTTCGAATCTCGGTCGACCTAATAATTTTTTTTCGCCGGTTTTCGGATGATTTCACCCTCCGGGGTTGGTCTCTGGGTGCACTGGAGCCCCTCTGCACAAACCCCGTCAATTTGAAGGAAAAATATTTTTGGACCAAAATCCCTAAAAATGCAAAGGCTATAGCCTTTGGAAATTTGACCAAAAATCGAAAGTCTCAGATCACGCTGAAATTCACAGGGAATCCTCTGAAGGCACTGCGAAACATATACCAGTAGCCAGAAGCACAATACCGTTCTTGCTTAGGGAGAAATTCGGAATCCTATTCGGAAAGGAAAACTCTTCTGCGCGCGCCGGGCCCGTCCAGGCCGGTAGATAGGGATTCCTTTTGGCATCGGCGAGAAGTGTGCGAACCGACAGCGTAGTGGTTAGCATACCCGTCCCCCGTCCCAAACCAACTACGCTGTCGGGACGCTTTTGTCGTGTTCGAATCTCGGTCGATCATCGTTTTTTTTTCGACGATTTTCGGATGATTTCACCCTCGGGGGTTGGTCTGGGGGTGCACTAGAGTCGACCTGGACACGATACCGTTCTTGGTTTGGGAGAAATTCGCATTTTACGCAAGGAATAGTGAATTGTTCAATCGGCGCCTTATTGGTAGGCAACCCATTCGACGCCAGCCCGCGCCCAGCATGTTTGAGAGAAAATCGTGCGAAACGAGCCGTATTCAACCCGGAGTTCAGAAGAGGCGAGGAGGTAACCTCCTCGAAATCGGCTCCTGGTAACAAGAGATTTTCGGAAGCTATGTGGTGCCTGCAGTGCTGCTGACAGCAGAAGTCTGTGGTCTAGTGGTTAGAGCAGCGGGCACCTGCTCAGAAGCTCTCGGGTTCGAACCCGAGCGACGTTGACATTTTGCTTTTGCTTTTTCTCTTTTTTTTTGTTTGTTATTTTTAGCAACGGTCTTGGGAGAGAAGAAGAATACCTGTTTTATCCTTCGAGTTGTATGATGCGTTAAATAGCTTACCCCCTCGATTGCATCTTTTGGGCCCTAAAAAAGTGACAGGGACAAGAAAATTCTTCTGCGCTGCGCGGTGCTCGTCCAGGCCCGGTAGATAGGGATTCCAATTCGCATCGCCGAGAGGTGTGCGAACCGACAGCCTAGTGGTTAGCACACCCGTCCCCCGTCCCAAACCAACTAGGCTGTCGGGACGCTTTTGTCGTGTTCGAATCTCGGTCGACCTAATAATTTTTTTTCGCCGGTTTTCGGATGATTTCACCCTCCGGGGTTGGTCTCTGGGTGCACTGGAGCCCCTCTGCACAAACCCCGTCAATTTGAAGGAAAAATATTTTTGGACCAAAATCCCTAAAAATGCAAAGGCTATAGCCTTTGGAAATTTGACCAAAAATCGAAAGTCTCAGATCACGCTGAAATTCACAGGGAATCCTCTGAAGGCACTGCGAAACATATACCAGTAGCCAGAAGCACAATACCGTTCTTGCTTAGGGAGAAATTCGGAATCCTATTCGGAAAGGAAAACTCTTCTGCGCGCGCCGGGCCCGTCCAGGCCGGTAGATAGGGATTCCTTTTGGCATCGGCGAGAAGTGTGCGAACCGACAGCGTAGTGGTTAGCATACCCGTCCCCCGTCCCAAACCAACTACGCTGTCGGGACGCTTTTGTCGTGTTCGAATCTCGGTCGATCATCGTTTTTTTTTCGACGATTTTCGGATGATTTCACCCTCGGGGGTTGGTCTGGGGGTGCACTAGAGTCGACCTGGACACGATACCGTTCTTGGTTTGGGAGAAATTCGCATTTTACGCAAGGAATAGTGAATTGTTCAATCGGCGCCTTATTGGTAGGCAACCCATTCGACGCCAGCCCGCGCCTGCATGTTTGAGAGAAAATCGTGCGAAACGAGCCGTATTCAACCCGGAGTTCAGAAGAGGCGAGGAGGTAACCTCCTCGAAATCGGCTCCTGGTAACAAGAGATTTTCGGAAGCTATGTGGTGCCTGCAGTGCTGCTGACAGCAGAAGTCTGTGGTCTAGTGGTTAGAGCAGCGGGCACCTGCTCAGAAGCTCTCGGGTTCGAACCCGAGCGACGTTGACATTTTGCTTTTGCTTTTTCTCTTTTTTTTTGTTTGTTATTTTTAGCAACGGTCTTGGGAGAGAAGAAGAATACCTGTTTTATCCTTCGAGTTGTATGATGCGTTAAATAGCTTACCCCCTCGATTGCATCTTTTGGGCCCTAAAAAAGTGACAGGGACAAGAAAATTCTTCTGCGCTGCGCGGTGCTCGTCCAGGCCCGGTAGATAGGGATTCCAATTCGCATCGCCGAGAGGTGTGCGAACCGACAGCCTAGTGGTTAGCACACCCGTCCCCCGTCCCAAACCAACTAGGCTGTCGGGACGCTTTTGTCGTGTTCGAATCTCGGTCGACCTAATAATTTTTTTTCGCCGGTTTTCGGATGATTTCACCCTCCGGGGTTGGTCTCTGGGTGCACTGGAGCCCCTCTGCACAAACCCCGTCAATTTGAAGGAAAAATATTTTTGGACCAAAATCCCTAAAAATGCAAAGGCTATAGCCTTTGGAAATTTGACCAAAAATCGAAAGTCTCAGATCACGCTGAAATTCACAGGGAATCCTCTGAAGGCACTGCGAAACATATACCAGTAGCCAGAAGCACAATACCGTTCTTGCTTAGGGAGAAATTCGGAATCCTATTCGGAAAGGAAAACTCTTCTGCGCGCGCCGGGCCCGTCCAGGCCGGTAGATAGGGATTCCTTTTGGCATCGGCGAGAAGTGTGCGAACCGACAGCGTAGTGGTTAGCATACCCGTCCCCCGTCCCAAACCAACTACGCTGTCGGGACGCTTTTGTCGTGTTCGAATCTCGGTCGATCATCGTTTTTTTTTCGACGATTTTCGGATGATTTCACCCTCGGGGGTTGGTCTGGGGGTGCACTAGAGTCGACCTGGACACGATACCGTTCTTGGTTTGGGAGAAATTCGCATTTTACGCAAGGAATAGTGAATTGTTCAATCGGCGCCTTATTGGTAGGCAACCCATTCGACGCCAGCCCGCGCCTGCATGTTTGAGAGAAAATCGTGCGAAACGAGCCGTATTCAACCCGGAGTTCAGAAGAGGCGAGGAGGTAACCTCCTCGAAATCGGCTCCTGGTAACAAGAGATTTTCGGAAGCTATGTGGTGCCTGCAGTGCTGCTGACAGCAGAAGTCTGTGGTCTAGTGGTTAGAGCAGCGGGCACCTGCTCAGAAGCTCTCGGGTTCGAACCCGAGCGACGTTGACATTTTGCTTTTGCTTTTTCTCTTTTTTTTTGTTTGTTATTTTTAGCAACGGTCTTGGGAGAGAAGAAGAATACCTGTTTTATCCTTCGAGTTGTATGATGCGTTAAATAGCTTACCCCCTCGATTGCATCTTTTGGGCCCTAAAAAAGTGACAGGGACAAGAAAATTCTTCTGCGCTGCGCGGTGCTCGTCCAGGCCCGGTAGATAGGGATTCCAATTCGCATCGCCGAGAGGTGTGCGAACCGACAGCCTAGTGGTTAGCACACCCGTCCCCCGTCCCAAACCAACTAGGCTGTCGGGACGCTTTTGTCGTGTTCGAATCTCGGTCGACCTAATAATTTTTTTTCGCCGGTTTTCGGATGATTTCACCCTCCGGGGTTGGTCTCTGGGTGCACTGGAGCCCCTCTGCACAAACCCCGTCAATTTGAAGGAAAAATATTTTTGGACCAAAATCCCTAAAAATGCAAAGGCTATAGCCTTTGGAAATTTGACCAAAAATCGAAAGTCTCAGATCACGCTGAAATTCACAGGGAATCCTCTGAAGGCACTGCGAAACATATACCAGTAGCCAGAAGCACAATACCGTTCTTGCTTAGGGAGAAATTCGGAATCCTATTCGGAAAGGAAAACTCTTCTGCGCGCGCCGGGCCCGTCCAGGCCGGTAGATAGGGATTCCTTTTGGCATCGGCGAGAAGTGTGCGAACCGACAGCGTAGTGGTTAGCATACCCGTCCCCCGTCCCAAACCAACTACGCTGTCGGGACGCTTTTGTCGTGTTCGAATCTCGGTCGATCATCGTTTTTTTTTCGATGATTTTCGGATGATTTCACCCTCGGGGGTTGGTCTGGGGGTGCACTAGAGTCGACCTGGACACGATACCGTTCTTGGTTTGGGAGAAATTCGCATTTTACGCAAGGAATAGTGAATTGTTCAATCGGCGCCTTATTGGTAGGCAACCCATTCGACGCCAGCCCGCGCCTGCATGTTTGAGAGAAAATCGTGCGAAACGAGCCGTATTCAACCCGGAGTTCAGAAGAGGCGAGGAGGTAACCTCCTCGAAATCGGCTCCTGGTAACAAGAGATTTTCGGAAGCTATGTGGTGCCTGCAGTGCTGCTGACAGCAGAAGTCTGTGGTCTAGTGGTTAGAGCAGCGGGCACCTGCTCAGAAGCTCTCGGGTTCGAACCCGAGCGACGTTGACATTTTGCTTTTGCTTTTTCTCTTTTTTTTTGTTTGTTATTTTTAGCAACGGTCTTGGGAGAGAAGAAGAATACCTGTTTTATCCTTCGAGTTGTATGATGCGTTAAATAGCTTACCCCCTCGATTGCATCTTTTGGGCCCTAAAAAAGTGACAGGGACAAGAAAATTCTTCTGCGCTGCGCGGTGCTCGTCCAGGCCCGGTAGATAGGGATTCCAATTCGCATCGCCGAGAGGTGTGCGAACCGACAGCCTAGTGGTTAGCACACCCGTCCCCCGTCCCAAACCAACTAGGCTGTCGGGACGCTTTTGTCGTGTTCGAATCTCGGTCGACCTAATAATTTTTTTTCGCCGGTTTTCGGATGATTTCACCCTCCGGGGTTGGTCTCTGGGTGCACTGGAGCCCCTCTGCACAAACCCCGTCAATTTGAAGGAAAAATATTTTTGGACCAAAATCCCTAAAAATGCAAAGGCTATAGCCTTTGGAAATTTGACCAAAAATCGAAAGTCTCAGATCACGCTGAAATTCACAGGGAATCCTCTGAAGGCACTGCGAAACATATACCAGTAGCCAGAAGCACAATACCGTTCTTGCTTAGGGAGAAATTCGGAATCCTATTCGGAAAGGAAAACTCTTCTGCGCGCGCCGGGCCCGTCCAGGCCGGTAGATAGGGATTCCTTTTGGCATCGGCGAGAAGTGTGCGAACCGACAGCGTAGTGGTTAGCATACCCGTCCCCCGTCCCAAACCAACTACGCTGTCGGGACGCTTTTGTCGTGTTCGAATCTCGGTCGATCATCGTTTTTTTTTCGACGATTTTCGGATGATTTCACCCTCGGGGGTTGGTCTGGGGGTGCACTAGAGTCGACCTGGACACGATACCGTTCTTGGTTTGGGAGAAATTCGCATTTTACGCAAGGAATAGTGAATTGTTCAATCGGCGCCTTATTGGTAGGCAACCCATTCGACGCCAGCCCGCGCCTGCATGTTTGAGAGAAAATCGTGCGAAACGAGCCGTATTCAACCCGGAGTTCAGAAGAGGCGAGGAGGTAACCTCCTCGAAATCGGCTCCTGGTAACAAGAGATTTTCGGAAGCTATGTGGTGCCTGCAGTGCTGCTGACAGCAGAAGTCTGTGGTCTAGTGGTTAGAGCAGCGGGCACCTGCTCAGAAGCTCTCGGGTTCGAACCCGAGCGACGTTGACATTTTGCTTTTGCTTTTTCTCTTTTTTTTTGTTTGTTATTTTTAGCAACGGTCTTGGGAGAGAAGAAGAATACCTGTTTTATCCTTCGAGTTGTATGATGCGTTAAATAGCTTACCCCCTCGATTGCATCTTTTGGGCCCTAAAAAAGTGACAGGGACAAGAAAATTCTTCTGCGCTGCGCGGTGCTCGTCCAGGCCCGGTAGATAGGGATTCCAATTCGCATCGCCGAGAGGTGTGCGAACCGACAGCCTAGTGGTTAGCACACCCGTCCCCCGTCCCAAACCAACTAGGCTGTCGGGACGCTTTTGTCGTGTTCGAATCTCGGTCGACCTAATAATTTTTTTTCGCCGGTTTTCGGATGATTTCACCCTCCGGGGTTGGTCTCTGGGTGCACTGGAGCCCCTCTGCACAAACCCCGTCAATTTGAAGGAAAAATATTTTTGGACCAAAATCCCTAAAAATGCAAAGGCTATAGCCTTTGGAAATTTGACCAAAAATCGAAAGTCTCAGATCACGCTGAAATTCACAGGGAATCCTCTGAAGGCACTGCGAAACATATACCAGTAGCCAGAAGCACAATACCGTTCTTGCTTAGGGAGAAATTCGGAATCCTATTCGGAAAGGAAAACTCTTCTGCGCGCGCCGGGCCCGTCCAGGCCGGTAGATAGGGATTCCTTTTGGCATCGGCGAGAAGTGTGCGAACCGACAGCGTAGTGGTTAGCATACCCGTCCCCCGTCCCAAACCAACTACGCTGTCGGGACGCTTTTGTCGTGTTCGAATCTCGGTCGATCATCGTTTTTTTTTCGACGATTTTCGGATGATTTCACCCTCGGGGGTTGGTCTGGGGGTGCACTAGAGTCGACCTGGACACGATACCGTTCTTGGTTTGGGAGAAATTCGCATTTTACGCAAGGAATAGTGAATTGTTCAATCGGCGCCTTATTGGTAGGCAACCCATTCGACGCCAGCCCGCGCCTGCATGTTTGAGAGAAAATCGTGCGAAACGAGCCGTATTCAACCCGGAGTTCAGAAGAGGCGAGGAGGTAACCTCCTCGAAATCGGCTCCTGGTAACAAGAGATTTTCGGAAGCTATGTGGTGCCTGCAGTGCTGCTGACAGCAGAAGTCTGTGGTCTAGTGGTTAGAGCAGCGGGCACCTGCTCAGAAGCTCTCGGGTTCGAACCCGAGCGACGTTGACATTTTGCTTTTGCTTTTTCTCTTTTTTTTTGTTTGTTATTTTTAGCAACGGTCTTGGGAGAGAAGAAGAATACCTGTTTTATCCTTCGAGTTGTATGATGCGTTAAATAGCTTACCCCCTCGATTGCATCTTTTGGGCCCTAAAAAAGTGACAGGGACAAGAAAATTCTTCTGCGCTGCGCGGTGCTCGTCCAGGCCCGGTAGATAGGGATTCCAATTCGCATCGCCGAGAGGTGTGCGAACCGACAGCCTAGTGGTTAGCACACCCGTCCCCCGTCCCAAACCAACTAGGCTGTCGGGACGCTTTTGTCGTGTTCGAATCTCGGTCGACCTAATAATTTTTTTTCGCCGGTTTTCGGATGATTTCACCCTCCGGGGTTGGTCTCTGGGTGCACTGGAGCCCCTCTGCACAAACCCCGTCAATTTGAAGGAAAAATATTTTTGGACCAAAATCCCTAAAAATGCAAAGGCTATAGCCTTTGGAAATTTGACCAAAAATCGAAAGTCTCAGATCACGCTGAAATTCACAGGGAATCCTCTGAAGGCACTGCGAAACATATACCAGTAGCCAGAAGCACAATACCGTTCTTGCTTAGGGAGAAATTCGGAATCCTATTCGGAAAGGAAAACTCTTCTGCGCGCGCCGGGCCCGTCCAGGCCGGTAGATAGGGATTCCTTTTGGCATCGGCGAGAAGTGTGCGAACCGACAGCGTAGTGGTTAGCATACCCGTCCCCCGTCCCAAACCAACTACGCTGTCGGGACGCTTTTGTCGTGTTCGAATCTCGGTCGATCATCGTTTTTTTTTCGACGATTTTCGGATGATTTCACCCTCGGGGGTTGGTCTGGGGGTGCACTAGAGTCGACCTGGACACGATACCGTTCTTGGTTTGGGAGAAATTCGCATTTTACGCAAGGAATAGTGAATTGTTCAATCGGCGCCTTATTGGTAGGCAACCCATTCGACGCCAGCCCGCGCCTGCATGTTTGAGAGAAAATCGTGCGAAACGAGCCGTATTCAACCCGGAGTTCAGAAGAGGCGAGGAGGTAACCTCCTCGAAATCGGCTCCTGGTAACAAGAGATTTTCGGAAGCTATGTGGTGCCTGCAGTGCTGCTGACAGCAGAAGTCTGTGGTCTAGTGGTTAGAGCAGCGGGCACCTGCTCAGAAGCTCTCGGGTTCGAACCCGAGCGACGTTGACATTTTGCTTTTGCTTTTTCTCTTTTTTTTTGTTTGTTATTTTTAGCAACGGTCTTGGGAGAGAAGAAGAATACCTGTTTTATCCTTCGAGTTGTATGATGCGTTAAATAGCTTACCCCCTCGATTGCATCTTTTGGGCCCTAAAAAAGTGACAGGGACAAGAAAATTCTTCTGCGCTGCGCGGTGCTCGTCCAGGCCCGGTAGATAGGGATTCCAATTCGCATCGCCGAGAGGTGTGCGAACCGACAGCCTAGTGGTTAGCACACCCGTCCCCCGTCCCAAACCAACTAGGCTGTCGGGACGCTTTTGTCGTGTTCGAATCTCGGTCGACCTAATAATTTTTTTTCGCCGGTTTTCGGATGATTTCACCCTCCGGGGTTGGTCTCTGGGTGCACTGGAGCCCCTCTGCACAAACCCCGTCAATTTGAAGGAAAAATATTTTTGGACCAAAATCCCTAAAAATGCAAAGGCTATAGCCTTTGGAAATTTGACCAAAAATCGAAAGTCTCAGATCACGCTGAAATTCACAGGGAATCCTCTGAAGGCACTGCGAAACATATACCAGTAGCCAGAAGCACAATACCGTTCTTGCTTAGGGAGAAATTCGGAATCCTATTCGGAAAGGAAAACTCTTCTGCGCGCGCCGGGCCCGTCCAGGCCGGTAGATAGGGATTCCTTTTGGCATCGGCGAGAAGTGTGCGAACCGACAGCGTAGTGGTTAGCATACCCGTCCCCCGTCCCAAACCAACTACGCTGTCGGGACGCTTTTGTCGTGTTCGAATCTCGGTCGATCATCGTTTTTTTTTCGACGATTTTCGGATGATTTCACCCTCGGGGGTTGGTCTGGGGGTGCACTAGAGTCGACCTGGACACGATACCGTTCTTGGTTTGGGAGAAATTCGCATTTTACGCAAGGAATAGTGAATTGTTCAATCGGCGCCTTATTGGTAGGCAACCCATTCGACGCCAGCCCGCGCCCAGCATGTTTGAGAGAAAATCGTGCGAAACGAGCCGTATTCAACCCGGAGTTCAGAAGAGGCGAGGAGGTAACCTCCTCGAAATCGGCTCCTGGTAACAAGAGATTTTCGGAAGCTATGTGGTGCCTGCAGTGCTGCTGACAGCAGAAGTCTGTGGTCTAGTGGTTAGAGCAGCGGGCACCTGCTCAGAAGCTCTCGGGTTCGAACCCGAGCGACGTTGACATTTTGCTTTTGCTTTTTCTCTTTTTTTTTGTTTGTTATTTTTAGCAACGGTCTTGGGAGAGAAGAAGAATACCTGTTTTATCCTTCGAGTTGTATGATGCGTTAAATAGCTTACCCCCTCGATTGCATCTTTTGGGCCCTAAAAAAGTGACAGGGACAAGAAAATTCTTCTGCGCTGCGCGGTGCTCGTCCAGGCCCGGTAGATAGGGATTCCAATTCGCATCGCCGAGAGGTGTGCGAACCGACAGCCTAGTGGTTAGCACACCCGTCCCCCGTCCCAAACCAACTAGGCTGTCGGGACGCTTTTGTCGTGTTCGAATCTCGGTCGACCTAATAATTTTTTTTCGCCGGTTTTCGGATGATTTCACCCTCCGGGGTTGGTCTCTGGGTGCACTGGAGCCCCTCTGCACAAACCCCGTCAATTTGAAGGAAAAATATTTTTGGACCAAAATCCCTAAAAATGCAAAGGCTATAGCCTTTGGAAATTTGACCAAAAATCGAAAGTCTCAGATCACGCTGAAATTCACAGGGAATCCTCTGAAGGCACTGCGAAACATATACCAGTAGCCAGAAGCACAATACCGTTCTTGCTTAGGGAGAAATTCGGAATCCTATTCGGAAAGGAAAACTCTTCTGCGCGCGCCGGGCCCGTCCAGGCCGGTAGATAGGGATTCCTTTTGGCATCGGCGAGAAGTGTGCGAACCGACAGCGTAGTGGTTAGCATACCCGTCCCCCGTCCCAAACCAACTACGCTGTCGGGACGCTTTTGTCGTGTTCGAATCTCGGTCGATCATCGTTTTTTTTTCGACGATTTTCGGATGATTTCACCCTCGGGGGTTGGTCTGGGGGTGCACTAGAGTCGACCTGGACACGATACCGTTCTTGGTTTGGGAGAAATTCGCATTTTACGCAAGGAATAGTGAATTGTTCAATCGGCGCCTTATTGGTAGGCAACCCATTCGACGCCAGCCCGCGCCTGCATGTTTGAGAGAAAATCGTGCGAAACGAGCCGTATTCAACCCGGAGTTCAGAAGAGGCGAGGAGGTAACCTCCTCGAAATCGGCTCCTGGTAACAAGAGATTTTCGGAAGCTATGTGGTGCCTGCAGTGCTGCTGACAGCAGAAGTCTGTGGTCTAGTGGTTAGAGCAGCGGGCACCTGCTCAGAAGCTCTCGGGTTCGAACCCGAGCGACGTTGACATTTTGCTTTTGCTTTTTCTCTGTTTGTTATTTTTAGCAACGGTCTTGGGAGAGAAGAAGAATACCTGTTTTATCCTTCGAGTTGTATGATGCGTTAAATAGCTTACCCCCTCGATTGCATCTTTTGGGCCCTAAAAAAGTGACAGGGACAAGAAAATTCTTCTGCGCTGCGCGGTGCTCGTCCAGGCCCGGTAGATAGGGATTCCAATTCGCATCGCCGAGAGGTGTGCGAACCGACAGCCTAGTGGTTAGCACACCCGTCCCCCGTCCCAAACCAACTAGGCTGTCGGGACGCTTTTGTCGTGTTCGAATCTCGGTCGACCTAATAATTTTTTTTCGCCGGTTTTCGGATGATTTCACCCTCCGGGGTTGGTCTCTGGGTGCACTGGAGCCCCTCTGCACAAACCCCGTCAATTTGAAGGAAAAATATTTTTGGACCAAAATCCCTAAAAATGCAAAGGCTATAGCCTTTGGAAATTTGACCAAAAATCGAAAGTCTCAGATCACGCTGAAATTCACAGGGAATCCTCTGAAGGCACTGCGAAACATATACCAGTAGCCAGAAGCACAATACCGTTCTTGCTTAGGGAGAAATTCGGAATCCTATTCGGAAAGGAAAACTCTTCTGCGCGCGCCGGGCCCGTCCAGGCCGGTAGATAGGGATTCCTTTTGGCATCGGCGAGAAGTGTGCGAACCGACAGCGTAGTGGTTAGCATACCCGTCCCCCGTCCCAAACCAACTACGCTGTCGGGACGCTTTTGTCGTGTTCGAATCTCGGTCGATCATCGTTTTTTTTTCGACGATTTTCGGATGATTTCACCCTCGGGGGTTGGTCTGGGGGTGCACTAGAGTCGACCTGGACACGATACCGTTCTTGGTTTGGGAGAAATTCGCATTTTACGCAAGGAATAGTGAATTGTTCAATCGGCGCCTTATTGGTAGGCAACCCATTCGACGCCAGCCCGCGCCTGCATGTTTGAGAGAAAATCGTGCGAAACGAGCCGTATTCAACCCGGAGTTCAGAAGAGGCGAGGAGGTAACCTCCTCGAAATCGGCTCCTGGTAACAAGAGATTTTCGGAAGCTATGTGGTGCCTGCAGTGCTGCTGACAGCAGAAGTCTGTGGTCTAGTGGTTAGAGCAGCGGGCACCTGCTCAGAAGCTCTCGGGTTCGAACCCGAGCGACGTTGACATTTTGCTTTTGCTTTTTCTCTTTTGTTTGTTATTTTTAGCAACGGTCTTGGGAGAGAAGAAGAATACCTGTTTTATCCTTCGAGTTGTATGATGCGTTAAATAGCTTACCCCCTCGATTGCATCTTTTGGGCCCTAAAAAAGTGACAGGGACAAGAAAATTCTTCTGCGCTGCGCGGTGCTCGTCCAGGCCCGGTAGATAGGGATTCCAATTCGCATCGCCGAGAGGTGTGCGAACCGACAGCCTAGTGGTTAGCACACCCGTCCCCCGTCCCAAACCAACTAGGCTGTCGGGACGCTTTTGTCGTGTTCGAATCTCGGTCGACCTAATAATTTTTTTTCGCCGGTTTTCGGATGATTTCACCCTCCGGGGTTGGTCTCTGGGTGCACTGGAGCCCCTCTGCACAAACCCCGTCAATTTGAAGGAAAAATATTTTTGGACCAAAATCCCTAAAAATGCAAAGGCTATAGCCTTTGGAAATTTGACCAAAAATCGAAAGTCTCAGATCACGCTGAAATTCACAGGGAATCCTCTGAAGGCACTGCGAAACATATACCAGTAGCCAGAAGCACAATACCGTTCTTGCTTAGGGAGAAATTCGGAATCCTATTCGGAAAGGAAAACTCTTCTGCGCGCGCCGGGCCCGTCCAGGCCGGTAGATAGGGATTCCTTTTGGCATCGGCGAGAAGTGTGCGAACCGACAGCGTAGTGGTTAGCATACCCGTCCCCCGTCCCAAACCAACTACGCTGTCGGGACGCTTTTGTCGTGTTCGAATCTCGGTCGATCATCGTTTTTTTTTCGACGATTTTCGGATGATTTCACCCTCGGGGGTTGGTCTGGGGGTGCACTAGAGTCGACCTGGACACGATACCGTTCTTGGTTTGGGAGAAATTCGCATTTTACGCAAGGAATAGTGAATTGTTCAATCGGCGCCTTATTGGTAGGCAACCCATTCGACGCCAGCCCGCCCCAGCATGTTTGAGAGAAAATCGTGCGAAACGAGCCGTATTCAACCCGGAGTTCAGAAGAGGCGAGGAGGTAACCTCCTCGAAATCGGCTCCTGGTAACAAGAGATTTTCGGAAGCTATGTGGTGCCTGCAGTGCTGCTGACAGCAGAAGTCTGTGGTCTAGTGGTTAGAGCAGCGGGCACCTGCTCAGAAGCTCTCGGGTTCGAACCCGAGCGACGTTGACATTTTGCTTTTGCTTTTTCTCTGTTTGTTATTTTTAGCAACGGTCTTGGGAGAGAAGAAGAATACCTGTTTTATCCTTCGAGTTGTATGATGCGTTAAATAGCTTACCCCCTCGATTGCATCTTTTGGGCCCTAAAAAAGTGACAGGGACAAGAAAATTCTTCTGCGCTGCGCGGTGCTCGTCCAGGCCCGGTAGATAGGGATTCCAATTCGCATCGCCGAGAGGTGTGCGAATCGACAGCCTAGTGGTTAGCACACCCGTCCCCCGTCCCAAACCAACTAGGCTGTCGGGACGCTTTTGTCGTGTTCGAATCTCGGTCGACCTAATAATTTTTTTTCGCCGGTTTTCGGATGATTTCACCTTTGGGGGTAGGTCAAGGGGTGCACTAGAGTCCGCCTGCACAACCCCCATCAGTTCTAAGAAAATTGTTTTTTCCAATAGAATCACTAAAAATGCAAAGGCCTTTGGAAATTTGACGAAAAATCGATAGTCTCAGATCACGCTGAATTTCACAGGAAATCCTCGGTAGGCACTGCGAAACTTATATCAGTAGCCAGTAGCGACGATTTTCGGATGATTTAAAGAATCTTGCACCAATCCCAGTGCCCTGCCTGGTGCAAGATTCTGATTGAAACCTCGGGGCTTGGTCTGTCTATGCAGTAGAGCCCCTCTGTACAACCCCTGTCAATTTGGAGCAAATTTCATTTTGGACCAAAATCCCTAAAAAATGCAAAGAAGGCTATATAGCCTTTGCAAATTTCGACAAAAATCGAAAGTTTCAGATCACGCCCTAATTTACTGGAAGCCTTCCTTGCGCACTGTTTAACAAATATCAGTCGCCAGAAACACGATACTGGGCTTGGCTTGGGAGAAATTCGCTTTTTACGCGATGAAAAGTGAATTGTTTAATGAAAGTGATTAAGCTCGCAGTACAAGTCTGTGGTCGAGCGAATAGAGCAGTGAACATATGCACTTGGTTGACCGCGTTCGAATTCCAGCTGCGAAATTGATTTTTTTCTGCAATTTCGCGACGGTGTCGGCAGAGAAGACGCCGTTTTTTTTCTACAGGTGTATAATGCTTTAATTAGCGTTAGGTATCCTGCTCTTCATAGCCCCTTTCGTACGGGAACGAAAAAAGAAAAGGAAGAAACAAAAGTTCCGCCGGGATTTGAACCTGCAAAACGTCTCGCCAGCCGAGATGATTCAAATCACGCCCCAATACACTGGAAGCCTTCCTTGCGCACTTTTTAACAAATATCAGTCTCCAGAAACACGATACCGGGCTTATTGGCTTGGGAGAAATTCGCTTTTTACGCGATGCATGAAAAGTGAATTGTTTTATGGACGCCTGATGGATAAGCAACCCATTTGATGCCAGCCTCTGGCAGCGTGTTTGAGAGAAAACGGTGAAAAAGCGGCGCGCCAGGCCCCATTTTTACTCGTTCTTTACCTTTTCCACATCTCTCTTAAGAGGTGAAAGGTGAAAGAACGAGTATTGTGCTCAGTGCGGTGCAAGTTAGACCCCATTTTCAGCGAAGAAATGGTAATACATACAGTTATGTCTCTGTAAGCAAATTGTAGCTCTTTACTCAATAATGAGTCCATAATAGAGGTTTTTTTCGAGTTACTAGGCAAAATTTTAAGAAATTATGAATCCGCTGAGCGAGCTGTCGCCAGATCAATCTACGCGCGCTCTGGTGACGGCGGTCTACTCGGGCCAGGACTGGCGTGCAAATTGCTCAAGCGAGCTCAGGTGAGGTGAATCGCGCAGGTCATTAGATCGGAGAGATTTTCGCGAACCCCCGCCCGGGCCTGGGGTGGGAGGGGAAGGGCCCCGAAGGGCGAGCGAGAGGACGGGCCCACTCATTCTAGTCCCAGGACTCGGACCTTCAGGACGTATCCCCGCTGTGTTGTGATAGTGTTGTGTGCGAAGTGCGAAGTGTTGTTCAATAAGCCATGTCGAGTGAAGGGCAAGTGTTTATTGAGGACGAGGAGCTGGCTGCTGAGTTCAGCAGGGACTGGGATTACGGTGTCCCCTCGGATCTCGGAACTCAGAGTCAGCTCCTGTCAGCAGGGGGTAGGGCTCCACCCTCTCCATCTGCTGATACGCCGCCGAATAAGAAGCTGAAGAAATTCCTGGTGCGGTGTGCGCTCCGCCAAAGGCCGTACAAGACCATAGAGGAGGGCTACAGCAATCACCTGACAATTCACAAGATGGAAAGTAAGTCAATCTTGAATTTTTTTCTAGGGAAGTGCCCGCGTCTTTTGAGGAGTGAGTGACTTATTTAGTGGCTATGTGTGCTTTTCAGATGTACTGACTAAAGGACTTCCCGCGATGGAGACAGTGCTGGAGGAGGCTGCGAGATGTGCGGGGGAAGTTCTCCAGGAGTGGGGTGACTCCGTACCTAGTTCTTGCATCGGTCTCCAGCTGAGGGCAATCACCAAGGTTTTGCAAGAAGAGAGTAGAGGACAATTTGTGGTTTTTGTTAAGACTGTGCAAGGAATATCTGCCAGTGCATGCCCTCTGGCAGATACTCCCCAAGATCAGATAAAATGGATGTGCCTCTACCAAAAGAGTTAGGTTCTAAGTTTCAGTCAGGGTCACTTATGTTTATCTGTGGCACTTCATTCTGTGAGATGCTCAAAAAATTATTTGAGGGTACTACTGTAGAATTTAGAATACAATTAATTATTGGAACTGGTTTTACTGTTAGGTTGTTAGATAAAATTCTTGCTTTTGTTGTGAGGTCTCTTAAATTCACTTTAAATATTAGGGAAGCTTGTCTCGACGCAAGCTTTTTGCCCTTGCTTTACATTCTGGTGTGCTTAGTTTGCAGTCTGGTATGAACTTATTCGGAGTACCATCCTTTCTTTTCTCCCTACGTCTCTTGATCTGTCTGAGACATGCTCTCAAAATATGACATTTAGCACAAATACGTTTCTTAACAAGATAAAGGCATGCAGATGATCTCAAAGTCTTTCTAAATCTATAGTTTTCGAATCCCTCCTCCACAAAACAATTTGGGTAGCCTATCCTCCACAAATCCTCATTTATGACACCCACACAAATCTGCCAATTTCTGATTTCTGTGTACATGTCCAAAATAAGAGCACAAATTTTTTCTGGTGTTGACGGGCTTTCAATTGGCAGGGATTTCAATGTTACTTTCCAAAAGTCATGCTGTACAGGTATACTGTGGCCATGGACAAACACATTAATATCAGTAACATTAGCATTGATCTCAACAACAATTGACTTCTGAACAACTTTCTTAATTCCACTACTCAACAGCATTAGGTGAAAACGGTTATCCTCAACCTTTATCTGCCAGTGAATGCTGATAGAGGAGTCAATCAAAGTTCTTACTTGCTGCCAGAATACAGTAGGATCACATACCTGGGGACAGAATACATTTTGAACTCTACACTTTTATGAGAAACAATCAATATGTTAGCTACTTTACCATTGGAGAAGCACTGACTGGTACCAGAATTGGTTGTGTGGGACAACTAACAACTAGATTGGATCTAGGTACAACCTGCCAAACAATAAATAAAGTAGTAGAGAACATGCTCTCAAATCAAAATGTAACATAGGAATTTTCTGATTACCTTTGTTGTATTGTCATTCACTTCCTCTTCTTCATGTCAACTCCAAAGGAATGGCATCACTTATGGATGTTAAAATATGACCATCTTCCTCTACAGCCGTAGAACTAAAAGAATTCTCAACCTCTTCCACGGGGCAGGTTTCTCCAGCAGATGTCAAACAGGGCGATCCCATTATATCCTCATTATACCCACTGTTTTCCTCATTAATTTTGGGAGTAAGCAATTGTTTCCGCCTGGATGAGGAGTCTGAAAAATCACATAACCTCATATATCTCTCGCGTAGACTTTTAATGAAACAAGTTTGTTAGCGACACTTACTTTGAGTAGGCTTTGATAATTTCGTCAATGTGAACATATTTCTTAGGTTTATGGCTGAAGACTGACATTCGCCTGGATTTAAATTACTTGTAGAAGGCTCGGGAATACTCTGTCATAAAATTGAAGTAGATATAAGTAGAAAACAGAGAAATTAAGTGAACTTCAGATAGAACCTACATGCACTGCACTCACAAATTCAATGGAAGATGTACTGCTTTTTTTCGTATCATTCGCCAGGCGCCGTCTAGGTATACGAAATCTTTTCTTCAGTGTTTTTTTTGGCATAATACTGATTCAAAATACGATACAATACCACAAAAGCACGAAAATTAAGATAAATTTCACTAAGCCCAGACAAGCGGGCTAGGTTACCTTCGCCCGGTATGGGCCACACAGAACCCAAATATAAAAGGTTGACAGGTGTTAAATACACACTTCCACTAAAGTAAAAGGGTTGTTGAGTGTCGATAATGTGGTTTCAGGGGCCGAAGAACTCACATTAATTGTAAGCGTACGGTTCAACGTCGACAGACAGCATCAGTGATTTCGAACCAGGTGCAGCCCTTCCCCCTTCCTTGGACTGCCTTGGACTAAATTCAAGCGCAGCGCCGCGCAGCCTAAACGGTACATCAGCCAGCGCAGCCAGTGGCGGAAAATGGAAGCTTTAGAAGGTGTAACATCGACCATCGCACTAGGGTGTTTTTTAATTTGAAATTTATTTAAATCGACAAATAAATATCCATAGACTTCAGCTTGAAAAACTAACTAACGAACTAAGCTTTCCTTTACACTAACACGTTGCACCTCGGCCGGGACGTCTGTTAATGACTCGATTCCTGCCTTGAGTCACAACCACCACTTCGGAGGCGGACAGGAGCACGGGAGGTTAAGTTTCCTTGGACAGAGGTGAACTTTGTTTGTTTTGATTATGTATTTAAGCAAAATGCATAAAACTTTTCTTGTGACAGTTTGTTATATTTAATACTTACTGTCCCCTGTTTTCATTATTCCTTTTTTTACAGGCCTTTTTGTACGTCTCCTTCACTGTTTTGACAAAGTTTTAATGCCTTGCAACACGTGTGTTGCACCGGGTTTGTTTTGTTGACGATAATCCGCTCTTTGTCTGATTGAAAATTTCATATTTCCAATCAAAATGGGTCTCACCAAGCAATATTTGCGCTATGCTTCGTCTGCTAATTTTAATATTATTGCCAGTCCATCTTGCAATACAGTTTTTGTTGTATTGCAAGGACAAGAGGGACGTTATGTGGCAGTAGGTGGTTGTGAGGATGTCATCGTCTGGGATCTTCGCCTTGGTGAGAAGGTATGATTTTGTCTTTCAGTTTTACAACTTGAATTGTTTGGCAATTGAGTGTTAATTCATTGATTGATATTTCAGGCTCTTGTCATACCAGGTGATAAACATGAAGTTACATATTTGGCCGCTAGTCCTGACAAGCAATTTTTGTCAGTTGGTTATGCGGATGGATCGGTGAAAGTCTTTGAATTGAGTAGTGCAGACTTGGTGGCTACATTTTCTGGACATAGATCAGCTGTCACTTGCCTCACATATGATGAACTTGGACATCGTCTAGCCTCAGGGTCAAAGGCAAGTTAAAAGTACCTAATTTTATCGACCAAGAGAAACCTCACTTCATTTTTTTCTATTCATATGTTTTTATTTAAAGGACACTGAAATTATTATATGGGATGTGGTTGCTGAGCGTGGCCTGCATCGATTATCAGGTCATAAGGGAATTATTACTCAAGTAGCATTCTTAAATGATCGTAATATTCTTATATCCTCATCCAAAGACACATTTGTTAAATTTTGGGACCTTGACACCACACACTGTTTTAAAACTCTTGTTGGCCATCGAACAGAAGTAAGTTATGAACTCTACACATTGAGTAAATGTCACCTAACTTGCGGATCACATGACTGTTATTTTCTCTGTCTTGTCCAAGGTTTGGGGTTTGACTCTTGTAAAAAATGGCAAGTATCTTGTAACAGGCAGCAATGACAGTGAACTTCGCATGTGGGAAATTCAAGATGCCCAAAACAAATCAGACAGGCCTCTGGTTGTGGAAGATATTCCAGGGGATGTTATAGATGATGATGTCCAGTCTGACGTAGTGGTTAGTATCCATTTTCATATTCTTTATTGTTCCTCCAAAGAATACAAGTACGCAAGGGAGCATAAAAGCTCATAAGAAGTGAGTGGGAAAAAAACAGTAATAGTGTGGAAATTGCACAATAGATTTTTACAAAGTTGTGGAACTTGTCCACTGTCAAACCTGTGCACAAAATTGTGTATAAAGTTTTTTCCTAATATAATCACTTTAAATGTCTTATTTCAGTCACCTATTTCATGCACCAAAGCAGGGTCTATTTTGAGGGCAGGAACTGGCCGTGTTGTTGGCCTCACATCTAACAGAGATGGTTCAGTAATAGCATGTTTTGGAGCCGATAATAATTTAGAAATGTTTGAAGTAAAGTCTGATGAAGAAGCGAAATTAAAAATGAAAAAACGTTTACGCAAACAACGAAAAAAAGAACTGGCGTAAGTCAATGGGCTTTTGATATATTTTTGTCAGACTTTTGTATTGTTTTTTAAGTTTGCACTTTCTAGCACTTAAAATAAAATTGTTTAATAATTTTATTTGCTTTTTCTTCAGTGATTCAGAATCTACAAATATCAAGGACAAACCTACAGAACCAGAAGAAAATTTAATACCAACTCTAAGAGATGAAATCATGCGACTCCCTATTGTGAAATATGGAGGCAAAGTAAAATCATCTTCGCTTGTGGTTGGCCGTGGACGTGAATTAAGGGTGGGTTGTCATTTAAGATTGCTATGACTTAATGAATGGTCTGCAAACAATCAAGTTTTTTGCCTTCTGTTCAATGCAGATTGCTAGTGCGCTCAATAACAACAGGCTAGAGCTTCACACCTTAGGCTTATCTGTAAAAGGCTCACAGCCTCAAAGTCTCAGAGTTATAGAATATCAAGGTCATCATTCGGAAGTAAGAAGTGTGGCTTTTAGTTCAGACAGTTTAGCTGTAATTTCTGGCAGTGCGGAAGCTCTAAAAATTTGGAACAGGTGAGCAATACGTATTTTGTCTCTTGAATTTAATCTCTTCACCATGTTATGTATGTGTTTGTAGCAATTTTATTTTTCTTCCAAAAATTGAAAAATTTGCAACATGTTCTTCTATTGTTTAGGCCCTCCTTGGCATGTTTGAGAACTATCAGAACAGACTACATTCTGTCACTATGCTTTGTTCCCGGGGATAGACATGTTCTTGTCGGCCTGAAGAATGGTAAAATGCTAATTGTTGATATTGCTGCTGGAGACATTTTAGAAGAGGTGGAGGCTCACTCCAAAGAGTTGTGGTCTATTTCTCTCCTTCCTGACAAGGTTTGTCCTTGAATTTTCATTTTCAGTGTTTCTTGTAAAATTACCAACTTTTAATCTTTTTTTTCTTTTTTGTTTTTGCTTTTTAAATTAAAGCGAGGGTGTGTCACCGGTGGAGGCGACTGTACTGTCAAATTCTGGCAGTTTGAACTTATTCAAAGCTCAGAATCCAAAGCAAAAGTGCTTTCAGTTCTTCATACTCGGTCGCTCAAGCTAGAGGAATGTGTTCTTTGTGTTCGAGTTAGCCCCAACAGCAGACTAATTGCTGTTTCTTTACTAGATTCTACTGTGAAAGTTTTCTATCTAGACTCTCTAAAGGTAAGGTCATGAAGCTCAATTCCTTTACATGACATCATTTTAGAAATTTTTAAAATCTCCTACCACATAGAGTTTGAAACTAATTTAATTTTTAATTTTCAGTTCTTCCTGTCACTTTATGGACATAAACTTCCAGTAACTTGCATGGACATATCCTCTGACTCTACTATAATTGCAACTGGTAGTGCTGATCGTAACATAAAAATATGGGGTCTTGATTTTGGTGACTGCCATCGTTCCTTATTCGCCCATGATAATTCAGTGACAGGAATACAATTTGTTCCTGATACACATCAGTTTTTTTCATGTGGTAAAGACGGGCGGGTTAAGCAATGGGATGCTGATACTTTCGACAGAATTCTTACCTTACAGGTATACTATAAAAGTCATATCATAGCTATAGTTTGAATACTACATTAACACCAATTAATATGCACTTATTTATACTTAAGGCACACCATGGAGAAGCTTGGGATCTGTCAGTGAGCCCTAATGGTCAATATGTTGTTAGCTGTGGCTCAGACAGAGTCATAAGAATGTTTACACGCACTGAGGAGCCTCTTGTCCTGGAGGATGAGAGGGAACAAGAGCGTGAAGAAGAAGAAAATGCTGAGGTTGAACATTCAGAAGAAACCACTGTAGAAGGTCAAAGTGCTCTTCATCTACCATCCAAAAAAACTGTTGGAAGTGAAAAAGCTGTGAGTTGTTTTTTCTTTTCTTTTTTTCCTGCTTTTTTACAGAGGTGATTAAAGAAATATGGGTGTATTTGAAACATGTGCATTGCAGGCTGAGATGCTTTTGGAATGCCTTGAAGTTGGTGAATCTTATGCTGCTGAGCTGAAACAATACCATGAAGCTATGAGGCGGACTGGCAAAGAGACATCAGCTCTGCCACAGCCACCAGCCATTATGATGGCATATCATGCATCTACTCCTGCTGAGTTTCTTCAGGAAATTCTTGCCAAAATTAAATCAAGGTATGTGTGAGCTCCTTTAAGTGTATGTGTGTGTGTTTGAAGGGTATTTACAGGTATTTTTCTGATTTTATTCTCTCTTTCAGTGAGCTAGAAGAATCTCTATTGAGGCTCCCTTTTGCCAGTGTCCTGAAATTATTGCCTCAGCTTGTTTCATTACTGGAACTTCCGCAGCAACCACATACAGAGGTTGTGTGTAGAGCAGCTTTGTTTCTCGTACGTGTCCACCATGGACCCATTATGAGCACTTCTAGTCTCCTTCCAACTATTCGGAAGTTGCATGTTCTTTCTGCCAATAAAATTGGAGAGCTACGGGTGAGCTACAAGAACTAAACCTAAGATTTTCATACTTTTGGTGTGCTTAAAACTTAAATCAATATTTGATTTTTAGGATTTAGTTGGTGTGAATTTCCATGGCTTTTTGTTCTTACAACATGAAATTGAAGCCAGAGAGGGCGTGGCTTTGTTTACTGAAGCTGCAGCACAAAGGAAACAAAGAGGGAAAAAGAGAAGAGGCCCTACAAAACGTGCCATTCTTACTGTGTGAAGCCTTTTAAAAAAGAGTGCATTTGTACAATACTATCTTGGAAGGAATTAGACATTTGAAATTGATAAAGATTACTGAGTTGAGGTTCAGATGTTTATTTCAACCTATTTACATACCATACAATGTCCTTGACTCAATTTCTTTTATTTTAAACTCTAAGTGTCATATGACTTGATAGTTAAATTTTTGCAAATAAGAATTCTTACTGCACAATGGACACCATCCTTAACCTCCAAGATTTCCACTCTGTGTACCTTAAGAAAATCTGGTCTTTTAGGGTCTGGTCCAATTTCAATGTCTAAAATATCACCTTCTTGAACCTAGGAGCAGTAAAAATTGGAAAACTTCAAGAAAACTGCACAAAATATCACTGTAAATTTGAAGAATGTGTAGATAACTTACAGGAGTACTCTTTTTAATAACTTTATCGTCATTTTTTCGAAGTCGACCCTCCACAAATGCCTCCTCCACAATACTAGGAACAAAAGGAAAAGATTCCATGGTAAAATTCAAGATTTAAGACAATGCTTGAAACACTTTGGAATTTCCCCCTCCCCCCCCCCAATAGCAAAAAAAAACAAAACATGATCTATTTTACCTACCGGGAATTATTGAAAGCCAGCCTCAAAACTTTGTCCACTCGAACCTGAGCCAACTTAATAATTTTTTCCTGTTCACCAGGTAATGCATCTCCCGCTCCCATTTCATCTTCCTCATCCTCTTCGTCATTTTCATCATCTGAGTCTATGTTCTGTTGTTGGCCCTTTATTAGGACGTAAAACATATTGTTTTTAAAAGTGTCGAAAGAGTAAAGTGTACTAAATTCGAAATAGATTTCAAAGAGCATCCATAAACACGTCACATACATTCATGTCAGTTTAATGTCTTTGCGAACGCAAGTTAAATAGTCATAGTATACAATTACTTACTTTCTTTGCCTTCTTTTTGGATTTGTATCGGCGAGTTTCGAGGTTAGGTGATTGTAACTTCGGTATCGAAACAGTGTTCTTATCGTGCGAAACTGGTATACAGCTAATCATTCTTACATGGCATGGCACTTCATTTCTAAGAAATGACGTTCGTTGTAGTTGTCGCAAGCAGCGAGATACAAGGAATCTAGAATTCATGGCTAAACTGAAACTTTCAAGTCGACACGCAAAGTACTTTGCCGAGCAGGATCAGGCAGACGAAACTGCACTGTCGTACTGTCGTGGACCTCAATGTGAATCACATGCCTCAGAAGAGTACGAAGGGTGTGTGTGTGGGGGGGGGGATGCCCTGCTGTGCCGCGCGGAAGTCTGAGGAAGTAGACATGACCGAGGCGTGAGGCGGGGTCGTCCGTGAACAACTTGTAGATAGAGTGATGATTACGCGCACGACATGTAAAAATATTTGACCTCATTTGCAATGAATGGGGCGTGGCATGTTAAAGAAAACTGCCAAGGTAATAGTTCGTACTCGTTGACGGCCGCAGAACACGATTCCTGCTGCATGAGGTACTCGTTAAGTACCTTAAAAGTTAACGCCTCCCGTATCCCTCACCCCACTTGCGACTTTCCACAAACAATAGAGTCATATAGGACTCGAGCACTCTAACAAACCAGGGGCGTATTAAGGTCCGACCGACGGTGCCCTTCAAGTTGCCTACATACAGGGGTTTTGTAGCACAATTTGCATACCTTTCAGGCGGCTGTCTAGAGACCACAGGGGGAGCGATCGCCCCTCCCCCCGCCCCCCCCTTAATACGCGCTTGTAACGAACAAGAGCTTTGAACACTTTTGTGTCTATTAGTAATCCGAACTTGATCCCAGCCGTCGACGGTGCCCAGCAGTGTTGCCTATATCGCCAACCACAAACCGCAGAAACATAAAACTAAATGGCAAAAGTATACCTTTTATATGAGGAAAAATACTCACAAATTGGGCTGTCTCGGGCAACTTTGCAGTGCTTGTTGCCTATATTCCAGCCTTACAAATAGGCCAATGCGCAATGTACAGCCAAATCTGTTAACACTGGTGACCAGCGGCGCTACGGGCGACAGCGCCACTGCGCCAGGGTCGGCACTGGACAGAACAGCGATTGCAAGTTCAAGGTGAGCAGAGCGGCGGCGCTCCACTCCGGGCTCCGGTCGTGTCTGGAAAGGTGCCCCCACAATCAACTCATCGGGAGGTGCCGGAACGAAATTTTGGGTACCAGGAATTTAATTTATGCTTCCCCCTGCGCTTGTGCTCCCCGGGTAGGCCGCCAACTTCACACGAGTGCTTGGCGGGTTGGCCTATCTAGTTTGTCGCAGGCGTTCCGCCTCGGTAACGGCCATTGTGGGGGCGCCAGAGGGGCTGCCATCGCTGCACTTCGAAGTGCAAACTTGACACACACGGTGTGGGCCGCATGGCCCGCATGGCCCGCATGGCCCTATCCCGTGGGGGAGCTCGCCCGGCTCGCCCTCGCCGGCGCCGGCTCCAGCAGCGAGGCGCTCGCGCAGCACCTCCCCAAGGCCCTCCTTGCGTCCGCGCCGCGCGCGCCGTCGCCCTCCGGGAGCCCTCGGGGCTACCCCCCGGTGTCGCCCCCCGCCTCCGCTCCCCGCGCGCCGCGACACGCTGCTCTCTTTCTTCATCTTCGAGCATCGCATATGACGGCGCTCTCTCGCACCTCACTGGTGGCCGCGGCCGCCCGCGACGCTCCCGCGAGCTCCCGTGGCCCCGCCCGGCCCCGCTGCCGCGGCTCCGGCCCGGCCCGGCGCCTAGTCGCGCGGCGCGGCGCTGAGCGCTGCTGAGCCGTGACAGTCTCGTCGGGAGGTACCCGGAGCGGAGGTGCCATGCCGCGAAGTGCGACAGCTGGTGTGGAGCCTCTCTGAACACCGTCAACGCGGCGCGAACGCGGGGACCGAGAGGTGAGTGACGAACGCCTATCTACACGCGTGCCCGAGGGGGAAACAACTCTGAATTTTGGAGTACACATTGCGTGAATTTTTGTGAACTTGCACGATTTTTTTTTGTGAATTTTTTGTGAATGTTGGTGAATTTTCATAGAATTTTTGTGAATGTTATTGAATTTTAATAGAATTTCTGTGAATTTTAACTTGAATTTCACCTATAGTTTTGTGAGTTATCCCGAATTTTTCCCGAGTTTTTGTACATTTTTGTGATTTTTTCTGAATTTTCCTGAACGAGGTATTTAGCCGATACGTAATCGTCAGGAAGAAGAAGCCGTGGAGCCAAACAAACCTTCAATCGTTCGATAAATTCTTCTGAAAAACGGTAAACAATTGTAGCGCAAGGTTTGTTTGGCTCCAAGGCTTCTTCTTCCTTGCCGATTTTGTTTCGGCTAAATGCGCAAAGTGTAAGTGTACAAAAATTTCAGAGTTGTTGTTTCACCCTCGCACCTGCCACCCCCGCGCAACCAGAAGAAAAGAACGCTTGGGTGAGGATCACATTGATACTTTGTTTTCTCGCCACACGCTGTCGCAGCTGATATTGCCGGTTTCGCGCCTGCAACTTAATTTTGCTCCACCAACAAAAGAGAAGCTGCCTTAGTAAACGACATGGCTGGTACTGCAAACAGCTTTGCAAATAAAGCGATTGCTACGCCAACAAAATTTTTGCTGTCGTGGCAAATAAAACTTGAAGGCGTGGCATTTGCATCGAGGTTTGCTGAGACAGCTTTAACCGCAAGTGTTTTTTTTTCAATTCGTGTGAGCATATAACGGCAAGTTCAAGCACAGCGGCCTGATACAGGCCGCTGCAGCAGGTGACCAGGAAGCACAAATTCAACGATCCGATCTCGCGTTGCTTCGAAGATTTAACATCACATGTCAGATTCAAGGCTACTGTACTGAGATAGAACACGCTTTGGTGCGGTGGTTGCCAGATTACGCATCAAATCATGCCTCAATTAGGAATACTTCTCTATGGGTGCGCTGTGGTCACTACTTGTGTGTAGTTGTATGAAGTATCTCTGAGCCGCGGAAGCGAGCGTCTTCATCGGCCCCACCGCTGTGGTGCGGTGATGGTGAGTTGGAGCGGGACAGGTATCCCAAAGGAGCGAGACGACCGACCCAAGAAAAATAGCTAGAGGGAGGAGGTTGCACTCGAGGGCATGCCGCGTGTGGGGTGGGGAAGGCAAGCGGGCAGGATGTACGTTTCCCTCAAAATGAATGAAATGAAAGTGAGCGTCGTCGTTGTTCGAGGTGTCGGGTGCTTCGCGCTGCATGTCGAAGCAGTCGATTTCCCGGCTGGGTTGCCGCGCGGTTTCAAGCGTCTGTAACGCGGCGGGGCGGGGCGGGGCGGGGCGGGGCGGGGCGGGGCGGGGCGGGGCGGGGCGGGGCTGGGCGGGGAGCAGAGACATCCTCATCCTGACCCGTCTTGCTTAGCGATACGATACGGTACAGTACGGACGGCGCTACTTCATCGCGCGTCATCGCCAAGGTTTCCGCAATCATGGCGTGGAGCGAGAGAGGCCCAGCCGGCGCCGGCGCCTCCTCCGCCTGGACCTGACAGGTGGACGGCTTGGCGTCGTGGACACGCACGCGGCGAGTCACTGCGACCATCGGGAAATCTGTAAGGTCATTGGAATGAGGCGAATTTTTCGAGAAGTCCATTTTTGAATAGTGCTGCTTTTCTTAGACATTATCGCCTTTTTCAGAAAAAAAAAGAAAAAAAAACATTTTTCGAATGAAAGGATGCCGCCAGACAAACGTGTGACAATTGTATTGTGCGGACGCCACGCAACGAAAAACTCAACAGTGTGCTATTCCACTTAGAATATGTACCCACGGTCTCCACCTCCCCTCCACCTCCCTACGTCTCCGCTAGGTCGCGTGAGTTCGGCCAGATTCAGAGCGCCGCGCCTCACGAGATTTTGAAAACAAAATAAAACAAGGGTTATTTTTTCGGGGGGGGGGAGACTTGCTGAAGTTATCAAAGGACACGAGTGCGTTGCTACCCAAGCAGGGGTCCGTAACTTATCATAACGCACACCACTTGTTAGTTACAAATTTTAACGTTATCGAAAATAAAATTGTAAGTTAAGTTAAATAACGTAACGTATTAGAAGGGGTTATTCCCATAACGTTATAGGTGTCACCAATTACTTTCACGTTGAATGTCATTTTCACTTATTTTGTGACTGATGTCGCACAGAGACGAAAACAGAAATATCGTACAATTCTTTATCTTACTTATGTGCGTTCTGTCTATAACGGGTTACTTTATACCGATAGTGAATACGTTAATTCTATAACTGTTATGTGTCGTACTGCGCGTTATCAGTTATTCGGTATAACGATACCGGTTAACTTAACGTTAAGAGGTGCTTTTGTGATAAGTTACGGACCCCTGTACCCAAGTAGGAAAATAAAAATACCTTAGGCGGAGTGCACTGGGAACCCGCGCATCCTACCATTATCTATTGTTATGGAAATTTATACGTTTTCGCGGGGGGAAAAAATAGAGGGAAGCGTTATACAATGAGTTCTAAAATTTGCTGATCCAGATGACGGACTGCGGGCTGGGCCGGGGACCGGGCTTGGGCCGGGCCGTGGCCGCTGAGACCGCACAATACTAGCTGATCGCCACCGCATCGCGGTCAGGTCAGGCGCAGTCCGGGCGGCTCACACCTGAGCTGAGCTGAGCTGAGCTGCGGTCGCGTCAGCGCTCGCAGCAGTGTCAGCATACCGCTCTCAGCCATTTCACTTCATTATACTCAGCCATCCGAGCTCGCACCGCACGCCGAGCGGAAAAAAACAAACAAACAACAGCGTGCCGTGTCGTGACCCGATACACTCTGGGTCTCTCCTTTCCACTAAATACTATATCCGCACCCGTTTCCTTCTTTCCGTTATCATTCTCTCGGCCGCTGGCCATTCTCGCGCCGCGGGTCGGTTCCCGGCGCGGTTCCCGGTACTCGTCCGAGAGGTGTCATGGACGAGGACGAGGGCCGCGCAGCGCGGGCAAACTCTGTCCCGCGTGCAAAATAATAGAGTACATAGTAAAGAGTCGTTCCATCAGCAAAGTCACGCGTTTCCTTCCCGCCGCGGCGCGCGAGTTTTACCCGGAGGCGAAGCGCGAGTCAAACAATAGGATACTACAGAGGGGCAGTTTATCGAGAACCGCGACATGACGCAGTAGGAAGGGGTGGGGGCGGGGGGAGGGGGAGGGGAGGGGAGAGTCGGGGGAGGGGGAGGGAGGAGGGAGGGGTGGTGGGAATGACTCGACTCGACTGCACGTTTTACAAAAGTGCGCGCCACACTGTCCCCATGTGACCGGAGGCCGACGGCAGCCCCGGCCGGGCCGGCCACCTCCCCTAGGCAACACGCCACCTTGGTCCAGAGTCCAGTCCACGTCGAACAGAATGCCATTGTCATGACGCGCGATCGTCGCTCCGGGCTAGATAGGGTAGCTCGGGGCGGGGGCATTGGGGGCGGGGTCCTTAAAATGCGCCCGTGTCCAGTGTCGAGCTGCCTACGTCAGCATCAGAAATCCCCGCGAATCAGCAAAGCGTTTCCATCTAGTATGCAAGGATATGAGGAAATTTCTTATCCCCGCGACCGGGCTGCTTGTCGCCTATAGAGCAGGAGGCGTCCCGTTTCCTTTTAATATTCGCTTCGCTTCGCACGCGTATGGCGCTATTTATCCGTATATCCTCGCGGCGGCATCCACTCCCGCGACCTCGCCTCGCCCCGCGGGCCGGAGGAAGGACGCTGTCATAAAGGACGCGCAACGGCGGCCGGCGGCCCTCCGCTGTACTGCGGTGAACGGGCGAGCAGGGCGGGGATGGGCAGGGCAAGGCAGGGTGATTAGGCGCGTCTGCGGCGAGCAAAACTTGGAGCCAGCAGCCGCGGTGGCGGCGTCCAAAGCAGAGCGGAGCAGTAGAAGCAGCGGCTATCGCTGCATGAATACTAACGCGTGTTGCTGTCCCCCCCGGCCCGGGTCGTCCTCTTGCCATGCCACGGCTCTGTACCCTCTCCGGTCCGACACCTCCGACCCCGGACCCGGAGGAGTAAGTGCGGAGCGGTGACCGGGCCTGCAGAGCGACTCGGGTGCACGCCCTCCTCCCTCCTCTCCTCTCTCTCTCTCTCTCTCTCTCTCTCTCTCTCTCTCTCTCTCTCTCTCTCTCTCTCTCTCTCTCTCTCTCTGTCTCTCTGTCTCTCTCTCTCTCTCTCTCTCTCTCTCTCACCTATACGGCGTACCTCACGAGTGCGAGAGAGACAGAGCGAAGAGGGCGTGCACCCGAATCGCTCTGCTGGGCAGCGCTGGGCTGGGCGGGCGGGCGCTTCACTGAGGAGGAGGACTAGACTAGCTGTCCTGAAGTCGGGTCGGGGACAACACGCCCGCGGGCCGCAGGGCAGGGCAGCCAACAAGGCGCGAGCAGCGCGAGCGACACCAACTTGGCGGCGCTTGTTGCAAACGTGGATGCGTGCACCATTTATTATCGAGAAGGAGCGTCTGCGTTCAACCATTAGTAAATGATATCATCTTCCCGGCGGCGGCGGGCGAGCCTGCGCCTGGGCGGACGGCAGCAGCGGAAAAGGGGGTAGGGGGGGGGTGCTCGCAGGGTGGGGGCCCCGGGGCGGTAGGCAACCCATGACGCGGGTGACTGGCGGGTCTGCCTACTCAAAAGGGGCTCTCCTGCCCACCATGCAGGAGCTGCAGGAAGGGACAGGCAGCCACCTGGGAGGTCGGCAGCCGTGCAAGTGTTCGATGCACCGCTGCTCCCACTGTGCCTAGCAGGGTGCTCATACTACCAGGCATTGTTTTAGACAAAGAGGCTGATCCTTTGTCCCAAAAGCAATAGGCGTTGTAGATCTTTATTGGATCTTCTTTATTTTAACAATTTGTTTTTTTTTGCGGTGAAAATTTGTTATTTTATCGGTATTAAATATTTTTCTGTGCTTACATTTTTATAGAATACCGCCTGTACCGCATTCCTCGCGTTTCTTTTGTGTGCACCTATTTGGCCCTTTTACTCAATGTCTCCTGTAGTTTCCTCAACATCGCTCTCGCGCATCCGATCTGTACCTCACTTCTACCATGCTGTTTCTAAACGCAAGCTTGCCAACGCACAGACGGAAACATAACACGTCTTAAAAAAAAAACTCACCCATTTTAACCTACACTTCAGTTATATTTGTGAAAAAATTCTAATCAACAATTGTTTTAGCAGCAGTTCTGGCTGTACTCTGGTCAACATTATATCTTTGATTCTTTACGTCTGACTTAAAACTGTCCCATCGCGAAGGTTGGCTCCCCATAAGTTGGGTCGTTGATCTCCTTCGCTGGGCGTGCTCGACACGATTGTTGAGGCTTCGCCTCTTATTTTTATACAGATTCTCTATTTTATATCTCTTTGAAGGCTCAGCCAATCAGGGCTCTCGGAGTTTGTTCCTTATTGCGGTGAACAGCACAGCTCATGGCCACCAGTTTCATTTCCATAGCCACTGCTTGAAGGTGATTTGGTCTCTGTTGCAGGTCATGTGCCCCCGCTGGCTGGCGCTGCTGGCCGTGCTGCTGGCCGCGCCCGGCCCCCCAGCCTCGGACTCCAGCTGCCCCTGAGCATGCGGTCCGCCGTGGGCAGGGCGCTCGCGCCGCTCGCCTCCCGCCTGGGCATCCGCTCTCTGCCCTCGGGCGTCGGCCTCGGCCTGGGCGCCGGCCTCGGCCCCGCGGCCCCGGGCCAGCACCTCCTGGAAGCCGCGGCCTCGGCCGCCGCCGAGTGCGGACGCCTGTGCTGCGGCTCCGACTGCAAGCCCGTGCCGCCCCTGCCCATCGAGGCCATCCTCACCGCGGTAAGCTGCCAGGCTGGGCCAGGAGGCCTAGGCCGAGGTCACCGCTCCGCCCCGCCATTGCCATTGCCTCGGCTGGGTGCCTATTACCCGCGGAAGCGGGGCGGGGCGCCTCCGGGAGACTGCAGCTGCAGCTAGTGCCTGTGCGGCTGTGCGGCGGCCTCTGGGCCGAGCCGCGGAGCAACGGGTGTTGTGGAATTGGTAGCGCTCCGTCCTGAGCGGATATGGACCGGAACGGGCCTTAAACTTGCTGTCGACCATTGTCCGCGGTAGCCCACGACGGCGGCCTCTACCCCGCGTGGTCACTAATACCAGCCCATCAACGCGGAAGGTCGTGGCCAGGCCCTGCCCTCTACGAGCCTAAGGTTGCTGTGCCCCGCCGCGCCCCGCCGCGCCCCGCAGCTCGCGACCGGCCCGATACACTTCAGGACGTGATGGGGGAGGCTGGGGCCTCCGGCCGGTCGCCACCGCCACGCACGTTGTCATCTCAGCACAGTCCGCTCACGTGCGCTGCGCGCGGCCGCGTGCCGGCGTGGCGAGGTGGGGCGGGGCGGAGTGGGGCGGGGCGGGGCGGAGTGGGGCGGGGCGGGGCGGAGTGGGGCGGGGCGGGGCGGAGTGGGGCGGGGCGGGGCGGGGCAGCGTGACGCGTGACTCGCTCCGGTATTTCAAACGCGTGATGGTGGTCCGGGCCATCCGGGCTGATCCGGCTGCCAGTCTGATATTGCATTTAAAAAAGAGAAACGGCTCGGTTGATCTCAAGAGATTTGTGTTAGCCCCCGCCCCCGGCATGGAGACGAGAACGTAACCCTTTTTTTTTTCCCCCTCATGCATCTTTTATTTTTGACCGCGCGGTTTATTTCCGAACATAAAAACAGCGCTCCGATTCCTCCAGTGTTTGCTGGTGTCTTGATTGTCTCGATTCAGTGGAGAGGCGGAGACTGGACGCGGATACTAATCACAGAAGTGCATAAAGCCCAAATAGATTACTCGGAGCACAGAATGTTTTGTTTTTTTTATTATTTTCTTTTTATACTCGATTTAATTCTCAAAAACCGTGTATAATGAAGCGCGTTATCCTCTCGCGTAATCGACATGGACCGTTTCCCCGTTTTCAGTAATCACCTTGACTGTTAAGTTTTGCACTTTTTTTGAATGTAAAAACGCTAAGTCACACTGCGTATAACGCCGCTCCAAGGAGCCTGCCGAGTGGGTTTCCTGCGGGAGGGAAATAACCTCGGACTTTGGTGTACACCACTAATTCAACAAATTCAGTCCAATTCAAACAAATTCAAGCCAATTCAACCTAATTCAAATCTAATTTCAATGTAATTCAAGCCAATTCAAAACCCAATTCAAGCCAATTCACACACTAATTCAGTCCAATTCATAGGCAATTCAAGCCAATTCACAGCCAATTCAAGGCAACTCACAGCCAATTCAAGAAATTTGTACACCAAATTCAGCTATTATTTCCCCCTCGCACAGATAAACCAAGTGCTCAAACCCTTCAACACTTTTAAGTGTTTAAGTACCATTTAAACAAATAAAAGTGTTTAACAGAGTTGTTGTGCACTTTAAAGTGTTCAACTCTGAAGTTGTGCACTTGTAAGTGTTCAACTCCCCAGTTGCACACTTCCCCGGTGCAGTGCGTCCAAGCTAAGGAAGTGTGTAACTGGGGAGTTGAACACTTTTTAGTTCACAACTTCTGAGTTGAACACTTGTAAGTGCACAACAACTCTATGTTGAACACTTTTATATGTTTATATGGTATTTGAACACTTTAAAGTGTTGAGGGGTAGAACACTTGGATTATCAGTGCGGTTTCCTGATCACAGGCGTGGAGCTAAATTTATATGTACCGAAAGATATTTTAATTCCTGAAGTTTGGTACAGTCGGGAAAACTCAGCCCGTCTATGACGGGAAAAATGTCGGAGCAGATAGGTTCAAGACGGAAGCTACGCGCACAATGCAGGTGTGTGGCACAGCCGGCAGACCATTGGCGCGCCAATCGCGAGGCCGGTGTTCGATTTCCGCCTACGTTAACATTTTTCTGAGTCTTCCTCGCTTCGGTTTCAGGTTGCTATCAAACTCGACAAACAGCGCAGGTCTCTGTAGCGTAGTGGGCATTTAATTGCCTCAAAGGCTGTCTGGCGGGTCGGCATAGTTTCAATTCTTCACTTCACTGATCTAAACCTCTCTCTCCGGAGACGATCGTCTGGTCCAGAGAAGTAGTTAGGCTCATTTGGATCGGAGAGACGAGTTCCTCGGGGACGGGGCACTCCGGTCTAATCAGTCTAACCATCGTACGAATAGTATCTGACCCTCCCGCAGTGGCTCCGAATTACGCGGGTAGGCCTGTACAGCTTGTTCAGCGGGGAAACACCTGATCCCGTCCAACCTCCGAAGTTTAGCCCTGCAGGATCCCTACGTTCGGGATATGGGAAGTGTTCAAAATATCTTTTAACGCAGAGCATAACTGTTTTGAGCGCTTTGAGCCTAGGCTATAGCATATATCAATAGCTTGCGAAGAGATTTTTGAGGGCTAGTCCAGGTGTGTCGCGGCTGGGCGCGGCGCACGATTTTTTTTTCTAGGTTTGGGTTCAAATTACGCCCAAATTACACGTTCGCGCACCTCTTCCTCTAATGGTCTCTTCACCTGGATATTCTACCTGGACTTTCTACTGTCCCACTTTCCCGTTAGCGCGACGGGAATCGCCTCATTATGGGAGCACGCGGGCGGGAGTAGCGCTGCTAAGGTGGCGTGTGTGTGTGTGTGTGTGTGTGTGTGGTGTGTGAGGGGGGGGGGACTCGCGTTACGTTTGCTTTCGTGACCTTGTGATATGACCCAACGGACCGACCTGCTTCGCGGCTTGCGGCGCGGACCGCGGAGGAGCGCGGCAGGACCGGCCTTGGCGGGCGGGAGGACGAGTTATGCGCGACGCACCTAAACGATCAACGGACCGATGAGTATTTTTTTGAGAGGGGGGCCCGCAGCGGACCCACAGCGGGAGTAGGAAGCGAGCAGCCTGGCCGCACCCTACCCTACCACAGTCGCGGGGCTGAGAGGGGCTCACGCCCTCGAGTCGCGCGTGTGTGTGTGTGTGTGTGTAAGTTTTTGAGAATTTTCTTAAATTTTTGTAAATTTTATAGAATTTTTGTGAATTTTCTCTAAAATGTTTGTGAATTTTTCACAATTTTTGTGACTTTTTCTAAACTTTTCCCCTGGGATTCCCCTGAGTTTTATTGATTTTTTGTGATTTTTTGCGAGTTTTTCTAAATCTTTCTGATTTTTTCTTAATATTTATGGATTTTCCTGAATTACGAGGTGTCCAAAAATTTCAGAGTTGTTTTCCCCTCGGTGCTTGTGATTATGTATGTGTAGGCGCCCTTCTGTTGGTGCGCGGGCTGGTGCACCAGGACCAGGGTGCACACGCCAGACTATCATGCTACGCCCAACCCAGCAGACGCGTATTTCGCGCTATTCCTGTGAATAAAAGTCAAGTCAATTCAAAGCGCGCGAAAAGGCAAGGCGTGGCCTGTCGCTGGTGGGGCTGAAGGGGCTGGCTGTTCCCCGTCCTCAGCACGAGCAGAGGAGGTCGCCTCAAACGAATAGATGTGGGCGTTCCGGACATTTCGTCTTGCCACCAAACCTATTGGCCCACAAATTGGCAACAGCGCGAGTCGTTGTTGGTTAAATATGTATTTGGGGCATGTTATGTTAAGTTCATGTTTTCAAAAATAAAAAGGTCCGACACTTAGGGACGGAGGACTTTCCCCTACAGAAGGAAAGTAGGAATACAGGACAGGAATATAACACGGCGTTTGTTCTGGGCTGTAATTAGTCGAGAGCAGACAAACTGCTCAAAACAGTAGCTATTTTGTTGTGTTCCTGGCCTGTCTTCATACTTTTCTTCACTCTAAAATACTAGGGACAATTTTTGTTCCTAATTGAGCACGAATCCGTGCATACCCAACATGTGTACGATTTCGTGCCTAATAACGGAGTTAAACTGCACAAAAGTGCACTTTTACTTCTTTATTTAGGAAAGAAATCGTACACATGTTGCGTATGCTCGGATTCGTGCTCAATTAGGAACAAAATTGTCCCTAGTATGTTAGTGTGTTCTTTAAGGGAAAGCCCTCCATTGTAAATTTCCCAAGTATGTATTCGGGTGGCGATGCGCACTCTTATGTGCAGTCACTCTTAAAAGAGAAATATGGAGAGAGGCAGTACGGTACGCATAGGCCACAAAATTAAATTTATGCCTTCAAAACGACCCATTATTTCACAACCAATGTTATGAATTTTCAAAACAACTGTTATTATTTTTCACAACATTCTTGCTATCAAATTTACGAACAATGTTTATGTTAATGCTTCATAAGATTTTTATTGGCTGAGCTAAATTTAAATTTAAATTTAACTTTAACTTTAAATGCTCAGCCCTGTCAGAAAGCGCAAGGTGAGACCGCCTGGAAGATGGGGTGGCGTGAAGTGAAGCGGCAGGCGTGAGGCGTGGGATGTGAGGTGGACAGGCATGCCAACCAAAATCGCGATAATATTTTAACTTTTAGCGCGCCGCAGGCCAAGGTAGACGCACATTTAGCTCAGCTTCACACGGTTTTAACGTGCGTCTACCTTGTTAAATTTAAGAGAACATTTCTCAACCGAGTAGGCGCAGTGGCCTATTGCTCGGCTCGCTTGCAGGGAAGCGGATGTGGCGTCGGCGTCGAGCAGCGCCTCAACCACCCGCGCTGTAGCACACCTTTGCCATTTGTCTCCCTGTCTCTCTCGCACCCCCCCCCCCTTTTCCTGCCCCTTTACTGGATCCCTGTACCTCCCCACACATCTCTAACGCTCCAGATGCGGCCTGAGTGTTGCTGTTCCCATTCCTGTTTTCACGCTACTTTAGCTCGCCGCCCTTCTCGCGATGCTCGTATTCGCGGTGCGACGGTTCACCGCGCCCCCACCTCGCCTGACGCCTGCCATCCGTCGCTTTTAGTTACGTCTGGCTGCATCACATAGCAGGACGTCCGTACCCGGCTCCCGCGGCCACGCACAATGTGTTGCCTACCTCCCTCGGCGCCGAGTGGGGCGCGAGATAAATGGTGCACAGCCGATGTATCTCCGCGCGGCGCGCCTACCGCTAACAGCCTCGCGTTTACACGTCATTCACCCCCCCCCCTCCCACCACCATCGGTAGAAGGGTGACCACCTTTTCCTCGTCCCGTGATCCTTCGTTCGCGATATACCGTTCCCCACACTTTTCCGCCTTCCAAAAACGGTCTCGTCTCCGACCAGCCATCCCCGATGGAGCAGGTTCTCATCAACCCGCAGATATACTCGCCTTAATCCCCGGCCCTCCTGGGTCCGGCGCCCGGCCCGGCCCGGCCCGCCCAGCCAAGCCGGGTCTCCTCTACCCCTCCCACCTGGTCCGCCCCTGACTCCACCCCCAACCCCGTCCTCATTCGTTTTACTGCCAATTGGCTGCGGCCCGAAGTCGGGCCAACGTAGGCTGCCCTGCCCTGCCCTCTTATAAAAACACGCAGTATTTATCTCCTAAGGATGGGCGCTTGACTAAAAAACAAAATCAGAGTGGTATTACCTGAGCGAAAATTCCTTGACCCCCAATAGGAGCAGCTGATCCGGCACTGGGGCTACCCCTCCGAGGAGCACCACATCCAGACCGAGGACGGCTACATCCTCACGATGCACCGCATCCCCTGGGGCCGCACGGGCAGGGGTGCGCCCGGGGCCGAGGCCGACAGACCCGTGGTGCTGCTGCAGCACGGCATCCTGCAGGCCTCGGACCAGTGGCTGCTCCGGGGCCCCGAGCACGACCTGGGTGAGTGCGCCAACCACGTGGCCGAGGCCCGTGTAATGTATACTGCAAGAGCAGGCTGGTGTATAATGCCGTCGTCGTGTCACTGTCACAGTGCTGATGCTGGCGGACCAGGGTTACGACGTGTGGCTGGGTAATTTTCGTGGCAACGTGTACTCCAGGAAGCACGTGTCACTCACCACGAAGCACGACAAGTTCTGGGACTACAGGTGAGTGCCTGACTGCGCAGACTAAGCCTGATTCCATGCAGAAAAAAGCAAGCGTAGCAAGCAGATTGCAGGGATTGTGAAAACAGTTATCAGCGTTTGCTAAATTATTTTGCTGTGACACTGGAGTAGCAATGGTGTTTGCTAAAGCAGCTTACCCTCCTGCCGCGCAGCTGGCACGAGAACGGTTTCTACGACCTGGCGGCCGAGATGGATTACGTGCTGGGCGTGAGCGGGCAGCCGTCGCTCCACTACATCGGCCACTCGATGGCCACGACGGCGCTGCTGGTGCTGCTGTCCACGCGGCCAGAGTACAACAGCCGCGTCCGCCAGGCCTCGCTGCTCGCGCCCGTCGCCTACTTCCAGCACCCCCGGGGCCTGCTGTCCACGGCGCTGGCCTTCGGCAAGAAGCTGGAGGTGAGCGAACGATGTGCGCGCAGGGCCTCTAAATCCGAGCGCCCGAGATGTGACGCTGAAAGATTTTGTTTCGTTTTGTTTCAGCCCGAACTGCGCGACTCGCACATCGAGGTCCTGCCGTTCGGCACGGTGCCGCTCGGGTTGATGAACGGGCTGTGCCACCAGGGCGCCGCCACCCGCCCCCTCTGCGTGGCCGGCTACATGCAGGTGGCCGGGCCCGACAGGAAACAGCTCAACGAGGTATTTAACGAGCCCGCAGGTGCCGCAGGCCACAGGACTCCAACCTCAGGACAAATAACTAACAAAATAATTGTGGATGGTCGCAGACGCTGTTCACCACGCTACTGGCGCACCTCCCCGCGGGCGGCTCCATCGGGCAGATCGTCCACTATGAACAGGTGTACAAGACGGGTAAGACGACAGTGACTTCCGCGCCATGGGCACTGGGCACCTCAGTGTTTTTTTATTTCTTTTCTTTATTATTTTCTTATTTTTTATTATTTCATTTTTTATTCCACCATCACCCCACTCCTTTACAGGTAAGTTCCGCCGGAAGGACCACGGCGTCCGCGGTAACACGCAGCGCTACGGCCGGTCGCAGCCACCGTCCTACAACCTCACCAACATCGTGGCCCCCATCATCTTCTACTACTCCACGGGTGACTACCTGTCCAACGCCAAGGTGAGCGCAACGGGAACGCGAGCGCGACGCCCTCTCTCGGCTTGTTGAAGCGCCGTGAGACGAAAAAATTAAGGGGTTGGGGGGCACATAGGAAATGCCGCTTATAACAGGAGGACCCGACCCACATTACCGGTACCTCGACAAGGCGTGGAGTGGCAAAAAATGGGCCGGCGCCGCATTGAAAAGAGTTGAGAGACATTAACTTTAAGCCTGGGCCTCAGCCTGGGCTGGGCCATGCAGGAGTGCTGCTGCACTGTGGCGGCTGCATATGCTGCATACTTGCGCCAGTGGCGCCCTCGCACGTCATGCCAGCGGCAAAAGGGTTGAGCAGCTCGTGCCCATTGTGAAAAATGTCTTTGTAGATGTGCGATTCATGTATTTACGATTTATTTTAAATATGACGACTTACAAAAAATGTTGTAAATTTACGACAACCCATTCTTGCTCATATTTGAATTTCAAGTTGATATAGGTAGTACTTTTACTTTAACGATTTTTTAATTGTAATTTAACAAATCAGCTTCGTGGAAAATTTTCTCGTAAGCCAACGACTATTTTTCACAGTGCCGCCAACGTCACGCCTTCACCTCGCCTCTGCCCTGCCCTGCCCCCTGCCCTGCTCTGGGCGCTTGGCGCTCGGCGTTGGAGCCTTTTTAAAGAAGGCGAAAACAATTTGGTTGGGCACTTTTGCAAAGTTAAATGATAAATTTTACATTCCGTGGTGTTTATGTTTTTATTTTCAGGATGTGGAGCGTCTGATCAGCGAGGTCCCGAGTACGGCGGCCGTCTACAAGGTGCCGCACAAGGACTTCAACCACGGCGACTACCTGTGGGCTGTCGACTCGTACGAGCTCCTGTACAAGACCATTCTCAAGACGATGCGGGAGTTCTGATCGGCACGGCGCCCGGCCCGCCGCCGCGCGCGCAGGCCGCGCACGGCGCCATCGCACTGAAATTACTCGCCATTGACTGACTGTGATAAAGACATTCGAAACAAGCTGGGTCGAGTATCGGGATAGAAGGCAGCGCAAGTCAATGATCGACCTATCTCTCTCTCTCTGTGTGATACGAAAAACATGAAACGAGGAGTGTTTGCTCAAATCTACTGGTCTTCCCTGCCCTGCAGGGGTCCGCTACGTGGTGCGGCGCGAAAGCCAGGAGTCTGACGTGAACTTGTAAGCCAATGCGACCTTGGATTGGCTCGCTGAAAAATAAAAAATAAAAATCCAAGGCCACATAAACAGTTTGTTTCTTTTTTAGTGATTAGAGAACCGGGTTCAGTAGCGAGCGAGCACGTGCGGCGCGCCGGTTCGGTCTGTGCGAAGTGGCGGGGCGTTGCCTGGTGGGGTGACGCGGGGCACGGGGCACCGCCCGCCCCAGACCCCCCGCCCCCAGCTCCGCCCCACCACCGCGTCCACCCCGGTGCACAGACTGCACCAGCACCACAGACAGGAAGCAGTCCAGCCACATATTCACTTCCGGCCGCACGGAGCGCGTTTCATCTGCTCCTGATCATCAAGCCATCCCACGTGTGCCCCTGTGATGTCGATTTGATTCACTGGTTCCGCAAAGAGGGGGACGCACTGCGGCTGGTGGTTGGGCAGTAGAGCATATTTTGGCTTTATGCACGCGTTCGATGCTAAAGAATCCCAAACTTTACGCTAGCAATCCGGCAATCTCGGCAATGCGGTGTTCCTCCAAATGAGGAGTGGAGGCCCCCTCGGGCGAGGCACCCGGGGGTAGCTCACTCACCGCGATTTGTTGCGTACAAAACAGAGAGTCAGTCTCGCTGACCTCAAACTCACCCCCTAGCAATCGGACCAGACCAGACCGGATCGGACTGGGCCACGGGGTGCGCTCCTGGCGTCTGAATCCGAAGATCGCTCTCGCGCCACCATCCTTGTCGCACTCATGGGGCCGCGCCATCCCCACATAGGACGTCGCCGTACGTGCGACAAGGACGGAGGAAGGAGAACGATCTTCTGAATCAGACGGCTGTCTGCCGCCGCCTTTACACGTGCCCGTCGCGGCACGGTGCGGTCCGGCTCACCCGACCCCAACCCCTGACCTGTGGTCCACCAGGGCTCGTTCTCCTATCTGTCTCATGCCCCACCCTCTCCTGGGTGATGATTCTTTGATAGCTTCCTTCCTCACGGGAGGTAGTATAAGCCGCTCCCCGATATTGATCCATTTAGCGGTAATTGCGGACCACGCGGGGAGCACATCTTATGTCAGCGGGGGTTCGCCATCGGTCCACCACGCATCTTTAAAATCTGGAAGGGGAAGGGAAAGGGGGAACTACGCCGTGAAAAGGGGAAAATGTCGCAAGCGGGCATCTCCGGTCAGGCGCGAAGTGTTGCCTACCTTTTCTCGGTCTCCCTCTCAGTCAACTTCTTACAAAAATCAACGTGTCGCCCAGTTATTTCCTTGTCAATTTTGTGTTCGTCCAGCACGGCCCGGCACTTGCACAACGTATTAGTGCAGCTGAAAAAAGGCATGTAACGTAAGATACCTTGACGCATTGACTCTGTTTACCAAACAAACGCACGCAGAGTCTTACCTCCAAACTGGACTGTTCTCTCGGCCTTTCTTTCCGTGAAAACGTATACACATTAAAGATGGATTCACGACGAAATCGCTCCGAGCGATTTCTAGTCGCGGCAAGCGATTTTCGCCGCGGTTCTGTGCTGCTAGCTATTTCTGACGCTAGTAGCGTGAGATAGCGGCGGCCGCTAGCGTCAGAAATCGCCAGCGGCACAGAACCGCTTGCAGCGGTGGAAAATCGCTTGCCGCGACTATAGAAATCGCTCGCAGCGATTTTATCGTGAATCCACCTTTACGAGGAGAGACGGCGAGCCCTTCCAAATCTCCGCAAATCGCACTTCCGCTCCCATCACAACACACACACGACACGATCAACACTCAAAGCCAAACAAATCCACTCGCACCTGCTCACCTGCTCTCTCCTCTATCCAGACTGACTGACCCGAGCTGGGCACGGCACGGCACGGCTCCGCTGCCGGCAGAGCTTGCGCCGCCGCAAGCACCGTAAGTGCGAGAGAGACAGACAGTCGGTTGCCCCTGTCACCCCTCGCCTCGCACTCGGGCGTGTGCCACCATCGCCCTTCAGGTAGGCAGCACCTCGCTCCTGACCGGAGATGCCCGCTTGCGACAACTTCCATTTTTCCCCCGCGTATTCATCCTTTTTAGCTTGATTCCCGCTATCGACAATCCAACCCTTTCTACCTAAGAGGCCCATGCCCGCTAGCGACATACCTCCCTCTCGACGGCGTTCTTCTAGTGTTAGCAATCGTTCGGTTACTGGGTGTAACCGACTGTCTTCCGTCTCTCTCCCTCTCACTTGACATGCATGAGAGTGAGTGAGACAGAAGGGCGGTCGGGTAAGCCAGTAACAGACCGATTGCAAACACTATGTTCTTCTACGCCGCCGGCACCTCTCACCGTTCGCCGCCCCTGCCCCATAATGGCAGCAGACGGCCAATATGTGCGAGCGTGATCCAGTCGCACGGCTCATGTCACGATGTCACCCCTGCCTACTGATTCCGAAGATCGTTCTCGTGCCTCTGTCCTTGTCGCACCAATCGCGGCCGCCCTGCTCTGTTAGGGAAAGCAGCGATCCATGAGGGCGACGAGGACGGAGGCGCGAGATCGATCTTTCGGAATCAGACGACTGCTCGAGTCCGATCATCCGGCCGCCCCGCTGAGCTCTGCTCTCTATCGCGCGCGCTGACCGCTGTCTGGGGCCGGGGCCGGGGCCGGGGCCGGGGCCGCAGCGCGCAGCGCGGGTCAAACTCTCAGCACAGGCACTGACACACCCACTGAGAGCGCGGCGTTCAGATGGACAGCTCACAGCTCACGTCTTCGCGGAGCCGCGATTCTTAGATCGGCTGTTTCGCGAGCCAGACGACGTGACTCATGCTCACCCTCCCTAGGGGTCAGCTCCAGCGCGGGGTGCTGCGGCGTGGTGGAGTGGAGGGGGCCGCCGATGACGGGGCCTCGCCGAGCGTGGCCTTTGAGATAAGGTGCATGAGGGCGGCCGCTGCCGTCTATATAATGTGCACGGTGACGGCACGGGCGCCACTGCACTGCACTCCTCGAGGTCCGTGTGGGAGGGAGGGCGGCGTCTGCAAGGCAGGCAACACCATCACTGCCTTATTTTCAGAGGTATGTGACTCCACGCGCGGGTACGGGGGTGGGTACGCGTACGGGCACGCGACTGGTGAGGGAGGGTGGAGGGAAGGGAGGAGGGGAGCTGAGGGTGAAAACTGATGGCTCAATTCGCGTCGTGTGTTCAGTTGGCAAGACTTAGTCGTGAAATCGTCAGGTTCCTTGTATGGTCGATTTGGGTCCGGGAGTAGAGAAGACTCTTAGGAAGAACAGAAGGGCCCGTGATTGGCTGCCCGGCCTCGAACCCTCAACTGAAGCGATTCAGTCTATTTTATTCGTCTGGGGATTCTGCTCTGCGCTCCTACCGGAACAGCCTACTTTTCTCGAGGGGGAAAACAGCTCTGAAATTTTTGTGCACATCGTAATCCAGAAAAACGTCAGGAAAATGCAGGAAGGAAAAATCAGAAAAATTCACAAAATTTGTACTCCAAAATTCAGAGTTGTTTCCCCCTCGACTTTTCTTCTCTCTTGTATTGCAAGAAAAATGTTAGAGAGGCGTTTACACCACACGATTCGCGAGGTGACCTACCGCCGAGCTCGTGTGCCACCCCGCCTGCTCGAGAGACAGTTGGGTTGCCTACCTTCACGGCGCTCTGTCCGCCCGGCCCCCGGGGCGCGGTGCGGCGGCTGGGCGCTCAGGCAGTCGATTCGGTCCGGTTCGGTCAGTTGATGGGCTGCGTCCTTTACGACCCGCTCGCCCCGCCTGCCGGCCGCCGGCCGGGCCCTCCTCGCGTCGACTCTCGTCCTTGATTCAACTTCCTTTTCAAACTGGTCGGAGCAGTTTGTTTATTTGAGTCGTGGACACAACGAAAAGAGAGTAAACTTCCTTTGATAGCGTTGGCGGGCCGCTCCGCGCCGCGGCCGTCGCGGCTTCTGCCCTCGCCGCGCTCGCTCCGCGTTTGATGAATTATTCACAGGCGTCGCAAACTTTGCCTGGGTATCGTCGAAGGGGTCAGTGCGCGATGCGGGACCTCCCCCCCCCCCCCCCACCCGCGCGGCTGGCACGAGCGTGATAGCTCTCCCGGCCCGGCCCGGCCCGGGCTACCCCGCAACCTCAGTCCCGGCCGCTTATTTACAATCCCTTGACGGTTAAGCACTTTGCGGCAGCCACCCTTTGCGCTCGTAGGACGCTCGTTAGGTTAGGTTATAGGATAAGTTAGGCGGAGCTAGATTAGGTTAGCTGCGTGGGTCCGAACGAGATATTACTACAGGTCCAGGGGGTCCCCAATTGGAGGCCGCTTTCCGCGGCGGAGATCACGCACTGCTGAGCCAACCGTAAAGTGTTGAATCGCAGAGGGATTGTAAATAAGCGTCCCGCCCCGCCCCCCGCCCCTGCCCCGCCCCGCCCCGCAACACGTGCCGCGCTCTGCTCATTCGTCAGGCTGGCGAGCGCAGCAACACTCTAGCCAATATTCACTCCTGTAAATATGTACGCTGTGTAGCGTGTTTATCGTGGCGGCACGGCAGGGGGCAGGGGGCAGGGGGCACGCGCCCATCCCATGTCGGGTCGGTCGGTATGCCGTGCGAGGGAGGGGGGAGGGGGGCCAGAAGGGGAGGCGGGAGTAATGCGTCATAACCACTGAGCCTTTCCGAAAACGCACTGCCCTCTGCGGTAAATTACGCTGAGGCGCGGCGTGGGTGAGGAAGAGAGAGAGAGAGAGAGAGAGAGAGAGAGAGAGAGAGAGAGAGAGAGAGAGAGAGAGAGAGAGAGACATAGACAGAGACAGAGAGAGAGAGCAGAGAGAGCGAGAGAGAGTGGGGGGGGGAGACAGAGAGGGAGGGAGGGAGAGAGGCAGGGAGGAGGGAGAGAGAGAAAAGAGTTCACCCGTGGCTAGCTGCGCGTTGCGCGGCGTTGCCTATTGCATATCACTGCGCCTCGTTCCCCCCGCCCCATTCACTCTCTTCTCTTTTGCTATTTCGTCTTCGGGTGCTCCATCAGCAGCCATTGCTGTTGTTCGGTGCGCGGGCTGGGCCGGGCGGGGGGGGGGCGGGGCTGGGGGGAGGGAAGGGGCGGTGCCTTGCGTCCTCATCAAATAGAAACGCAGCAGAGGTCCGCCCGCGGCCGCGGGGCGCGAGCTCTTGCACGCACATTCGGCTATTCGGGTGCCCTGCCCTGCCCTGCCCTGCCCACATGGAGAGGTGTGAGAGAGAAGATGGAGACTGTGATGTGCTCGAGACATGCAGCACGGCCCGCGCCGCCTCCGCTTCGCCGTTTGCCCAGCTTGCAAAAAAGAAGCAGAGAGGGAGGAGAGGGAGGGGCGGGGCGGACAGGTACAGTAGCGGCAACCTCTACACGACAAAAACATGCACCATACCCGTAGAGAGACCTTAGAACCAAGAACGCGCCGGTATGGTCTCCCTCGCCACAGTCGTACATAGCTCGATGAACAACAAAGTCACGGAGAGGTGGACGGTTTACCGGTCTTTCTGGAGTCTGTTTTGCATTTACTGGCTGGCATACTGAGAGTGCCGTGCAGAGGTTGGCCCTACTACCCTCTGGCCAAAAAAACAAAACAAAACACAACTCTCTCTCTCTCTCTCTCTCTCTCTCTCTCTCTCTCTCTCTCTCTCTCTCTCTCTCTCTCTCTCTCTCCCCTTCCTTTCTCTCTCTCTCCTTCTCTCTCTCTCTCTCTCTCTCTCTCTCTCTCTCTCTCTCTCTCTCTCTCTCTCTCTCTCTCTTCTCTCTCTGGTTCAGCGTCGCTAAAATATCTCATGGGGAAGTCCGGCTCGCTGTCCTCTCTTCTCCTTTCTGCGCGGTCGTGGCTCGGTGCTGCGCGGCAGGGCCGGCGGCCGGCATGTGTCCCACAGCTCAGAGCGAGCGTCAGAGCGTCCGAGCGTCCGGCCAGGCCGGGCCGGGCGAGAGGCGAGGCGGAGGTGGCGGCGGTGGCGGCGGCGGCCGGGCGGCCGGTCGCACTGTGGCTATCATCTGTTTATAGATGAAGACGCCATGGAGCCCCGCTTTAGTTGCGATGGTGCTGATGTCGGGTGTACACGCGTCGCCGGCGCTCCCTGCGTGGGCCCGCGATTTCGCCCCGAGCGACATTGACGCGTTCAACGACCTCGGCGTCAACCTCACCGATGTCGAGAAGGATCTAAAGGACCTCAAGAGCCTGAGGCAGCAGCAGGAGGAGCTGATCGGTGGCGGCAAGGACGTCGCCAGTGACAAGGGGACCGGCGGCCGCACCTGGAGCACCGCCGAGCGCCTCAAGAGCAACATCACCTCGGCGGCGCGCCGCTTCATGGACCCGGCCGCCTTCATGACAACGGTGAGTCAACAACTGACATCAGCTGACCGATTCGGTTTAGTAGTGTCCTCTCTGGTCTTGTCTCTCTTGCTCCTCAGAGCAAGGAGAGAGAGAGTCGAAACCGCCTTGCGGCAGCAGCCTGCAGGAGACACGTGACGAGTAGGGTTAGGCCGCGAGGCGCTACTGTGTGCGAGATGTCATTGCGTTCGTGCGACCATACCCTTCCCAGCCAAAGAATGATGCACCTCTCCTTGTTGCTCTCGAGAGATCTCCATTGGGTTCGAGAGAGAAGCTACATCATTCTTTGGCTGGGAAGACTACCACCAAGGTGGCGATCGTATCGTTTAGTTCGGACGTGTATGGAAATGTTAGTGGCAGCAGCACGCCAGTCAGAAGTTTGGATTGCATTGGCCGGCCTGCAGTGACGCGCCGCGAGCGCTGTGTGTGTGTGTGGGGGTGCAGAGGAGGTTTACCTTGCCGCCGATTTACGGAGTCGTTGACTCGCGCGTCGGTGGAGAGCCCACTGCTCGCGGTACTTCCCTCCGCGCCCGGCCGGCACCGGCCGGCCAGCCCCCCTCGGCACCGCCGCGATTAGGCCCTCTGACTGCGGCTCATTTTCCCTCGTTCTCGAACGATCGCATCACCGCCACCTTGTGCCAGAAGGGGTTAGGCCCGGCCGGGACTGGACCGCGGCGGGCCGGGGCGGGCTGTCTTGGGGCAGTCCGCTCCGCCCGCAGGTCATGAACCTCCCGCCAGCAGCAGCGCCACGCCTCGGCTCTCTGCCGATAAGGGTGCAACGCCGATAAGCTGTTTAATCGCTACGAAAAAATTTGTCCCACGCCCCTTCCGAACAGAACGCGCGGCGTAACGATCGCCGTGTCTTCAATTCCGCGTGCAGTGGCGGCGTGTGGCCGCGGCCGCGCCCGTGCCCGTGCCCGTGCCGTCGGCGGGGGCTGCCGGGGGGCTGAGGGGGTGCTGGTGTGAAACAGAAGCTAACTGGGTCCGCGATGCTTATCAGCCCAACTACACCCCGTCACCATACATCTTGTGCGCCTTATTGTATCTGCCGGGACGTATCGTTGAACGCTAATTAATTTCATTCGGCTGTAATTGATTAACGATGATAACGCGCTAACGATTATCGGCGTTAATAGAGCGAGCCGCCGCAGCCTCAACGCCTTCTGGTATTGCACAGCGCACTGAGCGGCGATGTATGTTGTTTACTGTGATGACGACATGCGCCCCCGCCCCCCGCCCCGCCCCGCACTGACCCACCCTGCCGTGGGAGGATTCCATTCCGTTTTACTGTAGCTGCTGTAGCATTCGATTCGCAGAGGCAATCGTCTGCCACCAAAAAGAGGAAGAGCATTCCGCGGATAGGAGCCATAAAAAAAGGTTGTATTCTGTTTTTGTCGCCGCCACATGAGTATGGGCTCCCCTAGTGCACTTTGACCGATATTTGAATGATGGTATTTATAAAGGCGGCACGTGGTTCCGCCGTACACAGTTATATTAGATTAGATAAGCGCGCTGACGTGGTTCTTTCGCGGACCACGCCAAGCCAGCGTAGGGAGCAGGCTGGGCGAGGCCCAGCAGCGAAATAATATTTAAAAAATAAGAAAAGAAAAGAAAATAGAAAACACTGCCTCGTCCGTTCAGTGCCGCAGCACAGAGGCAGAATCTCATTGAAGACCCCTAACTCAAACAAGTGCACTGCTTGTCAGTCAGCCTTGTCGCCGCAGATATGTCCATTAACCGGGTTCCGTTTTGTTGCTCGAGACTTCCCCGATATGCACTGTCATTGAAATGCATTGAGAAAAAAATAGAAATCAATTGAAAAAAACATGAGAATAATTCGGCAAAATGTTTGAGAGGAGGACTTGAGTCTTTTCGCTTTGGGACTGCTGTGATGGGGTTTGGCTCGGCTTTGAGCAAACTACCGGACGCCTCTTGGATATAAGCACGGACTGGGTGCTAAGGTCCTCGTCGGGCATTTGCCTATACGCACAGGGGCAAAGTGAGGCAAAATGCCTATATACAGGGGTATGATCCAATAGATGGGCCCGGACTGATACCTTTTCAGGGGGGCCCATTCGGTTTCACAGACCCACCGACCGGGCCAGTCCGGGCCTGTAAGTGCAATGCCTTCTCTTAGGGGCGGCGGCGCGGCGGTTCCTGCCTCCTGCCGCTGCAGGCAAGGACTTGATCCGCGCCTCCTGCTGCCGTCAGATTCGGAGGAGCGCTTTCGTATCTCGGTCCTTGTCACACGCGTGGGCCTCGGCCACTAGGAGTGAGTAAGAGGGCACCGAATCTGGGGCCAGACATTCCTGTACGGGAGGTGGAACTTTCCGCAGCCTCTCGGCCGGCCCCTCCCCTCCCCTCGCCTGCTCCAGACGACATGCCCGCCCCGCCCCGCCCCGCCCCGCCCGGCTCAGTCCCAGCGCCCAACAGTCAATAATCCTCGGCGTGTGCTTTTCCCTTGTGTGTGCCACGCCGGCCACGCCCTGTGCGGGGCCCGCCGGCCCGGCCCGGCCCGGGGCCCCCCGCCCTGCCGCCTCCCCGCTCCGCCCCTGCCAGCGCGCATCGCTACGCCGCGCCGCAGTCGCCTGCTTGCTTGTGGTCCGCAAGCAAACAGATGTAGTTCATCATTACTGTCGTTTTATCATTTCCGCGTGGGAGAACAGAACAGAGCGGAGGCTGCCCGCGGCGCGGCGCGGGGCGGGGCGGGGCGGGGCGGGGCCGGGCGGGGCGGGGCGGGGCGGGGCGGGGCGGGGCGGGGCGGGGCGGGCGGGGCGGGGCGGGGCGGCGCGGCGCGGGGCGGGGCGGGGCGGGGCGGGGCCGGGCCGCGCAGTGGCGTTACAACACGGTGCTGCCCCCTGGCGGTCGCGCGCCCAATAGTGAGTCAGCTCTGACACTTATCTGCGACCGGCCCACGACCACCGCACCGCACCGCCCCGCTCCCCCCCCCCCGGGCCCTGCCCCTCCCCCTCCCGCCCCTCCCGCCGCGGCTGCAAATACCGGGCCTGGCCTCACGCCACTCAGCACCACGCCATTCTGCCCGCCGCTGCTCATTCGGAAATGAGTCTGTAAGGGTGTGTGTGTGAGTGAGTGTGTGTGTGTGTGTGTGCGTGCGTGTGTGTGAGTGAGTGCCTCTGAGCCGCTCCTCCGGCTCCGCTGCCTCCGATAATCAGGTCAACATGCGAGTTTTAGATAACAGCAACCCTGCACGGCCGCCCCGCCCCGCCCCGGCCTGGCAGTGCTATGTTGTGCATGGTGGCGCCGCCGTGTTGCTCGAAGAGCGGGCTGTTTGAAAAGCGCGCCGCACCCCGCCGCACCCCGCCTCACCCAGCCGTCTCGCACCTTGCCTCGTGTGATGTCTAGGCGGGCCCCTCCCTCCCACACACACGCCTTTGCGTCTGTGATACTCGCTCCTACGCACACCCTCTCCCTGTCTCTCACTCCGTCTTTCTCTTTCTCTTCTTGTCTCCCTCTATCTCTCTCTGTCCCTCCCTGTCTCGCTCTCGCTCTCAACCGCTCGCTCTCTGTCACACTCACCCACAAACACAGCCACACGCACCACACTCGCTCAGACGTACAGAGGCCCGCCGCCGTGTAGAGTGGTATCAGACCCCTAAACACACCGACGCGATATCGGAAAAAGAAGCGTCGAGAACACATTTCCAAACTGGCCCTGGCTGCTCTGCTCTTTTCACCGTGTCCAGCAGCCCCTTCTTCATTCCCCTCGGCTTTCTCACCTGGAGGAGTCGCTTCGGAGATCCTTGATCTCGCTTGCACTGGCTTCTCCCTCCCCTCCCCTCCCGTCAGCCCTCACAAATGGACGATAAGCCCTCGGCGCGCGCTCTCATCAGCCTCCGCACAGCTTGGGCATCTGCTGTGAAGCCCAGCTCGGCTGCGTAGCTGCTCAGCCGCAAACAGCTGCTCGCGGTCCGGCCCGGGGCCCTGGGGCGCCGCTCGGCTTGGCCTCGCGAATCGCTAATCGTGTATGTACCATGTACCTCGTGTGATCGGCAGGCCGCCCTCCGCATGTCTTCGCAGCCCTGCCTCGTGGTTAGGCCCTCCTGACTGTCCTAATCTACAGTATTTGGCAAACAGTCGAGTATACAGCTGTTCTTGTCAGAGAGGAAAAAGAAGAAAAGAAAAACACTTGAAGGGGCGCGTGCGAGCAGGTGTGGTTCGTCTAGGTGTCATGTGACCGATGTCTCTCTAGATGATTCGGTAGATCGCCTATAGACTGGCCCGCTTTTTCGGGTCACTATCGAAGTTTGCGAGTGTTTTCTTTCTTTTACTTCTATTCATCGTTATCATATCTCGCAGCAAAAATCTTGTTATATTGTCCTCATCTCGCCGCACTACGACTCTGAGAAAATAGAGTACGTACAGCGAACAGCAGCAGCTTATCGGTAGCGGTTTCACTCGCGGGTGCGGCGCGAGCAGGCGCGCGCAGTGCACCCCGCCCCGTGGTCCCTCCCTCGGGTCCCACCCGCGGCCCGCGCGGCCTGGGGTCCAACCCGAGTGCACCTCTCAGCGCTGCAATAGTCCCCATGACGCTGCCGCGCGGCCACAGAGCAAGTCACACGACTCGCATTGTTATCGTTCACCGATAAGTTTTTTCCGCCCCGTCGTCGCCCTCCCAGCCCAGCTGCCTGGTGCCCGGAGCGAGGCTGTGCCGAGCTGCAGAGCGATTTCGGAGCACGCCCTTCTGGCTCTGTCTCTCTCGCACTCATGAGGTGCGCCGAATAGGTGCGAGAGAGACAGAGCCAGGAGGGCGTACACCAGAATCGCTATGCGGAGCGGCGCCGTCTTGCGGGCCGGAGCCGCCGGAGCGCGGTCGGAGAGGGGGTGGGTCGGGTCGGCGTTCGTGCTGCGCGAATCGAGGTTTTTGGGTCCGAATCGAATCGAATTTCTTCAAATCTCCTTCGAATATAATCGAAACTAACCAAATAATTTCGAATCGAATCTTCCTTAATTCGCGCGCAAATCGAATCGAATCCAATTTTGACCCCTCTAAAAATTATATTTACGAAAAAAAAATTATGCTTCAAAATAAAGTTTAGTACGCCCACACATCTTTGCAAAGTCGCTGCTTCCACCCTCTTCTTGTTGAAATAAAGCATGCACTGGAAAAACTAATGTGACACATGTCACATGAGCTGGTGTGACCGAGCTTTCGGTAACGTTTTGTGGTGTGACGGAGCTTTTGGTTACATCTGGTGATGTGACCGAGATTTTGGTAGCGTTTGTCGTGTGACATCCTATATGTTATGCCTGTCACGAAGTCGCATCACGTCGTGTGACCAAACCTCATGTTGCATCACGTCGTGTGACCAAAACTCATGTCACATCGCATGGTGTGACCAAAACCCGTCGCATCAATTGACGTGACACATGTCACATTAGTTTTTCCAGTGTGTTCTTAAACTTTAAGATTCGGTGTCGAATCTTAGCTGATTCGGAATTTCGAACCTTTCGATGCCGAATCATAACCGATTCGGTACCGAATCGATTCGATTCTATTTCGAACCATTCGCATAGCACTAGTCGGCGTGTCCATGAACGCTCATGCTCGCGGGTGCCGCGCCGCGCGCTCCTGTGCTCTCCAAAGGGATGAATGGCGGTGCAGTTCGGGGCGCGTCTCCCCTTCCTCTCCCCCCATAAGGCTCGCGTGGGCGGCTGAGTCATAGGACGCGCTTCTGCGACGCGCTGCTGAGGGGAGCAAGGCGTCCTTATCGGCGGACCCCGCCCGCGGGCCAAGGTGTGCGCTCGCGCGGCTACACTGTCAGTAAAGCACTAGTCATTATTTATTGCCGTTCGCGCGCTTTTTTTTCTGCACCGGAAATAGTCCTGTCCGGCCGGGCCGGGCCGGGCCTCCGGCACGGATGAGGAATGGCGGGAAAGCTTGGCGGCCAGACGGAGCGGCCGAACCCTCCTCCCCCGCGCCACATCCCCACACTAATCGCGTCTTTTGCTCCCGCTGCAGCCTGAGCTGGTGGCCCGGGAGGGTTACCCCATCGAGCTGCACAAGGTGGAGACGGACGACGGCTACATCCTGGAGGTGCACCGCATCCCGCTGCCCGGCAGCAAGAAGCCCCCCGTCTACCTGCAGCACGGCATCCTGTGCTCGTCGTCCGACTGGGTGATCGCCGGCCCAGAGAAGGGTCTTGGTGAGTGTGCATAGCAGCAGTGGGCGCCGGCGCGGCTCGGGGTGCTCGCTGCAAACGGCAGTATGTTTGCTCTCACGACCCCACCCCCTGCGCGGCGCCGAGCCGGGTCGGGCCGGAAACGGTTTTTCTCCCCCTCCCACCCCCTCCTCTGCTCTCTATCCGTTTTGCACCTCGACCCCTTCTCCTTCTAACGGCTCCCTTGGGGAGCGCGGCGTGTCCTTGATCTGTGATTCTTCCTTCCCGCTCTTCCTTTCTCCACCCCCACCCTCCCTTCCCCCTTGCGCACCCCGTTGACCAGTGTCGTCTGCTTTGCGCGCAGCCTACATCCTGCACCGCCTCGGCTACGACGTGTGGATGGGCAACTTCCGGGGCAACCGCTACTCCCGCTCGCATCGCGACCTGGACAACATGGACCCGGACCGCAATGTGCGCCAGTTCTGGGACTTCAGCTTCCACGAGAAGGGCGTGTACGACGTGCCGGCCACCATTGACTACATCCTGCAGCACACGGACCACTCGGACCTGCTCTACATAGGTCACTCCATGGGCACCACGGCCTTCTTCATCATGCTGAGCGAACGGCCCGCCTACAACGTCAAGGTGCGCGCCATGAGCGCGCTCGCGCCCGTCTCCTACATGACCCAGGTGAGCTTTATCCTTCCTTCTCTCGTGAGCCTTGTGGCGCCTCACTGGCGCCTTCACTTTCTACTTGTTTGTGTAAGTAATCTCGCCACCACTCGACGCCACGCGCCGGCCCTCGGCGGCACGCGCGACCCGCGGTGGAGTGAGCGGCCCGTCTACCTGCCTGCAAACATGTTCTCTCTCTCTCTCTCTTTCTCTCTCTGCCGCTGAGCGGCTCGGCTACCTACCTGTAAACATGTTCTCTCTCTCTCTTTCTCTCTCTACCGCTGAGCGGCCCGAAATGCCCGTGTGTTCATAAGTGGCCGTCGATATACAATGCAACATATTATCGAGTGGGGTCGTGTCGCAATGCTCGCTAACTCGCTTGCTCTATCGCCATCTCTAGTTGTCACCGCTCCTCGACAAGGCCGCGTGTGTCGCATGCGTATGAATTACGAAAGTGCTAAGAGAAGAGTTCTACATTTTCTAGCAACCAGTTCTATCTTATTTCCATGCTGCATGTTCGAGAAAAATCACATTTTTTTAAAATAAACTCTTCGCAGTTTTACAGCCGAGTATTCTTTTTTACATACCAGCAAAATTGTGCGAAATTGTTTTAGTGATTCTTACCCTTTCTGATGTAGCGTGCGCGTTGTAGATCGGTCGACTGCTGCTGCTCTGATGTTTTATTTGATGGTATATCTAACCGGAAGCGCGTTGCTTTGGGTTTTGACAGGTTCAGTCTCCTCTGCTCAGGGTGGCGGCGTTGTTCAGCACCCCCCTCGGCGCCGCGGCTAATCTGGTGGGCATCCGGGAGTTCCTCCCGAACAACCTTCTCTTCACGCTGGCTGGCCAGGTGCTGTGCAAGGAGAAGGCCATCACGCAGGCGCTCTGCTACAACATCATGTTCCTATGCACGGGCTTCAACTCGCCGCAGCTCAACCTGGTAGGTTGTTTCGCCTTTCGGCTTATAGATTGGCAGCTCTCTCCGGAATCGCGGAAATGCCCGCGGACTCGCTTAGCGTTATAGCATTGCTCGCACGCTCTGCAAGTACTCACAGTAAGAGTGAGTGAGTTGAAGGCCGGGCCAGTTGCCTCGGCTGACGTCGTGTTGGGTCGGGCCTTCTCCTCCTCAGCCCGATCCGAGTCGAGCTGTGGCGTGGGCGGGAGGATTCACCCCGATACACTTATGGCGATAAGCTGACATGACGTTGCTGTGAAGGCCGCGGCCGGCCAAGCCTCGCGATTGTGGTCCACCCGCATCATTTCACTTTGTGTTTGGGGTATTATTTTTTTTGCTACTTTTCTGAACACTGTACCGGTGAGTGGGGCTGGTGGAGATCTTCTCCTTCCCTCCCTTCTAGTCCCCTCCCGGCTGCATGTCCGTCGCCACCCAAAGCATTCACTCTGCAAATCGAATAGAGTGAGACGCAGTCTCACTTTTTGCTGTGTGGCCAAAGTGTCTTTCATCTTAATTTTCACGGCTCAATTTTCTTTGGGAGTAGAGAAACATTGTACTTGTTTTTCCTACATTCAAGAGTAATGGACTCTCCGCCTTAGCTACCAATGTATTAGTGTTGGTCTTTACACTGGAAGCCAGGGAAGCATGATGCCTCTGGCTCATCTCCTGGTTGAAAGGCCTCGCAAGTAGCCGACTCCGGTCAGTGAACAGCCTTGCGTCATTTGTGATTTGGTTCTCTCATGTCAAGTCATATTACTTATCGAAGGGGCTCTTAAACGATTTTCCGTTTAATGGATCTGAGGCTTCTTTAGTATCTAACTGTCCCTTTGTTTTTATTTGTATACATCTATGCTGCCAAAGCTGTTGTTGAATCAAAACACCTTCCGACCTTGATTATATTTTGACTACTCTTCCTCTTTTTACAACCCGATTCTACTCTGATTTTTATCATCTCGAAAGGGGTCTAAGCTTATCTCAGCGAGGATCACAACAAAAGCCGCCTCTATTTATCCCGCCCTCCTATTCGGTGGGCGCTCCGCGGAGTCCGAATCCTGCAAGTTGCGCGCCGTGTAACTTGTGCTCGCGAAACAAAGAACAGCTTGGGGTTAGGGTTGGCTTCTTTGGGGAAAACCAGAAATGGCTCGGGGGGGAAGGGGGTAGGGGGGGAGAGTTTCAGATGGTCGCAGCCCACGCGCCCGCGCGAGCTCGTCTGCGGACGTCAGCCGCGCCGTTAATCTCTCTGGTTCCTTGCCTAACGAGTCGCGTCCGTTGCAGACGCTGCTGCCGACGCTGCTCGCGCACATGCCTGCCGGCGCCTCCGTCAAGACGCTCATCCACTACGGCCAGCTGATCAACAGCAAGACGTTCCGCCGCTACGACTACGGCATGGTGCGCAACATGTGGCACTACGGCTCGCTGCGCCCGCCCGCCTACAACCTGGACAACGTGCGCGTGCCCGTCAGCCTGCACTACAGCGACAACGACTGGGTGTCGGGCCCGGCCGACGTGCACCGCCTGTACGACTCGCTGCCCAACCGCAACGGCCGCTTCCGCGTCAAGCTGCCGCGGTTCAACCACGTCGACTTCCTGTGGGGCGTGGACGCGCCCTCGCTCGTCTACGACACGCTCACCGAGATCCTCGAGTCGCAGGCCACGCGCGCGCCACCCAACCGCCGGTAGAGGGGGGCCACGCGCGGACCCGGACCCGTCGCCGCGGTGGCCAATAAAAACAAAAAAATCCGAAGGGCTTTTCCCTCCCGACCCCGACTCGCATGCGCGCCGTGTGGATCGCGCGAGGAGCCCCGCGCCGCCTAGCCGGCCTTAGAGAGACTGCGAGAGAGGTCTCGGGTCTCTCTAGTGTGCCCCGGTGCGCGGGTGTGCCCGCCTGGGCCTGTCGGCCGTCTAAAGGACGCGCGCGATGCAAGGCGTGTTTGTTGATGCACTAAGGCTGAGACTTAGACTTTCTGTGTAAAGAGTTTTAGCACCAAGGACACTTCTTTTTATTCGGAGTTGTTATTTTACCTTGAGAGAAAGTGTCCGGGACGTGCTGCTCGGTCTATGTCGTTTTATTTCCGATTGTGCTCTTTATCTAAGTTGCATGTGTGTAATTTTGGTGAGATCGCATACGGAGATATCCACTAGTCAAGTTTGGCTGTGCTTGCTACGTCTAGGTTGCGTAGCTAGATATTAGATGTTGTGAGAGATATGCATTGAAAATGGGGATTTGGTGCTTACTTGGCACTTAAATTGGCAGTTACCATCTTGCATGCCAAATCCCCTCAAAACCCTAGAACTTTTATTAATGTAAATATATTTATCTGTATATAGTGATGTAAATATGTATTTAAGAGTATTTATACCATTTTGTGACCCATGTCAAATCGCATTTGCGCAACATTTTGCTCATTTTTTAAAAATAAATATGACTGCCTCTCTGTAGGCTAACCACGAAAAATAAATATTTAATTGAATAAATAAAGTTTACAGTATTTACACACATCTGTTTTTGTTTTCTATTTTCTTTTTTGGGACGTGTGACGTAGAGTGGCCGAGTTACACGTGTGTGAGTGGGATTTGCGATCATCCCCTCCCCATCCCACCCCACCGGGTGTAATTACCTCCACTCCTCTGACCTGGCCGGGCGGGGGCGGGCGGGGGCGGGCCCGCCTAGCTGTAGGATGCGCCCCCGCTGCGGCCCTGCCCTGCCCTGCCCTGCCCTGCCCTGCCCTGCCCTGCCCTGCCCTGCCCTGCCCTGCCCTGCCCTGCCCTGCCCCTCGCGGGGAGGGGACCGGGGCGGGCCCGCACCGCCCGCTGTGCCCGCTGTGCCGCTAAACGTGGGATTAGGGGTGTTTGGCTCGACCAAGACGAGCTTAAGCTCCGAGGAGAAGCGGGCGGGGCGGGCAGGGTTCTCAGATGGCATATGGCTGCTCGGACGATTCGGCCGTCATAACGTACACGACGTCCGTTAACACGGTTCATGCGTCGGGTCCGGGGCGGGACTGACGAGCGCGTGTACAGGGTGTTTCAGAGAACACGTAACGGAGAGCGGCTCGCGGCTCATTTATGGGCTCCAGCCGCAGGGCGCCGTGGCCCCTAAGATAGGCAGACCCGCAACCGAGGGGTGGGGTGGACGACTTGGATTTTCGGTGTACACAGGAGTACGGAGTACACCCGGAGTACAAGGAGTACACCCGGAGTACAGCTGGGCCGGAGTCCTGCCGGAGTACCCGGAGCACGCGGAGTACAGGTGGAGTACGCGGAGTACAGCCTGAGTACACTCGGAATACGCGGAGTGCAACTGGAGTACGCGGAGTACGCCGAGTACAACCGGAGTACGCGCAGGCCTGTACACAGGACTACACTGGAAAAACAAAGGTAGGACGAGAAGGGTTTTAATGCCTTTACCAAGGCATTAAAAATTAGCACCCCTGCAAATGCATTAAAACTGCCCAAAGGTGTTAACTTTTAATGCCTTTGGACAATTTCGTGCCTTTGCAAAGGCATTAAAATTTCACACCCCTAGAAAGGCATTAAGTCCTACCTTTGTTTTTCCACTGTACACTAGTCGTCCATCCCTCGCCCGCAACACTGTTTCGTATTACGTGGTCTCTGAGACGCTCGGTGCATTGATGTTGTCGAGGGGAAACCACTCTGAAATTTTCGTACACCTCGTTATTCAGAACAAAAAAATGTCGGAGAAAACTCCATGAAATCCAGAAAAATTTAGGTAAAACTCAATCTAAATTTCACTGAAATTCAAAAAAGTTCACGAAAATTTGTACATCAAAATTCAGAGTTGTCTTTCCCTCTGATTTTGTCGAGGGGAGCGCCCCACCCCCGCCCTGACCGCCCACGGACGGAGGCTGCACACCTGGTGATCCCGTTCAGCACGCAAGATTCAAAGGGGTTTCAAATTTATAAAATAAAGTACAACCTTTCTCATTACAATGTAAAATTAAATAAAAAGACTTAATTTTATTTTTGGTCAGTCGAAACGTTTGAAAATCTCCCGTCTCATGGCTACACTTTCAAAGTATGAGTATCACAGAAACATTGGTCGCCCCCTTCCCCCCTCCCCCTACAGTCTGTTGCGCGCCCTCCTGCTGCCCCTGTCCTGCTGCCGGTACTTGGCGCGGCGCGCGCGCTGCTCCGAGTGGCCGCCGTGGTGGTCGTGGCTGTAGTGCCCGTGGTGGTGGCCGCCCGCGTCCACCTTGCCCAGCTTGCCGCCGTGGCCCGTGCTTCATGGAGGCTCCCTGGTGGCCCTTCTTGTACTTCTTGCCGTGGCCGTGGTGGTGGTTGTGGTGGTGGCCGTGCGTCTTGTGGTGGCCCGCGCCGTCGTGGTGCTCGTCGTAGAACTCGTGCTTCTTGTGGTACTCGTCCTAGGGGGCGGTCAGGCGTTATTACTAGAGCTGTTAATCATTCCAAAGGCTACTGCTGCCAAAAAAAATAATTAAAAAATGTCAAAGTTCCACATGAGTGACTTTCCGTAAGCCGCGATGAAGGATAACACCTCTAGTCGTGGCTCAAGTAACTCTCAATTCTGACTCCTTTCACGCTCCCCGAGTGACCCACCAATATCGGACGTGCACAGGATTATATGTTTACAAGGATTGCAAACATATACTTTGTAGGATAGTTTCTGGAGGTAAAATCTCACAAATTTTAATAAATATGTAAAAATTTACTTATATATATTTTTTTTAATCTGCCTGCTGCTTACTTACCCGTCGTGTCTTATTTTACCCCCGCCCCATGACCCACGGCAATGGGTAAGGGACAGGGTAAGTGTAAAACAACGCGCTGGGCTCGGCCTCCGAGTCCTGGAAAGGACGACACTTACACGGCGGTACGGAGCACGGCCCACGCTCGCTGCCGCATGCAAGCGTGGCCCGCCCCGCCCCGCCCCGCCCCGCCCGCCCTTCAAGGCCCGCGGCCCGGCCGCCTTACCTTCTTGTGCACGTTGTGCTCGCCCTTGGTCGTGTGGCCCTTCTTGTGGTGGCCCTCCTCGTTGTACTTGGCGCCCTTCTTGCCTTTCTCCGAGGACTTGTGCTCGCCGAAGTGGCTGGCGCCTTCCTCGTGCTTGAGCTTCTTCCCCTTCTCGTCCTTGTACTTCTTCTTGTGCGCCGCCTTGTCGTGGTGGCCCTTGGTCTTCTTCTTGTACGCGTGCTTCTCCTTGTAGCCCTTCTTCTTCTTCTTTCCTGGACAGAGATCGAGACCGTTTAGCTCAGGCGCCGCGCCGCCCCGAGCGCTCCCAGCGCACTGCCGCTGTGCACAGCATGCCGCTCACCCTTCTTCTTGTGGGCCTCCTTGTGGTGCTTCTGGCCGCCGCCCTTCTCCTTCTCGGCGTGGTGGCCGTGCTTGTGTCCGCTGGCCGCCCCCTGCTGGTCGGCCGGCGGCTGCTCCTGCTGCTCCTGGTCGCCTGCCTCCACCTCGGCCTCCACCACCTGCGTCGCCTGAGACTCGCCGTCGTCGTCGTCGCCCCGGAACTGCTGCTGCAGTTCACTGAACTGCTTCTTGATCTCGTCCCCCATCTCCTTCATCAGGTCGGGCTGCACAGGGGGAGAGGTTGTGGTTAGTCTGTAACATGGTGCTCCGGGTCAACGGCCGCGTCAGAATGGTCGGAATCGGAGGAAGAATAAACATGACGAGCAGGTGGGGTTCGCTCCCGCTCACCCTCGCTCCTCTCCCTGGGCCCGAAGATGTCTTGATTTTTCCTCTCCTTCCGGCCAAGCCGTGCCCCAGAGTTCCCTACCCGCTGAAAAGGTTTGCCACCGAGGGGGAAACGACTGTAAATTTTCGTGTCAGCCGGATTATGGATTACCCCGAATTACCTGAGGAGTGTCCTCCGGATAACGGTGTTTTTTTTTCACGGATTTCCCCGGATTACCCTAAAATTAACCCGTATTTCACCGGCTTACTTCGAATTTCCCTGGATTTCACCCTGCCGGATGACCCAACCGGCTGCCAGCTGCCAGCCAGATTACCTTAGTCGTTTCCCCCTCGTTTGCAACCCAATTCGCGTTCTCCAACTCACTTTTACTTTGCTTCTCTTTCCCTTCTTTTTCTTTCTCTTCTTCTCCTTCCTTTGCTTCTTCCGCCTGCCGTCGGTGGGGGGCTCCATGGTAACGTCCTCGTGAGAAGCAGAGTCCGACGCCACCTCATCCGCTTCTCCCTACATGCCAGGTCACCACCACCGCGTCATTCGTCTCAAACTTTTATTGTATTTTATTTTGACGAGAAAAGGACTTTGGTTGAGAAGGACGGGTTGCGATTGACAAACTCCGACCCCACCTTCAGAGAGAATAATCACAAAGAATAATACATTTTTATCGTGCACTTACACTTCTCAACGTTGAGGAAACCTTGGAGATCTCGGGGTCGTTCTCGCCACTCGCGTCTTCGGAATCATGCCTGTGTTTGAATCTCGACCGTTTTCTTCTTTTTTCTCTTGCTCGTCTTTCTTCTCTTCTCGCCCTCGTCAGTATCCTCCTCCGACACCTCACCCTCCGTATCTTGCTGCTGCTGGAGAGAGAGGAGAGAGAGTGAGTGAGTGAGAGAGAGAGAGAGAGAGAGAGAGAGAAGAGAGAGAGAGAGAGAGAGAGAAAGATAAGTTTGTTTCACCGCAGATAAGCTTTGTCTCGTGAGTGCGCATCCGCGGGGTAAATCGGCCACGGGCCTCCACGCCGCGTCGTCGCCGTGTCGCAGCCGCCGTGATGTAAAGAAGAGCGCAAAGACACGCCCATTCCGAACTAGCCTTTACCCCCCCCCTCCCCCTCTCCCCTTTTCCACCCGACTCGGTTTTCTCCCCCTTCCCTCTCTAGGAACAATAGGCGCCTTCAGAGAGAGATAGTGCTGAGATCTGTCCTACAGGCCAGGGCCAGGCCCGACAGCTTTTTGGTTTTGCTTGGATCGTATGGCTGCGGGGCCGGGCGGGGCGGGCCGGGCCGCGGGGGTCGCTGATACGCTACGCACGCCTCGCGTTGCGTAAGTCTGTTTGCCACGCTCAGGTGACTTTTTTTTCTCCTCGCCGGGGCGGGGTAAGGCGGGGGCGGGGTGGGACGGTGCGGGGGGCGGCCCAGAGGGAGGACTGACCCCGGCTGGGAGTAATACGACCACGACGGCGCGTCGTCGATTCTTCTCCAGAATATCGCCACCTAGAGGCGTAAAGCCGAAGGGCTGTGTTGCTGTACGTGTCGCGTCAAGGGCAGATGTGGAATATACATCAGCGCGCGTTGCCCCCTCCCTCCCCTGGGCCTACCCGGGCCCACTGCCGGGCAGAGGATGTAAGCAGCTCAGTCTATACGCTCGTTTTCCAAAATATAGACGAACCAACTGTTTGATCGACCTTGTCAGCACAGTGTCAAATTTCGTGACGCAAAAGTTATCTATACCACTTTGAATTATTTCTATTTTCTTTTACTGTATCTAGGTTCAAAGTTCAATCCTATACAAATAAATGCTGCAATTTGGGTGGAATTTTATAATTTAAAACGGTTTTTTCACGAAACTGTCCTGTGAATCCTACAAATATATTTCAAAGTTGAAATGAAATAGAGACACGAAAGAGTTTAGTTTGCCACTCTACCTCTTTTAGTCCCCGACCCGCCTAGCTGTGCAGGTCGAGCGCTGCGCCGAGAGGGAGCCGTGCCGTCTATAAATCGCTGACTTTTTGAGCCATACTCTCCCCTCCCGTCTCCAGGCCCGGCCGCTCATACGCTCATATTGTTCCCGTTCCCCTCCCCGTAAGTGTTGCATCGCACGGCTAGGCTGTCTAAGTAAACCTACATTATGTCTCGCCATATTGAGGTCCGGGGGAGGGGGCGCGGCGGGTGGTCGCGCACGCGGCACGGTAAGAGTACGGAGGATGAAAAAACTGACGGCACTGGAGTTCAGTTCGGGGCGTCCGACCACGCCGTCGGCAGCACGCTCAGCAATTACAACGCCGTCGAGAACTACTGAGATAAGGCGTTCCGGAGAGAGGTAGAGGCGGTAACCGAACGACCAATCGTGGACCTTTTCTTCTTCGTGCTCTTCCTCTTCAACCGTTCTTCGGGACAGCCAGTGTAGCCTACCAACCAGCCTCAGCGTTCAGCGTCCTCTTCTGGGACCTGCTGTGTTCCCTTACCTCGCGAGGGGCGTCGCCATCTCCCTTGTCGTCCACGTGGTACTTGTAGAGCTTGCTGAGCAGCTCGTCCTCCCCGGGCTCGTTGACTTCGTACGACGAGTAGCTGCTCCTGCCCGAGACCTCCTCGCCGTCTCGCAGGCCGGCCGAGCCGTCCCAGTTGAGCTCGCCGTTGGGCAGCAGGTAGCTGGCGGCGGCCTCCATGTCGTCGTGCGGGGTGTCCGCCCCGCGTCCGCCCCGCGCGCCCCGCGCGCCCGCTGCAGCAGCAGCAGCGCCGCCGCCAGGACCGCCGCCCCCGCCGCCCCCACAGTCCCGGGCCGCATGGTGCCTGTCTGACTCACTGGAGGCGGCCCGCCACCACCGGACCTTTTTATCACGGCACTCGTCCTGGCGGGGCGGGGCGGGGCGGGGCGGGGCCGGGGCGGGGCGGGGCGAGCTCGGCGCCGGCCGAGGGGCAGCGAGCCGTATCCAGGCCGCAAGGGCCAGACTCCCAAACTGCCTCCCCTCCTCTCCTCCACCCCGCCCGGCCCGGCCCGGCGCGGCCACTCTGCAGGCCGGCCCGACCGGACCCGGGCTGGGCTTGGCGCCCCAGCAAGCCCAGCTCGTGTGAGGAACATTGTTTTTGCGGCCGCGGCGCCTCGGAAGTTGTGCGAAGGAGTTTCAGACCCTCGAATAGTGGTGGCGCGTGAATGTTCGTCCAATGTAGCGGCGGGGCGGGGCGGGGCGGAGCGGGGTCCGGGTGCGGGGGGCGGGAGGGGGCGGGGCGGGGCGGGGCGGGGCGGGACGTGGTGTAAAGGAAGAGCAGAGAGACTCGTGCGGACGACGGAATGGATTTATTGCCAAAATAATGGACTCCTTTAATACAGGGAGAGGAAAGAGGGGGGTGCGGCGGACGCAGACTGGATCGTGTATCTCCCTGCGCCGTGTTATTGTTTGCGAAAAGGGACCGCTATTTCGGTCTCCCGCGGGTAATCGTCCTGAGTGACGGGGTGCAGGACAGGGCGGCGACCTCCGCGACGACCTGTCTGTCTCCCGGCCGTGCGCGGCGTGGCGGCCGGTGGCGGCGCACCCCCCCCCCTCCCCCCACAATGTTGTTGAGCCAGGTCATGTCCCGCGCCGCGAGTTTGTCCTGCAGTTGGTTTGGCCGGGTGGAAGTCCTGCTGGCGCTGAAGGGCCGCGGGGCAGGGTGCCACTCTGCATGCCGATGAAGGCAGCCCGAAGCGCCCGAAGCAGACCCGACCCGCGTTAAGGGACTGGTGGGGGTCTCGGGTCCCCCGCGTCGCCCGGGTCGCGGCTAGCTCATCTCCCCAAGCTATCTCTATTCAAATTGGTTTATACAATGTATCCGCCGCAGTCGGGAACGTGACGATTGCAGCGCGCGGCGGGAGCCAGAAGATTCTTTCGTTGCAGAAAGAAATAAGGAATAATGATGATGAAAGCCGAGTGCAATACGCATCCAGATTCCGGTAAGGAAGCGGGCGTGGGCCGGGGCAGCCGCTGGGGCTGCTGAGTCACTTCCAGTCAGCAGGTCAGTAGTGTCTTTGGCGGTCACGGATCGCGGGCCTCGGCCGCCGCGACGCGACGACCCGCATTCACCGTCAAAATAATTACTTCCATTTTGTTCCAAACTCCGCGATGTTATTGTTCGGCCCCGCGCTTCACTGCTGTGTGTGAGGAGTACGGCGCGGCGCTGCGGTGTGCCCTGCCCTGCTGCTCGCTGTCAACACCGTTTGCGGCTGCACGCCTAGCCTGTGCTACTAGTCCTGCTGCCCTGCTGTCCTGCTGTCCTGCTGTCCTGCTGTCCTGCTGTCCTGCTGTCCTGCTGCCCTGCTGCCCTGCTGTCCTGCTGTCCTGCTGCCCTGCTGTCCTGCTGTCCTGCTGTCCTGCTGTCCTGCTGTCCTGCTGCCCTGCTGTCCTGCTGGGCCCCCGCGGGTCCCCTGCCCGGCCCCTGCCACGCCTAGCGCCTAGCCTGTGCTACTAGTCCTGCTGTCCTGCTGTCCTGCTGTCCTGCTGTCCTGCTGGGCCCCCGCGGGTCCCCTGCCCTGCCCGGCCCTGCCCTGCGCGGCCCGCTCTATTGCTGGTCGTCAGCGCGGCGGCCTAGCCTCACCGCAGGCTCGGTTAGCCTCGAATGGGCTCCGCCTCTCCGCTCGCCGTCCGTTCGGCTGAATGTACAAATGGGCGCGACAAAATGGGTCTCCAGTTGTGTCGGGTTCGGGTCGCTCGGGTGCACCGCCACGCCGCTGCTGACAGGGGAACTAATGATGACCACCACACAGCTAGAGCTATAGTGTCAAATCAACATTTTATTCTTCATAAAATATGAGATAACTCTGATGAAAAAAAATGAACCGCGACTTTCAATCTAAGTTTATGCTTACGAAAACGAAAGGACACTTATGTGTGTGTTAAATCTAACAAGTTATTTCAGAACATCAAGCCACAAACTTATATGAAATCATATGAGAAAAAAAAATATCCTCAAATCGATCAGTCCAATATTAAGGTACAATGCCATGAAATTTCAATACTTCTTTATTTTAGTTTTTCCACTAAGGGCAAGTTCTGTGAGTAAAGCCAGTGGTTGTGACTTGAACTGAATGGTAAAAAATTTTAAATCAGAGGGACTCAGAAGCTCTGAGGATTCTACCACTTGGGGGTAGACTGGCCTTACTGGCAGGACTTGCCACCTTAATAATTAAAAGAACAAATTAGAGAAGTGCAGCATAACAGTACAGAGGACAGCACACTATGCCATGTTATGAACAAGGATAAAATATAAGTTTATTTTACAAGAAGATATGACTACAGGCCTAAATTAGTTTGGAAGAAACCGGAGGAAAAGCTAATAATGGAGATTGTGAAGGGCAAAGTACAATATTTTAGCCTTGAATGTTGCGCCAACAACCAAGAACGTTGACCGTTTTCATAGGGTCTACCGTATTATTGCACAGAAAACATGTCGTCGTCACCAAATTTTTATCAGGATCACAGAAAATCTGTGTCTCTCACGAGCCGGATGTTAACATATTTCAGGTGAAGTCTCCTACTAGTTTCACTCGCATACGCACAACACGCAAGCGAGGAACGACCCCAAAAAATAAATTACATAAATAGGGAAAATTGACGTCTCGTGAAATGTACGATGGGAAGAGATATATTTTTATTTTTGTTGTTGATTAGGGGGCTGAGGGTTGGAGAGCTGGTTACCTTATCAATGTTTGTTAGTCCCACTATTTATTAAGCACGCGCGCGCGCGCACTGGGATCAGCAGGGACGTGCGGCAGCAGGTGCTCCCCTCACTTCTGTGCGGAGCGGACCTGCGCTGCTCCGCCCCCGCCACTCCCGGCCCCCCGGCCCCCCGGCCCCTCGGACAATACCTACCGGCGGGGTGGGGCGGGGCGGGGCGGGGCGGGGCGAGGCGGGGTGGGGTTCGGCCGGACCTGGTGGGGCTGGGGCCGTCCGGTCGGCACATCTGCGGCAGGGCGCCGCGCGTGGGCCGTTCAAAAACCGCGCTCCCTGCTCCCCGAGACGTGTGGGCGCGCGGTCACGGTGACGTCAGCCTGCTCGCTGTCCGGCCCGGCCCGGCCCGGCCCGGCCTGCCCGGCCCGGCCCGGCCCGGCCCGTGCCGCGCCGCGCCGCGCCGGCCCCTCCCCCGCGCCCGGACGGGTCGGGCCGGCCTCCTCAGCGCTCAGCGGGGCTCAGGGTGGCGTCCGCGCCGGCCTCCCCGGAGCTCCGCTTGCCGATGCCGAAGTTGTACTGCATGCTTCTCCGGCCGAGGCCGAAGCCGTACTGCCGGTTGGGCCCCCGCTTGGCGCTGGTCACGTCGTAGGCGCGCTTGCCGAGGCCGAAGCCGTACTGCCGGCTGCCGCGGCCCGACCGCTCCAGGGCGTTCGCGTCCGCCATGTCCTCGAGCTCCAGCACGTCGGCGTCGTCCAGGACGCCGTCCTGGAGCGCGTCGGCCAGCCGCTTGCCGAGGCCGAAGCTGTACTGCATGGAGGCGGCGCGCTTGGTGCGGGAGCCGCCGTGGTCACCTGCGGCACACCGGGCAGTACAGGGCTAATGAGTCCAGGAGGCCGGCCGGGCAACTCGCAATGCCGTTGTTGCTGAATTTTTCTTAATCTACCTCGCGACGGGTCACTTTGTTCTTAAGCAGGGCTTTGCAATGTAGGCTAGGCGGGCAACCCCCCTCCCCCCTCCTCTTCCCCCAGGTCGGAGTTAGTGGCTTTGCATATAGTCCGAGCCGGAGCCGCCGCGCCGGGCGGGGACCTCTGTGTATCATTTCACAGCCATTATTACTGTGGCAGGGCCCCGCGCGTCCCCGCACGGCTGGGCCTGTACCGCCGAGATTGCTCGTACCTGCCGCGTCGTGCTCCTGGTGCTCGTGGTGCTCCTGGTGCTCGGCCGCGACCTCCTTGAGCTCCTGCGGCGCCACCTCTCGCTTGCCGACGCTGTCCGCGGCGCCCGCTTGCCACGCGTCCTGCTCGGTGACCTGCTCGGTCGGCTCCAGCAGCTCGTCAGACCTGCGGCGGCGTAAAGCACACGGGCTGCAGGGCTCTGACGGCGGAGGCGAAAAAATTTAACAATTGTTCCGCTTTGGGGGATCGTGGATTTGTTTCTATCGGGTTTCAAACGAAAGTTAGGATCCCGAGCACCTTCCAACCAGCATACTCGCGGGTCTGGGCGACGTTGGGAAAGGCACGCAACCCTCGGTCCGGTCAAAGTTTTACGTCACTTTCGTCGTCCGGTTTAGGGTGTTCGTGGCACCCGGCCGCCGCAGTGCAGCGCACTAGTGGGGCGGCGACTTGAAAAACGCAGAAGAAAAAGCGCGCGAAAGTGACCTCACGCCACGCGAAATATCAAGAGGCGGGTGGAAAGTCTGAGGTGGGTACGCAGTGAGCCGGTCGCGTTGTGGCTCTTCCACACGAGTGTGTATTCTTTTCTCCTTCCTGACGCAGGCGCCTGATCGTGCTCAAGCCCCAGTGCTGCCCGGTCCACTTCACACACACCCGCACCAGCACCAACACGCCAACCATATGCTGGACGTTCGGTTCCTTTTTTTTCTCCATACTCCGCGAAAGCGCTATTCCAGCGCTGCTCCACCCCACCCCACCCCTTCCAGCGCGGGCGCTCGCAATACAGTTGGGTGGCGGGGTGTGGCGGGGCGGGGCGGGGCGGGGCGGGGCCGGGGCGGGGCGGGGCGGGGCGGGGTTGCCCAGCGGCGAGAGACGGGGGCGGGGACGCTCGCGCATCGCCAAGGCAGCCTGCCAGGGTGGCTGTAGTGTACGCGTACGCCCGGGTACTCCCGCACAATGCCCCGAGCAGCGCTGCTCCAACACCCCGCGCAACGCACACACACACACACACACACACACACACACACACACACACACACACAAATATACCCAAGGTCGCGGTGCTGGTTAGCGCGCACGAGTTCTTCGGTGGATACGGACCGGGGTGGATTTCAATCTTAGCAATCCCCCTCCTATTTAAAAGATATTTTTCCCTGTTGAACAGGGACGAGAACTGTCTCGGCCTTGGCCTGGGCTCTTGCCTTAGATCCAGCACCCCACCTGCTTCGCAGCGGCAGTGTGCTGCACTGACGGATGGTAGACCGCACAGACCTACAGACCCCACCACGCCTCCGCTCCACCAGTCGCCCTCAGACAGACACCATGAATAATCGGGCAAGCTGCGCGTAGATCCACCCCGCCTCACCCGACCCCACCCCACCCACACCCCGCCCCACCCCACCCCACCATACCCAGACCCCACCCCATCCCACCCCACCCTTCCGGACCCCGACAGCCGCATGTTAATCGAACACCACCGGAGGTGCTCACTCGCTGCTTCCGAAAGGGGCAGAACTGGCCTGCGGGCTGGGCGCTGGGCTGGTCAGAGAGCGACACGGCTACCTCTAGTGATTGAACCATAGGTTGGCCTCGCGAGGGGAAGTGGAGAAATGTATCGGGTGCAATCGCGGGTCCGTGTGCCTCGCGGGGGTCCGCGGCGTCTCGCTAACTCAAACAGCAGGGTATACATACGATACGGGGACGCGACATGTTTGGGCGCACACTGCGCACACTGCGCACACGGACGCGTGCACGCGCACACACACACACACACACACGCGCGCGCACTCACCTTTTCCCGAGCCCGAAGGCGTACCGCCGCTCGTTGGGGAGTCGTTTGCCCAGGCCGAAGGAATAGAGCTTGCGGTCGCCGCTCCGCTTGCCTAGGCCAAACTCGTAGGCCCGGGCCCTCTTGCCCAGGCCGAACTCGTAGGCTCGGGCTCGCTTGCCGAGCCCGAATTCGTAGGCGCGCCGTTTGCCCAGCCCGAACTCGTAGGCCCGCCGCTTGCCCAGGCCGAACTCGTAGGCGCGGGCTCGCTTGCCCAGGCCGAACTCGTAGGCGCGGGATCGTTTGCCCAGGCCGAACTCGTAGGCGCGCGCCCGCTTGCCCAGGCCAAACTGGTACATGGACGGGGCACGCTTGCCTTCGTCCAGAAAGTCTTCGTCCAGCTGGTCGTCGACGAGCGCCTCCTGCAACACACAGAGCGCCAGACGAATGTGAAGAAACGCTCTGTGACATTCAGTACCTCGCAGCTACAGAGCGGCGTAACACGCGCGCCGCAGCCGCACGCCGGGGCGGGGTGGGCGGGGCGGGGCGGGGCTCGCAGTCAGGGAATAGCACGCGGGACAATAACCCAAGAGGAGCGCACCCCGTTCCCCGCCCCTTACGGGTCCTTGATACACTTGGGACAACCCTACCCTGGGCTCCCGCCCCGCCCCGCCCCGCCCCGCCCCGCCCCGCCCCGCCCCGCCCCGCCCCGCCCCGCCCCGCCTCGCCCCGCCCCGCCCCATCCCCCGCCCCACCTCGCTTTTCTATTAAGTGGGTGGGTCGTGGGTCGGTGCGCCACGTCCTCGAGGCCAGGACCCTCCACTCGGAGGTGCGCGCCGCCCGCACCGCGAGTGGGGCTGGAGCCGCGCGGCGCGGACCGCGAGGACCACTTCTTTTTCAGTGTTGGAAAATCCCTGGAAAAGCCATTTGGCGCTCCGGGTCGGCTGAGCGGCGCGCTCGCTCGCCTCCTCCGGGGGCGGGGCGCGGGGCGCAGGGCGGCGGTACGCATTGTGCGCTACCCATAATCCGCAGGGTGTACATGCACTCGTCCCCGCGGACCTCTTCTTGCCCGAGCGGAAGGCTGCGCTGCACGATCTGGAAAATGGGACGGCTATTTTCTCGCCGCGGCAGCAGGCGAGCGGGCGTGTGGCCACACTCCTTCTGCGTGCCAGAGAAAAACAAATCTGAACCAAGATCGTAATCGGAAGCAGATAGATGATACATCGGTGTATCTCTGGAGGGCTTTTTGTGTGACAATGTGGCAATGCTGGCGTTTGAAGGTATTAAGATGTCGTCTTCTAAACATTAAGCCCAAAACTTCAGTCTTTTAGAGCGCCGATCAATTATTGTCTCGTCCGTTAGAGGGAGATTGATCCGTGGGGTCCTTCACTCAAACAACAAAATCAGTATTATACACCCTAAAACAAAATCAGTAAAAGATCTGAAGCAATCAGAAAAAAAAATCAAGAAAAAATAGAAGAATCAAAGAAAATCATGGAACATCAGAAAAATCAGGAAAATCGGTCTACGCTTCACTCTAAATGAAAAATGACAATTTTGTCTCTGAAAATGTTGCGTTTTTGTACACATCATTTCCTGAGGACAAATTGTCCCACTAAATTGGGACGATTTGCGTCCGAAATATTACAAATCGTCCCAAATTATTACACAAATTTGTCAAAAGGGATTGGTGTGCACAAAAACGCAACATTTCTTGGGACAAAATTGTCCCTTTTCATTTAGTGTGTTGAATTTATAGTGAAGGACCCCTCGGATTGATCTCGATTCATTTGACTGATGCGATTAAAATACGCATTGCAAGAAAGAGGGAAGGGAACTATGCCACTCAGTGAACTAGTTCCCAAACGATTTTCAGAAGCAGGTCAATGGCGCTGTTGGCCGGGCCCGCGCTGCCGCCTCTCCCCTCCCTTCCCATTTGCTTATGGCCGCCTAGGTCCTACAGGAGGGTGTCATTCCGGCCGGGAATTTCGTCGCCCGCCACCCGCGAGCCAAACGCACAGATAAATTGCCGCCGTTCCCCCAACTCCGCTCTCTCTTCTCCGCTGCTCTCTTCCCTCCCTCTCCCTCCCCCTCCCTCTCTCTCTCTCTCTCTCTCTCTCTCTCTCTCTCTCTCTCTCTCTCTCATTCTGCCGCCGTCCCCTACCCTTCGTCTCCCGCGTATTATGTTCCCTGTGATCTCCCACATCCCGAGGCGCGGCGCCCACATTTATCTTCTTTTTATCATTGCCATCTCCCCGCGCCACCGCACCGCCTGTCTTAGCTCGGCGCCATTAGAGTTATTAACTCTTCCCGCTCCCCGTCCCTCGTCCCCTCGCCAGAGGTGGGGGCAGCCGGTAAGCTGCTTTTGTGGCGTTCGGGTGAGCTCTCCAATCATTTTCACTCTCATTTTTTCACCTTTTACGTAGGCAAAGGCCCACTATAAACGTCTTGACATATATACCCCTCCCTCCGTCCGCATATGTGCACTGGTAAAACTATGATAAAACACAGGGACGACTCAATGCCTCCTAAGTGGGGCGTTAAATTTGTAAGCATCCGGTGAAAAAAAAATATTAAAATTTAGAAAATCATTGTATACACATAATGTATTAGTGATTTCTCGGTGATCCCCTCCTCGGTCCTGACCTCAGCCCGCTGAACCCTCGACCCCACCAGCCAGTCCACCTCACCAAGGCCCTCCCTTCATCAGAATCTCAGGCGGCTGGAGCCGAGAATAAGGGCGGAGGCTTTGTCTAGTCCACCAGGAAACTCCCGTCACGATTTCGAAATTTAAGCAAGTTAATTGAAGAGAGGTAAGGAGCTGGCCCCCGCCCAGCGCCCAGCATAAGTAAAGAAAGGACGGGAGAGGGGGAGAGGTCCAACACGCCCCGGCCGCCCCGCCCCGCCCCGCCCCGCCCCGCCGCCCCCCCCGCTTCCCCCTCCCAGATACACAGCGGTGCAGAGGGGCTGCCCCGAGGGTCCTGGGGCCGACGCCGAGGCGGGGCGGGCGGGGCGGGCGGGGCGGGCGGGGCGGACTCCACGGCAACAAGTGGAGTGGGGCGGGGTGGTGGTGGTGGGGGGGGGGATTGCCCCGCCCCGCTCCGGCCCGGCCCGCAACAGCTCAGCCGACCGCAGCCGCAGCCCTAGATTTAAATTTAAGCGCCCCCAGCGGGCGTGGGCGCGGGCGGCGTGCTCTTTGGAGACGGGGCGGGGCGGGGCGAGGGCGGGAAGGCGGGCGGGAGCTGCTGAGCAGGAGAGCCGCTTGGGCCAGTTTGTCCCGCTCGCGCGTTTATCGCCGCCGAAGCGATGAAAGCCAAGAAAGCGATGACAACCGTATTCGAGGAAAGCGGTTTTAGTAATGTCGATAACAAAACCGGGGCGGGCATTTCCCCTCCCTGCTCACAGCTGAGGGTGCACTGGAGCGCCCCTATCTCGCGGCGCCCCCGCCAAGCCACTCCTCGCCGCCCTCCTGTCTAACTCCCGTCAGTTCGCATGACAGTGATATTCTCGGATGATGGCGCACTGCTCTTCGCGGCGCGCTTTCTCTCTCTCTCTCTCTTTCCAGCGCTGTCTAGCATTGCGGCTGAAAGGCGTACTCCACCCCTTCCTCTTCTACCCAACCTTCCCCTTCTTTTAATTTTTGTTTTCCTCGCCTTTATTTTTTTCCCAGCTTTTCTTACTTTACTTTTCGCTCTTGGACGCGGCGTGATTGCGAACGCATCCGGTACACGAGAATATCATCGGCGTCGCTTCCTGCGCTCCGCTCACCTGTGGCGCAGCGCACCTGTGCTGCCCGGACCAGCCTGCCGCCTGCTGCCGCTCGGCTCGGCTCAGCTCGGCTCGGCTCCAACACTTCCCTTAATCACAGACGAGGACGGAGAGCGGCTGAAACTGTCCCTTCAGGAGAGGAGGGAGGCAGAAAGGAGGCAATGGTGTTGCCAAGCTTGGTTTTTTCCTCTCTCTCTTAGTACTCCGGCGTCCTCATATTCTGTGCGCCAAGGGTGAAGAAAGGGTCTTTTGCTTTCCGTCCTGCGTTTCCTCAGCGCTGCACTCTCCCCGAAAGGTCTCTTTCGTGCTTCAATTTCGAGTTGACTTTCCGAATTGTATTTGCTTTCTCCCTCCCTCTGCATCTCTCCACCTCCTCCCCTATCTCTCTCTCTCTCTCTCTCTCTCTCTCTCTCTCTCTCTCTCTCTCTCTCTCTCTCTCTCTCTCTCTCCCCCTCTCCCCCTCCCCCTCCCTCTCTCCCTCCCTCCCTCCCTCTGCATCTCTCCACCTCCCGACGTTCATTTTTAGCAGATGATACGAATATGTATCAGCCTGCTTGAACTGTCATACAGTGAGCAGCCTGCAGAGAGCAGCCGGCAGAGAGAGCAGCCAGTGTGGCATAATATTATTCAGGGGGGGGAAATGTCGCGCAGTGCGAGCGGCGCGCGGCGTTCGCCCCGACTACTCCACGCCACCTTTTGGGCAGCCGGGCCGCCGGGCCGGTGCCCCCTTCTGCCCTACGCCTCCCCCCTCCCAGCCCAGCGCGACAGCGCTCCGTTTTCCTGCAGTCAGCGACGCGTAGGGATATCTACGATACGTGTCATCTGCTTTCAAGTTCCGGCCCTCCTGAACTTTTGGTCACGGTCGCGTGGTCTGTGTTTTATTTTTTATCATTTTGATACGCCGTGGCGCCTCGTCACGAGACAAATATTGCCCCTCTGTGCGTTGCGACGCCCCGGCTCCGCGCCGCGGCTAATGTGCCTGCTCCGCCCGGGTGTCGTGTTCGCACTGGGACCTTGGACTGCAAATGAAGAGGGGCGCGGGGCGGGGCGGGGCGGGGTGGGGTGGGGCGGGGCAGGTTCAGGTGGGGTCACCCTTACCCTCTCGCACTCCCGCTTCCCGCAATGCTCTTCTCTGCTCGCCACCGCATACGCATCACCGCGGGCGGTCACCGCTAGCGTCTTCCACGAAGACGATCATGTTCTTTTAAAACATTACTCACTTACGAGAAGACAATAATAAAAATACAACAACAAGAAAACACAAGCTCGGCCCGCCCTTCCGCCGAACGAGGTTGGGATCTCCGCTTTGCCTCTCTGTCAACTGCGTTCGGCAGGAGGCGTGCCAGCTTGGCCTGCCGGCAGCGTTCGGTCCGCGTCCGCAAAGTCACGCAACACGTCTTTGTACGGCGGTCGCGAATGGTCATACCTTCGGCCCACTAGGCGTAGGAGACGGGAAATGCTTGTAACGATGTATCACCGTGTGACTACCGTTTCTTGAAAATCCGACACTAGCGCCTACACAGATAGTAAATTCGTCGGAACGGACGAAACATTCTTCTGTAGAATCGTTGAATGATTCTAAGC